>VZQC01003239.1:3437160-3812533 GCA_009823505.1 Rhizomys pruinosus | reverse complement strand
CGGGGACCCCGTAGACGGGTTCAGAGCGAGACCCTCTCCCAGCTGCCCCCCGCCAGACCACGCCTAGAGCTGTGGAGCTGTGTACCTGGCCTGGCGCGTTATGGCATCTCCCCTGCGACCCCGGTTCCCGCCCACAAGTCCAGCCGGGACCAGAGCAGATGGGAACGCGACCCTCCGCTCACCCGAGCGCGGTCCCTCTGGGCCGGGGACCCCGTAGACGGGTTCAGAGCGAGACCCTCTCCCAGCTGCCCCCCGCCAGACCCCGCCTAGAGCTGTAGAGCTGTGTACCTGGCCTGGCGCGTTATGGCGTCTCCCCTGCGACCCCGGTTCCCGCCCACAAGTCCAGCCGGGACCAGAGCAGATGGGAACGCGACCCTCCGCTCACCCGAGCGCGGTCCCTCTGGGCCGGGGACCCCGTAGACGGGTTCAGAGCGAGACCCTCTCCCAGCTGCCCCCCGCCAGACCACGCCTAGAGCTGTGGAGCTGTGTACCTGGCCTGGCGCGTTATGGCGTCTCCTCTATAAGACATTTAAAGAAGACCTATAGCCACTACTACTCAAATTATTCAAGAGGATAGAAACAGAAGGAAATCTCCCAAATTCCTTCTATGAAGCCAACATCACTCTAATACCAAAACCAGGCAAAGATACAACCAAAAAGAAAACTATAGACCCATTTCACTAATGAGCACAGATGCAAAAATTCTCAACAAAATACTTGCAAACACATACAGACACATATCAAAAAGATCATCTACCATGACCAAGCTGGATTCATACCAGAGATGCAGAGATGGTTCAACATATATAAATTGATAAATGTCTTAAAGCACATAAACAGACTGAAAGACAAAAACCACAGGGTCATCTCAATTGGTGCTGAAAAGGCCTTTGACAAAATTCATCATGCCTTGATGTTTAAAGTTCTAGAGGGAACTGGTCTGGAGGGAATTTTTCCTCAACACAATTAAAACCATATACAATAAACTCAAAGCCAGCATTATCCTAAATGGGGAAAAACTAGAAGTGTCCCCCTTAAAGTCAGGAATCCAACAATGCTACCCCCTATCCCCACTCTTCTTCAATATAGTGCTTGAAATGCTCACGAGAGCAATAAAACAAGAAAAGGAAATCAGAAGAGTACTAATTGGAAAAGAGGAAGCCAAACTATCCCTTTTTGCAGATGACAGGATAGTGTACCTAAGGGATGCCAAAAACTCCACCAGGAAGCTTCTACAAACCATCAACAGCTTCAGTAAAGTGGCAGGATACAAAATTAACTTAGAAAAATTGGTAGCCTTTCTTTATGCTAATAACAAGCAATTGGAGAAGGAATATAAGGAGACTTTCCCACTCACAATAGCCTCCAAAATCTAAGTTATCTAGGAACAAACCTGACCAAACACACCAAAAATCTCTACAAAGAAAATTTTAAATCCCTCAAGAAGGAGACTGAGGAAGATACTAGAAGATGCAAAAACCTCCCATGCTCATGGATTGGAAGAATCAATATAGTAAAAATGACCATCCTACCCAAGGTAATATACAGATTCAATACAATCCCAATTAGAATCCCCATGAGCTACTTCACAGACCTAGAAAAAAAATCCTAAAGTTTAGGTGAAGAAACAAAAGACCCTGGATAGCCAAAGCAACCCTGAGCAAAAACAGGGGGGGTTGCCATACCAGACTTCAAACTATGTTACAGGGCTATAGTCACAAAAACAGCCTGGTATTGTCACAAAAACAGGCCTGTAGATCAATGGAACAAAATTGAGGAGCCAAACCTGAGCACATCCAATTTCAACCATCTCATATTTGACAAAGGAGCCAAGAAGACTCAATGGAGAAAGATAGCATGTTCAGAAAATGGTGTTGGCATAACTGGATCACCACTTGTAGAAGAATAAAACTAAACACCTACCTCTCACCCTGTACAAAAATCAACTCCAAATGGATGAAACACCTCAATGTGAAACCCAAAACTCTGAAAATGATAGAAGAAAATGTTGGTAGTAACCTACAAGACTTAGGCATAGGAAAAGACTTTCTTTTTTAAAATTTATTAATTTATATATATATATTTCATAAAATCTAGACCCGTGTCCCCCCCCCATCCTCACACCCCACCAGAGCTCATGCATTCTGCCAAACATGCTTTTCATCTCTTTCTCAGTCTTTCTCAATATTCTCCAGGTGGAAGTTGATTGTTTTGAGCAGAAGTTCACTGTTTCAGTCAGTTCTTTTATGCAGTCTTTTCTGTTGTTATTGTTGTTGTTATGGTTGTTGTTGTTTCCAATATGCATCACTCCCAATTGCTTTGGACAAAAACTCAAGGGGCTGTGCACAAGAAATACTTACAACTATGTGATTGGCACTAGCATCCACGGATGAGGGATACCACTTGTCGTTTGTTTTTCTGGGACTGTGGTACTTCACTCAGCATGATGTCCTCTAGCTCCAGTCATTTTCCTGCAAAGCTCATGAGGTCGTCTTTCTTTACTGCTGCATAGAACTCCATTGTGTAGATGTACCACATCTTCTCTATCCACTCATCAGTTGAGGGGCATTTGGGTTGGTTCCAGCTCCTTGCTATAGTGAAGAGAGCTGAAATAAACATGGCCGTGCATGTATCTCTGCAGTGGGGTGAGTCTCGAGGGTACATGCTTAGTAGTGGTATGGCTGAGTCGAGTGGCAAGTTCACTCCAAGTCTTCCAAGGGTTCTCCACACTGCTTTCCATAGTGGCTGCACGAGTTTACATTCCCACTATCAGTGGATGAGTGTTGCCCTTTCCCCACAACCTCTCTAGCACTTGGTATCACATGTTTTCTTGAGTCTAGCCAGTCTTATTGGAGTAAGATGATATCTTAAAGTGGTTTTGATTTGCATTTCCTTAATGATTAGTGATGTTGAACACTTCTTAAGGTGTTTCACAGCCATCTCTAATTCCTCACTTGTGAAGTCTCTGTTCAGCTCTTCTTTGCTCCATCTATTGAGTGGGTCGTTTGCTTTCCTTCTTTCTTCTTTGTTTTTTGAGTAGTTTATATATTCTGGAAATCAATGCTTTCTCAGATGTTTCTGTGGTGAAGGTTTCCTCCCACTCTGTGGGATTTCTCTTCACTTCCTTGATTGTTTCTTTTGATGTACAGAAGCTTTTGAGTTAAATGAGGTCCCATTTGTCAATTGTCGACCTTAATTCTTGTGCAGCTGCTGTCTGATTTAGGAAGTCTGGAAAATACTTTCTAAATCAGACAGCAGCTGCACAAACAATAAGGTCAACAATTCACAAATGGGACCTTATTAAACTCAAAACCTTCTGTACAGCCAAAGAAACAATCAATGCAGTGAAGAGAAAACCCACAGCGCAGGAGGAAACCTTCACCAGTGATACATCTTTAACATGCAAAGTGTATAGACTACTCAAAAAACAAATGACCTACTGAAAAGATGGAGTAAAGAGCTTAACAAAGATTTCACAAATGAAGAAGAAAAATGGCTGAGAAACATCTTTAAAAGTGTTCAACATTGGGCTGGGCATGCTGGCGCACGCCTTTAATCCTAGCACTTGGGAGGCAGAGGCAGGCGGATCTTTGTGAGTTCAAGGCCAGCCTGGTCTACAGAGTGAGTTCCAGGACAGCTAGGGCTACAGGGAGACCCTGTCTTGAAAAGACCAAAAAAAAAAAATGTTCAACATTGCTAATAATTAAGGAAATGCAAATTAGAACCACCTTAAGATTTCATTTTACTACAGTAAGACTAGCAATTATCCAGAAAACAAAGGATATCAAATGCTGGAGAGGTTGTGGGGAAAGGGGTACACTCATCCACTGCTGATGAGAATCCAAAGTCGTGCAACCCCTATGGAAAGCAGCGTGGAGAACTCTCAAGAAACTGAAAATGAGCCTACCACCTGACCCAGTCATACCACTCCTAGGCATATACCCACAAGACTCATTCTATCGAAGAAATACATGCACATCTATGCTTATTGAAGCTCTCTTCACAAAGCAAAGAGCTGGAAGCAATCCAAGTTTCCCTCAACTGATGAGTGGATAGAGAAAATGTGGTACATCTACACAATGGAATTCTATGCAGTGGTAAAGAAAGATGACATCATGAACTTTGCAGGTAAATGGATAGAACTTGAAGCCATTATGCTAAGTGAAGTAACACAGTCCCAGAAAAACAAACAATGAATGGTATCCCTCATTTGTGGATGCTAGCACCAAATCCATAGTTGAAAGGCAAGCTGAGAAAAGTTAATGTTATATTTCTTTTTGTCTGAAGGCAACTATGATGTTATAATGTCAATTCCTTAACAGGCTCTAGAATTAACTGATCACTTATTTTCAGACTTCGTAATTGTATATGTATGGAGGGTATGTATTCATTTATTAGAGTAATATAAAATTAAAGGGGAAAATGTGAACTCCTAAACTTATTTTGGAATTAGCATACAGTTTATTTTCAAAGGTCATAATTTTAGTATATTTGTGACGTATATATAGGCATACTTTGGAACAATACAAATGGGAAGGAACAAGAACGACAAAAGACTGGATCAAAGAACTGACTGAAACAGTTAACTTCTGCCCAAACAATAAACCTCTGCAGAGAAAAACTTTAAAAAGACTGAGAAAAAGATGAAAGATGAAAGACATGTATGGAAGAATGCATGAACTGGGGTGGGGTGGGGGGCATGGAAAAGGGGGTGTGTCTAAATTGGACTGAGAAATTATTCATGAAACACACAAAACACCCCAATAAAATATTTTATTTAAAAAAGAAAAATATTAGTGAAGTAGAGTGAATATTGTACATGTGGTGCTTAAACACAGGTTCCACATGCATGTACTGATGCATGTGTGTGAGTGCGCATGTGCATGCGTGAGAGCACACCAATGCATGTGTGCCAGTACTGATGTGTGTGTGTGTATGTGGTGATACATGTGTGTGTGCGCATGCATGTAGTTATGCGTGTGTGCATGTGGTGATATGTTGTGTGCGAGGTACACAGGTTTCCACATGTGTGTGTTAATGCGTCCTGTGCGAGGTATACAGGTGGTTATATGGAGGTCAGAAGACAACCTTGGGTGTTGGTCCCCATTTTCTACTGTTTGAATCAGGGTCTCTCCTTCATCACTGCCTTCACAGGCTAGCTGGCCTGCAAGCTGCTAGGGACTCTCCTGTCTTTGCCTGCCATCTCATTGTAGGTGTGCTCTAATCATGGATGCACACTTCCACCTAGCCACATTCATGGGGTCTAGGGATCGAACCCTGGTCCTCACAATTGCATAGCAAGTGCTTCATTCACTGAGCCATCTACCCTGTTCAAAATACTCAATTTTTAATGTGACAAGGGATCTTGTTTCTTTTTTTTAAGTTTTAAAAAATTTATTATTTTTTATGTGTATGAGTGTACTGACTGCATGTAGGTTGGTGCACCCGTGTTGTGCAATGCTGCAGAGGTCAGAAGACGGTGTCAGATTCCCCTGGAACTGGAGTTAAAGGCGGTTCTTAGCCACCACGTGTGTGCTGGGAATCAAACCCGGGTCCTCTGCAAGAGCAGTCGGGGCTCTTAACAGCTGAGTCATCTCTCCAGCCCCATGATCTTGCTTCTTAACTTATCTAATCTAAGCTGGGTGACAGTGAGTGTCAATACGACTACAATATTCTAAGCAACTCACAGTAGAGACTGGTCTCCTCTATCTCAGAGGCATATTGGCCAGAGTGGAAGATGACTTGAAAGCCATCCCAAGAGACTCATGATGAATTTTGTAAGAAATGGATCATGTATTTCTTTTTTCTTTTTAATTTTTTAAAACTTATTATTTTTTATGTGTATGAGTGTACTGTCTGCATGTAGGTTGGTGCACCCGTGTCATGCAATGCCATGGATGTCGGAAGAGGGTGCCAGATTCCAATGGAAGTGGAGTTAAAGACAGTTCTTGGCCGCCATGTGGGTGCTGGGAATCGAACCCGGGTCCTCTGCAAGAGCAGTCAGTGCTCTTAACTGCTGAGCCATCTCTCCAACCCCGATCATGTATTTTTTTAATAGATCAAAAATTTTATGTTTTTATTTTTGAGTGTGTGTATTTTATTTATTTATTTATTTATTTTTTATTTATTTATTTATTTATTTATTTATTTATTTATATTTTTTAATCAAATTTAGACCTGTGTCCTCCCCATCCCCACACCCCACCAGAGCTCATTCATTCTGCCAAACATGCTTTTCATCTCTTTCTCAATATTCTCCATGTGGAAGTTGACTGTTTTGAGCAGAAGTTCTCTGTTTCAGTCAGTTCTTTGATGCAGTCCTTTCTGTTGTTGTTGTTGTTGTTGTTGTTGTTGTTGCTTCCAATATGCATCACTCCCAACTGCTTTGGACAAAAGCTCAAGGGGCCATGCACAAGAAATACTTACAACTAGGTAAATGGCACTAGCATCCACAGATGAGGGATACCATTCGTCATTTGTTTTTCTGGGACTGTGTTACTTCACTCAACATGATGTCCTCTAGCTCCAGCCATTTTCCTGCAAAGCTCATGATGTCGTCTTTTTTACTGCTGCATAGAACTCCATTGTGTAGATGTACCACATTTTCTCTATCCACTCATCAGTTGAGGGGCATTTGGGTTGGTTCCAGCTCCGTTAGGATGAGAAGAGAGCTGAAAATAACATGGCCATGCATGTATCACCCGCGGGTGGGGTGAGTCTTGAGGTACATGTCTAGGAGTGGTATTGCTGGGTAGGGTGGCAAGTTCATTCTAATCTTCCAAGGGTTCTCCAAAATGCTTTCCATTGGCTGCATGAGTTTAAACATTACTCACCATCATGGATGAGTGTTGCCCTTCCCCACAACCTCTCTAGCAATTGGTATCATTTTGGTTTTTCTTGTGATTCTAGCCAGTCTTATTGGGTTGAGATGATATCTTTAAGTGTTTTGATTTGCATTTCCTTAGGGTTTAGTGATGTTTGAACACCTCGTAAGGTGTTTCCTCAGCCCTCTCAATTCCATCCCTATGTGAAGTCTCTGTTCAGCTCTTTGCTCCTCTATTGATTGGGTCATTTGTTTTCTTCGTCTTTGTTTTTTTTGAGTAATGTTAATATATTCCGGGAAATGGCTGAGCGGAGTTTGTGTGTGGGTGAGGTGTTGGCATTTTCTCGTCAGTATGGGTTTCGGTGGTTTTGGAAGGTGGTGTCCTCGGGCCACGTGCTGTTTTGGTGGGTTGTGAATTGTTGTTGTAGGTAGGTTAGTGTGTGGTATGGGCGGCGTCACGGTCCTGGGATGGTGTTTTTGGGCTGGGGGGGGAGTTGGTTGGGTGATCTCGGGAAGCTTGTGTGGTGAGGTGGGTACTGTGAGGGGCGGTGGCATGTGGCAATGGGCAAGCCCGTAAGTGCGTGGGGGTGCAGCGGCTGGGGGCTTAGGGAGGAATGGTTTGCTTGGTTGCGGGGTGGGGTTGGCTATGGTGATTGTTGGTTGTTTGGATAGGGGTTGTGTGGCCTATGGCCTGAGGTTTGCGTGTTGTAGGCTCTGCGTGGCCAACTGTGTTTGGGTTGCGTCGAGCGGCGTTGGAGGGCCATCGGGGAGGGGGTGACTTTGTACAGGGCGAGAGTGTAGGGTTAATTCAAGGTCTATGGACAAGTGTGTGATCCAGTTTGTCCAACACCACTTGGCTGAAGAATGCGTCTTTCTCCATTGTGTCTCTGGCCCACTTGTTCAAATAAGAGCGGTTGAAATTTTTTAGTGCTGCAGGTGGGTCGCTTCAGGTCGGGTGTTTTCCATTGGTCACTCAGGTCGTTTTTTGTGGCCAGTTACCATGGCTGTTTGTATGCGATAGCCCTGAGTATTGAGTTTTGAAGCTTTCTTTTGTTATAGAGATCCCCCCTGTGTAGCTCTTTTCACTCTCGGGTTGTTTTGTGCGATATTTGGGGTCTTTTGTTTCATGATTCGAAATCATTTTTCCTTATCAGCCGGTGAAGAAACTCTTGGGATGTTGATGGCATGCAATAAATGTGATAACAAGAGTTTCAACTAGAATGCATTTTTGACAATGTTATAGTTTCCCAATCAGAGGCCATGGGAGGTTTTTCCAGCTCTGGATGTGGCTCTTCACATTTCTTTCTTAAAGTTTAAATCAATTTGTTGTAGAGATCGTGGTGTCTTTGGTTAGGTTTTGTTCCTAGGTATTTTATAGTTTTGTGAGGCTATCGTGAGTGGGAAGGTCTCTTATAAATTCTTTCTCCAGTTGCTTGTTCTTCGGGTGTAAAGAAAGGCCTTAGTTTTTTAATGTTAATTTTGTATCCTGCCAACTTTGCTGAACTGTTAATCGTTTCTACTGGAGTTTTTGTGGAGTTTTTAGCATACCCTTCGTAAACACTTCATATCATCAGCAAATAGGATAGCTTTGACTTCCTACTTTTCCAATTAGTACTCCTTTAATTTCCTTTTCTTGCTTTATTGCCTAGCAAGGTTTCAAGCACTATATTGAAGAGGAGTGAAGGCAGCGCCTTGACAATTCGACTTAGTGTGGGTGGGTTTTGTTTTTCTGCATTGGTGGGGGGTGGGTGGGTTGCTGTGGGTTTTCGTCGTGTTAGTGTGTTTGTCTTTGTGGGCTGTGTGGGATATATTGGGCTGTGGGTTGCCTGTAATGGCTTATTACATATGAGGCAATGATCCCTCCAATCCAATTCCCGCTAGGAACTTTAAAGCATGTAGGGGATGCGGGATTTTGTCAAAGGATTTTCTAGTATCAATTGAAATGATGGTGTGTGTTTTTGTCTTTCTTCCCTTTCTGTGTTTGATGCTGTTGTATTGTTTGTCATATGGGAAACCCTTCCTGATCTCTGGTTATGACGCCAACTTGGTCATGATGGAGGAACCTCTTGATGCTGGGTCTGTATGGATTTGCGCAGTATGCATGTTTAGAATTTTGGCATCTGTGTTTACTGAGGGAGATGGGTCTATATTCTCCATTTTTAGTTTGAATCTTTGTCCTGGTATTTGGTAATAGAGTGATGCTGGCTTCATAGAAGGTAGATTTGGGAGAATCCCCTTGTTGATCCTTCTAACAGTTTCAGTAATAATGGTTGTAGGTCTTTTTGAATGTTTTATAGAATTCTGCTGTGACCGTCTGGGCCGGCTTTTTTTAGTGGGAGGTTTTTTTTTTTTTTTTTTCAATTCTTCATGTATTATGGTCTTTTTAAGCTGTTTGATCTCTTCTTGGTGAGCTTTGGGATTCCCAGATTTCAGATTCATCCATTTTTCTGGGTTGCAAATTGGTATGAGTTTTAGTGTTTTTAGTATTGCGCCATATGATTATCTGGATCTTTTGTGTTGTTGCCGATATGTTCTGTTTGTGGCCGCATCAGAGCAGGATGTATGGATGGTAGTGTGGCCCTGCTTGGTAGGGAAGGGGCTGAGGTCTGTGACGATATCGTTGTAATTCTTTCAAATGAACACACTTTAAGTTGTCATCGGATATTTTGGGGTATTGGTGTCTTGTGCATGTCATTGATTCGGCTCGGATTTGTGGATTCTGCCGTCAGGTGGGGTGGAGGGTCATTTGTGTGTGGCCTCAGCAAGTGTGGGTAGCTGGAGTGTAGATGCATGGCCACTTGGGCCTGCGTTGTGCTGAGTTAGGCACCCAGGGCGATAACTTCCCCTTAGGGACTGCTAAGGTATCACATGAGATTGTGGGGTTGGTGGATGGTCGGCTTGCAGTTCCGGAAGCGCTGGATTTGCTTCGTATCGCTGGCCTTGGACCCATTCGTTATTCAAGAGGTGTTGTTGTAGGTCAGCCATGTGTGCTTGGAGGCAGTAGGGTTGATCCTGTGTGGTGGATTGAGCTGGGATTGCCGTTGGGTCAAGACAGAACTTGAAATATCAAATCTTTGTGGGGAGGTTTCTTCGGTATTGGTCGATTGGGAATGTTTCCGGGGGTGCTGAGTGGAAAGTATATCTTGGTTTTAGGTTGGAATATCAGTAGATGTCTTTGAGGTCCTTTGGTGTATCATATCATTCATGTCAGATGTCTCTCGTGTTCCTCTTTGTCCGTGTGAACCTATCCAAAGGACTCGGTGGGGTATTAAAATCTCCTACTGAGTGTACTGGGGGATTGTGACTTGTGGTCCTGGAGAATGTCTTATAAAGTTTGGTGCACCAGAGTTTGGGGCATATATATTCATAATTGTGAATGTCTTCTTGGCAATGTTCCTTGATAAAAAGGTAATGCCCTTCTTGTTTCTTCTGATTTCTTTTACTTTGAAGTCTATTTTGTCTGATATTAAAAGTAACACCTGCTTCTTTTGGGTACAATTGCTTGGAAATTTTTTTCTTTTTTTCACTTTAAGGTGGTGCCTGTCCTTGAAGGTAAGATGTGTTTTTCTGTAGACAGCATATGGATGGATTCTGTTTCCTAATCCAATCTCCCATCTATGTCTTTTGATTGGGGATTTAGACCATTAATATTTAAGTTATGACTGATAGGTTTTGTGTTGCTTCCTTTTGCCTTATTACCATTTGCAGTTTGGGTTAGGTTTCACTTCTGCAGTTCATGCTTTTTATTGATTTCTCTTCTAGGTGCCTGGGGATGGTTGCTCCTTTCTTTTTTTTTTTTCTTTTTTTTTTTTTTTTTTTTTTTTTCTGAAGGGTTGGTTTCCGGACATGTATTCTTCAACTTGTTTATTCATGGAAGGTTTTCTCTCTCCTTCAACAAAATTGACATTTTTGCTGGGTATAGAAACCTGGTTGGCATCTATATGTCTCTTTAACACTGGTAATGCTTTGCTACAGGCCTCGGCTTGCTTTCATAGTTTGCATTGAGAAGTCAGTTGTAATTCTGATAGGTTTCCCCTTATAGGTCACTTGTTGTTTTTCTCTTGTGGCTTTAAGGATTTTGTCTTTGTTTTGGGTGTCTAGCATTTTAACTATGATGTGGCGTGGAGAATTTCTTTTCTGATCTTGTCTGTTTGGAGTTCTATGTGCTTCTTGTATTTGTATTGGTTTTTTTTTTTTTAGTTTGGGGAAGTTTTCATCTATTATTCTGTTGAAGATCTGATCAATACCATTCTCTTGTGATTCTTCACCTTACTCTATTCCTATGATGCAGAGGTTTGATCTTTTCATAGTGCCCACAGTTCCTCGTTGTTCCACTTTTGTGTATTTTTAAATTTTTCATAATCTTTCCTTGAGGTTTTTAGTTGTTCTGTGTTATCTTCCAGGTCTGATTTCCTTTGTTCTGCTTCCTCCATTCTGCTTCTGAGGCTTTTTCTATTCCTTTCCTCTTGATTGGATGAGTGTTTGATTTCATTTTTCATTTTATCTTCTGATTTCTTTAGTATTTCTACTTCTTTTTGGAGCTTCTCAATCTTTTCCTGTAGCTCTTTGCTTCGCTTCTTGGTTTCCTTATCTTTTTCAGCATAGGATCTTTTTAGTGTTTCTACTTCCTTCCAGAGTTTGTCATTCTCTCTTTCTAGGTCCTTCTTGAGTTCTTCATTCTCTTTTCTTAGTTCTTTGATTTGCTCTTTATAATCTTGTAGTTCTTTAAATATGTTCCCAATTGTGTTTCTGATATCTGTGTCCTGGGGCTTTCCCAGAGGGATCTCACTGTAGGAATCTTCCATAGGTTTGGTAGAGCTTGGTGTGGGATTATCCTGCCCCTTTCCCGTGTTGTCTCTTCTTCGTGTTCCTGGCATATGGGCTTCTCCTTGCCTGTATTCCAATGTGAGTCCTAAATGCCTCTTCACTTTTTTTAAGGCTCACTTTGCTTGCCTCCTTCAGATGCCTTATCAATCCCAGTTGGCGGGGGTGGGGGGGTGGGGGGTTGCCCTTTAGCCCGCCCTGGTACCTGCACTTCAGGAGATCTCAGATCCCAATCATGTATTTCTTAAGCTCATCTTTAATGCTTCGTTGCTAGTCAGTTATGAACTTAGCCCATGAACCTGTAGTTATTAAAGATTAATGGATTCCAAATCTGAAATTCCTATATATGGATCTTTTGAACCAAAGCAAGATTCAAAATAGTCAAAACATATTTGGTAATACCTTATAAACATCCATTGGTAATAGCCACAATCTTCCTGCATAGTCAAGTTTTAAGCAGGTACCCTAGGGCATCTGTTAAACAATCAGAAATGAGGTTCTAGGGTAAATGCCAAGCCTTCAAAACACTAACTGCAAAATCAACTTCTACGACTCAAGGTCTAAGCTCGGTGTGTAGTAAAAGTTTGTGCTAGTGTGATATCTGTTGCTGTGATAAAACATTGTGACCAAAAGTAACTTGCAGAGGACTGGCTTTTATTTCCATGTCACATTCTATCACTAACTGAGCCAGGGTAGGAACTAAAGGAAAAGCTCAGAGTGGAACTCATAGAGGAAGGCAGCTTGCTGGCTTGTTCTCTGGCTTGCTCTCAGCTTGCTTTCTTTTACAACTGGGGCCCTCCTGCCCAGGGATGGCACCACCCACAGTGGACTGGGTCTTTCTGCATCAATCATCAGTCAATAGAATCCCTCACAGATAAGGCCACGGGTCAAACTGACCTAGGAATTTCCTCAATTAAGGCTTTTCTTAGATGATTCTGTCAAGCTGATAGCTAAAGCTAACTAGAACAAGCATGCTTTCCACACAATCAAAGCTTAAGAAGACTCTCTGCTTAAAGGTTTGTTCCCAAAACAAAAATCTTGGTCCACAGAATCTAACTATGTAAATAAACAAACTATAGAAAGAAAATGCTAAAGTCAAGCATTTAGTGCCCTAGGCAGCAGTTCTGATGCCACCAAATATGAACATGATACGTTGGAATTGGTGAGACTGTTCTGAAAACAAATGCCTGCAGGCACGTGGCCGGTGTGCCTTGGAACAAAGTTCCACAAGACCTAAGTTAGTGTTCTTAAGCTGCAACATAAACTGATGGGCAGCAGGGGAGAAATGTAAGGCAGTAAGAGGCTTTACAGAGGGCGCTGCAGAGGTCGTCAGGTCAATTCCAAAGACTTCCTAGAAAGAAAAGGTGTCTCAATTCATTCTCCAAATACCAACAGGCCTTTTCCCTTCATGTAAATTTTATTTATACTCCACAAGCCAGTACTGAAGCACTTCATGCTGCTTGAATGTGCTTCTTGGGGCTCACTGTAATTAACGACTATCCCCTATAAGGTGCTGGTGTCCTCTAGAAGTGCTCCCAGAAAGTTCAAAGCTATGCATTTCTTTAGTGGGTGCCTCTTTGTGCTTTACAGGCTGAGGCCCACCTCCTGAGACTCATTGCCACTGCTGCTAACTAGGAGGCTGAAAACACTCCTGCTCTTCTTCCTGAGGCTGCAGGTTTGGGCTCTCTCTATCCTGTGTCTGAGCCTGGACACTCAGGCACAGGATAGAGATAGAGCCAGAACTCCCAGGGTGGTCCCGTGTCATCTCTGTCATTCTAGCTCTCTTGTCTTATGGCTCGCCATGCGCTGCTGCCCATCCTCTTCACCTACCTACAGATCATCTTCACTTTCCCACTTTGCTTTGACCATAGGACTTGGCTCCTCATGGGTGATTTACTAGAGATAGCTAAGGAACTGTTTTTCCTTCTGGCTGGGGCTTGGCTGCCTCAGGAGACATCCGTGGCAGTGAGCAGAAGAGACCTTCACTGTCTCCATCCAGAGCACATTTCTTCTTCTTCATTCTGTCACTTGGGCTGAGCCAAAGAAGAGGTCTGTTGAGCTACTGTAGCTGAAGAAAAATATTAAAAGTTCTTTTGCTATGAAGAATAACAGACAAATTTGCTCACAGTTCAACAGTTTCTGCCTATCACAGTGTGGAGGCTGAGTCAGATCACAGTAGTTCACATCACGACAGACCAAGAAATAAAGTGGAAGGCTGTGGCCTCTAATACACACATTTTTCTATGTCAGTGATATCTCAGTGAAGCTGCTTTATAAAGAGATCATATGAGCAGCTACTGTAATGGTCATAAGCCAGAGATGAGTTTCTGAATGAAAACAAAGACAGTAGAGTGCAGAGAGAGGGCAGAGGTGAAAGTTGTCCTGGAGATAGACTCTAAGGAACACGCCAGCTCATTGGGTGCAGCAAGTACTGCAAAGAACAAGATAAACATGACTCCAGAGTTCCAAGTTCCTGTAAAAGGGAGCTGAGCCATTAAAGAATTGGAAAGAGGCCAGGTGTAATGGTTCATGCTTTAGTCCTGGCACTCAGGAGCAGAGGCAGGATGGCCTCTGTGAGTCTGAGACTAGCCTGGTCTTCATAGTGACCAGGCAAATCATGGACATATAGTAAAAACTTGTCTTAATAGTAAGGAGAAGGAAGCAGAAAAGGAGGAGGAGGAGGAGGAAGAGGAGAAGGAGGAGGAGGAGGAGGAGGAAGAAGAAGAAGAAGAAGAGGAGGAAGAAAAGAAGAAGAAGAAGAAGAAGAAGAAGAAGAAGAAGAAGAAGAAGAAGAAAAAGAAGAGATGATCTACTAAAGAAGTAAGAGCTGTTACAGATCTGAGTAGAGATGATCTACTAAAGAAGTAAGAGCTGTTACAGATCTGAGGAGACCAACTTCCCATCTGAGAAAGAAAAGACACAGCTTTGCATTGTGTAGGACGTACCAGGAAGTGCCAGCAGAAAGGTTGGCCTGTCTGAACATTGAAAGGAAGAAAAGCTTCAGACTGCTACAGGCATCAAACCCCTCTGTGGATCCTACTTGTACCAACTATTTATAATGAGCCCTAATGAAACTTACCTTCTAGGTGCCGCAAAGTTTTAATATGAGAGATTTTCTTACCTCTCCTTCATAGAACAAGAAGGAATATGATGATGAGGTCGTTCTCTAACTGTAAATTGGAGCCAACTGTCATAGAGATAATTTCTTATAAAACCAGTAAAACTGCCTTCCTTAATTGACTAATAGACAGAGGAACTGTGAAAAGGATTATTCTCTATTCACAACCAAATATAATACTAAATTCTCCTTAAGCTGTGCACTTAAGCAAAATATATTAATACAGGAGAGCTCTGATATCAGCAATGGATTATTCTACCAAGGAGATGTTGGCCAGGGGATCCAAGCCCCCCCAAAAGGTAAAAGCTTCTCGACTGTAAACTGGGATACCTTCAAGAAGAGAGGTGATAAGGCCCTGCTGTCAAAGACCTGATGTAATCATGGGAAAGATGTATTGAGACTGCACTTGCAAGTGTACAGTTGGTCTCTGGAAAACCACAGAGTATTACCAAAGGCCACTAAACCAATAAAGCAAATATAGGTCAAGCAAGACTCCTCCATCAGCATCAGCTACACCTCACCTGCCTGGAAATACTGTGCAGCAGTGGCAGCCATATGCCCGTATATCCCAAATCTAATTGGCTATTAGCTCTCTCCTTGGAGGAATAACCCATGGCTGATGCCACAAGCTTACATCCTCTAGTGGTTAGGAGATGTTATAAGCCACAGTAAGACCCTGGCATATTTTACAGAAAAAAATGTAATTCATAGATTAACATACCATCCAAATAACCGTGTCTATACCAAAGTAACCTACCATAATAATTAGTACTCTTCAAATACCTATATATCTAATTGCCTGTGCTTCATTAATAGGATTGAAAGGTTATTCCTGGACAAACTGTCAGCCCATGAAAGGAAACAGCCAGAATTTACCAGAGTCCAAAACAACATCTCCAGAGAAAGTAGACTGTTTTGTTTCTCATCCACCCTTGCCCCTTTTCTAAGCCTAGGGAAAAATCTGCAGAAGAGGGGGCGTGGTAGAATGCAAGGGCTGCAATTGGGGTGAATGGTGAAACTACAGCAATATAGACTGGAAACTTATTTGATCAACTTGATTGAACATACAAGCCCCCCAGCTGGATGGTGGGACCCTTGGGCTGTGTGGGTTTGGGCACAACTGCTTGCAAATTGGTTTTACAAGAAGGATGCTTCTACTCATAAATTATTACTTATTGTTAAAAAATGAAAAAAAATAGAAGAAAAAAAAGAAGTAAGAGCTGTTACAGATCTGAGGAGAGATGATCTATTAAAGAAGTAAGAGCTGTTACAGATCTGAGTAGAGTAGAGATGATCTACTAAGGAAGTAAGAGCTGTTACAGATCTGAAGAGAGATGATCTACTGAAGAAATAAGAGCTGTTACAGATCTGAATAGAGTAGAGGTGATCTACTAAGGAAGTAAGAGCTATTACAGATCTGAGGAGAGATGATCTACTAAAGAAGTAAGAGCTGTTACAGATCTGAGTAGAGTAGAGATGATCTACTAAAGAAGTAAGAGCTGTTACAGAGCTGAGGAGAGATGATCTACTAAAGAAGTAAGAGCTGTTACAGATCTGAGGAGAGATGATCTACTAAAGAAGAAGCAAAGCCTGAGAAGCCACAGGAAGAAAGATTCATATCTGCACTCATTTTACAGGGTGGATCAGGAGGGACACTGACGCTGGGGATAGGACCCTTAGGTAATCAGTCTCGGAGGAAGATGAAGGTAGGATGAGGAGCAGGAGAGAATGCTAGGATTAGGAGAAGTGCATGTCCTGCTGAAAGGGATGTGGAGCAAAACAGCAAGGAAAGCAGAGGCCTGAGCGGAGAGGCCAGAGGAGTGAGGGTCTTAGGTGGGAGGGCCCTCTCTTCCTAGATGGCAGTAAAAGCAATCCATCCATTGACTGACAGGCTGAGAAGGGCTAGAAGCTGAGACAGGAGAGGGGCTACTATGTTGAGGTAACAGGAAGCCAACAAGGAACAAACAATGTGGGTAATCGTAAGGAGAGTCAAAATGTGTATGCACATGAAGCATGATCATCAAGGAAGGGGCTATGAGGTTAAGAGCGAGTGCGGGCGCGGGGGGATTGGACAGGGGAAGCTAGTGAGGTGGGGCGATTAAAGTACAGTGTTCATGTTTGGAATTCTCAATTGTTCTCAATTAATTTTAAAAGTCACTTAAGTGAAACGAGACAGCAAGTAAATAAACACTAGAAGGAAGATACAGTCTTGTAAAGCTGAAGAGCTCAAGTTCACGGGCTCTTAACATGGAGGCTTCCCGGTGATGGTCCAAGTAATAATTGCAGCTAACAGTGATCGCTGGAGTCAAGTTTAGGTAGTAGGCTAAGCTTGCCCTTTGCCTTATCACTAAATCTTGTAATATACCAGTGGGAAAGGTGGCAATATTATCTGATGTAGCAGCCAAGTGAACGGGGAAATATCATGGGCAAGCTATTTGCTCAAAGGCACAGTTAATAAATAACAGGCCCAGAACTTAAACCTAGTCCCATTAGTTCCTGAAAACTGCATGCCAGGCTGCCAGAGGTGAGCATTGTTGCCATACAGTTGGGCATTCATGAGGGGAAGACAGAAGCCCTGTGCTGTGGAACTTGAGTTGTGCCTCCGTGCAGATCTTAGAGGAAAAGTTGGTACTGGAGCCCCTCAGATGTGAGCAAGGAACGGGGGGAGGTATGAGCCCGATGGTGGGTTATTAAGGAAAGAGGAATGACGAGCCATGGCACATACATTTCAGTACAGGAAGGATCGTCAGGTAACAGTCACCACACAGCGGCCAGGAGAATGGACCTCAGTTCCTGCTGTGGGGATTGATATATCTCTACCACTTCCTTGCTCCAACTCCTGACAGTGCTCCCACTCCGTTTCTCTCCCAACTTCATGTTCTTTTTTATTGTTATTAATAACTGGCTGAGTCCAGTTAGTGCTGCCGGCATGTGCATGAACGTGTGGCTGTCCACTGGGGCATGAGCAAAGTATGAATATGGACTTTCAAGGCATAGAGTTCATAGGTTCAAGTAAAATGTAAGATAAAAGGGTAACATTCTTTGGAAAGTAATGAAAATAAGCGATAGGTAGGTAGAGGGAGAAGGAATTTGGATTTAAGGTCATTATTATTATTTTTTTGGTCGGGCATGGGAGGAAGAGGTTGGGGGAAGGACTTGTGAGCAAGAACAGAAGAGCTGCTGGAAAAATTCGGGAATGTGGGAACTGTTGCTCTATACAATGACCAGCAGGGGGCGCTGCAGCCTATTCTTCCCCTCACATTGCAGAGGTCCAGGAACATAGGTTCCCTGAATCTACTTACCACTCACTGTAGGACTTGGATAAACCACTTAATCTTTCTGTTCAGCGGTAATGCAGGTGAGGATTAAATAAGATACTATGTGGACCATGTGTTTGCATAATAAGGCAGCACAGCAGCACATGGAGAAAGGATTGCATAAGACGTTAGAAACAAGACCCTGTGCCCCTTGGGCAATGGTGCCAAGGGTATGGTGCTCCATATGTTAGGAGGCTCCCCAGCCTGCTTTCTAAACGGCCTTACAGTTTGAGGAGCACTGAGAGCACACATACCTGGAGAGTGTGCCCATGCCTGGAGAGTGCACAGGTAAGCTGACCATATTAATGTGATGGATCACCTAGACTTCTCTCAGTGCATTTATCCCTCAGCTTTGGGGGTGGCTGTCCCCATTTCTCTAAATTTGGGAGAAGAATAAACTTCAACCTCTGTCACCATCAAGGCCTGGAGAAGTAGGAAGAAACTTCCTTAAGGCAACTGTTTATAGCAGCATTGCCTTTTAGGGACCTGGGACCTTCATTATCATTTTATTACATTTCTCTCCTCAACACCCTGAGGACTTTCTTTGGAATAAACAAAAGACTAGTTACTTTAGAAATAATACATGTTTTTCATTAAAGCTCTATTCTGGCCCCTCTAGTCCCAACAATACATTTCCTGCTTGGTGTAATTGGGTTTCAAGTTATCCATGATACTGCTTCTCTGCTAAGAGGCAAAAGTGTGCGACAACCTTGACCCCCTCTTCTAAAAGCCCTCATTCCACCAGTAGGTCAAGAAACCGCCCTGTGGGAGGTGGAGGGAAAACAGAAGCAACAGAGCGGGTGGGTTGCTCCCAGACTTTCACAGTCTTGGACATAGAATATTCAGGCTTATAAACCTTGGGAGGGTACCTAAGAGGAAGAACCTGGACATGGACCAAGATTCTACAAGGGTAGAATTAACCTGACCAAATTAGAGATATCCAGACTATGTCCCAAGGGCTGACTTAGCAACATTCCAAAAGAGAAAATATAAGTGAAACTTGTTCTTGAACAAGCAGTGGCCACTGGAACACCAGTTCAGCAAGTGCACAGCCACAGTTAGCAAATGCTGGTCTCTAAAACCCAACTGCCCTTGGAGCTGGAGAGCTGGCTCAGTGGTTAAGAGCACTGGTTGCTCTTTCAGACCAGAGGACCTGGATTTGGTTCCTAGCACCCACATGGAGGCTAACAACCATCTTTAACTCCACTTCTATAGGATCTGGCGCCCTCTTCTGGCCTCTGAAGGCATTGTATAGCACAGGTACACTTACATACATGTAGCCAAACACTCATACACATAAAATAAAAATAAATTTAAAAAGCCTGACTGCTCTGGACTGCTCTCAACTGAATCTTCCACACAGAGAAGTTAAGTACATTACTTTTGATGTTGGTTGTTTGCTTGTCTTGTGGTGCTGGGGATGGAACACAGGCACCTATATGCACTAGGCAGGCACGCACACCCAATCACATATAGAAAGTGTTTACAACTGCTAGTGCAAGAGTCTCACACAGCACAACAAACATGTGATGTAGATGAAGGTCACTAGAACCTTCTAGAATTTTTCGGAGGATTTGTATATTCAAGAGCTGTGCTATGTGACTGTGGCCACTAGCCACACGACATTCTAGGGAGCCACAAAGTTAAACTATCTAAAATTAAACAAACTTTAATGACTAAAATTATATTTATATGAACTATATGCAGGGCTCAACAGCCCAGGACCAACTAGTATTCCAAGGGGCGGACATAGAAGCTTTCCATCATTCCAGAATACTCTACAGGATGGGATGTTTCAGAACATTGACATTCCACAGGTCCAAGCTCCAGTTTTCCACTGACTCATGAGGATTGGCTTTCTGAGGTCTCCTTGTCTCACCGCCTCCCAGCAAGGTCCAACTGCCTGGGCCTCCTCTGCCGCTGGCCTTCTGAGCTCCCGAAAAGCTATGCTGAATGGCATGGCAGGAGCCTGCACGCTGCACATAAGAGATTCTTGGCTTGCTTCAAGTCACACAGCTAGTGAGTGGCAGAGTCAGGACTTTGGACCAGGTTTTGATTTTTTTTTTTTTTAACCAAAACCCAGTTTAACTTGCTTGCTCAGCCCAACTACTCCACATCTGGCACCAAGCTGCATCACAGCCTGCCTCCCCCCCCCAAAAAAAAGTCCCGGAGGGTCCTCAGTCCCCCGAAGGCCTCTCTCATTTCCTCATGGGCTGTCCTCCCACTTAGTGCTTACCAACCTCTTAGCCGTTCTCACCTTCAAAGCCAGTGGAGGCAAAAAGAATTCCATAGGCTCTTTTTTTTTTTTAATTTAATTTTTATTGATGCTTTGTGCATTTCATACACTTTTTCCAATTCAGTTCAGGCTTATTTCCCCTTCCCCTCCCCCCCACCCCCACCCCATCCCAGATCATACATTCTGCCGTAACTGTCCTGCATCTTTCTCTACTGCACGAGAATTCCATAGGCTCTTAGCAGTAAACTCACCACAATGCCTGTGAGTGAAAGGGAGGGGCCATCCTGGCTGTGTGCTGAGGTTTTCTGAATGGTTGGTGAGACAAGTTGGCAGAAACCCATTTGGTCGAAACCCTTGTGTGACCCTCAGATGCACCCTCTCCCAGGGACACAGAAAAAGGAGCAGCTTGCGAGGAGGTCAGGCAGCCTTAGGGTCAAGTTTTCCACAGGATGCACATGGGTTTGGAGTTGCTTGGGGTCCTGTGGCTTGAAGTACTTTAGTTTATTTTTTGTGCATAGGAGAAAGCATCTGAGCTCTGTGTGGCTGCCATTGGCATTTTTTAACTTAAAAGTCTACACAAGCTTGAGAAGTTCTCTCTTCTCTCACCTCCGGCTTACTGAGTCTGTGTGTGCACATACAACTGCACGTATGTATGCACCCCTGTGGTGTGAAGAGAGTTAAGGAAAGAGGAAATGTGAGCTAAGAATGCTTCTCAGTTTTTAAACATTTATTCATGCACGTGTGCCTCTGTGTGTGTGTGTGTGTGTGTGTGTGTGTGTGTGCGTGTCACAGCATTGGTGTGGAGATCAAAGGACAATTTGCAGGACTTGATCCTCTCCTTTCATCAAGTGGGTGCAGGGGATTGAACTCAGGTTGGTAGTCTTTGCAGCAAGCACCCTTACCTTCAGAGCCATCTTCTTGGCTCTAGACACAACAAAAGTTTACATTTAAATTGTTTTCCCATTATAGTGTCACCAAACATCTAAAGAAGATTAGTTAAGGATTAATCCTGGAATAAACTGATTCCAGCGTAGAACATAACTCGCACCACAAAGGGCTCAGAGCACTGACTACTAGGTGTGGGTTTAGTATAGAATCTTACATGCTTTCCTGTATGTCTTCTTAAATACACAGGCAGCCACCCAAAGTCAGTGCCCTCTTTTATTGTCACTTTTGCTAACCTTGTGAGTTCCCCAAACAAATCCTGGTGAAGTGGCCAGTGACCCAAAGAAAAAGCTGATGACTTCTGAGTCTCCCGCCTTGCCCAGGCCACCCAGAGCTTCTTCTCTCAAGGTAGCAAAAATCTATCCTGGTCCATGTACATATTCTCATGAATCATGCATGATATTTTTTTCCATATTAATGTCAGAATTAAAATTCATATTACTATTTTATAAATCATTTCTTTATCCTAATAATACTGTTATTCATTTTGTGTTTTGTTGGTGATTTATACTAATGCATGAATATGGCCACGATCATGATATAAATAGATAAAAGCACTTGGTTAATTCCTTCAGTTCTACAAAAACCAGAAGGAGCAAATATTTGATGAAGAGACAGCACATCCATGTAGGCCACA
The DNA here is from genome assembly GCA_009823505.1 of Rhizomys pruinosus. Taxonomy (NCBI): domain Eukaryota; kingdom Metazoa; phylum Chordata; class Mammalia; order Rodentia; family Spalacidae; genus Rhizomys; species Rhizomys pruinosus. The sequence goes on along the minus strand of VZQC01003239.1, from coordinate 3,790,633 downwards.
AGCCGAGCTTTTACAAAGGCGTGAGTTAGAAGCTAAACTCCAAAGCAAGACCTGTTACTAACGGCATGGTTTTACCTGCCTTCCTTGATGAAGGATTTGGACCAGGAAACCAGCACATAGTAAAACCGGTGCTGCCTTCTTCTGACTGAGACATCTCAGAGTCCCAAAGAAATGGTGGGTCCCACTGACCCACATGCCCAGCCCCCTGTGCCACGGGGTCGGTCGGGCAGCTTTTTGTAGATTGCCACTTTTAAGACTTCCTTAAACCCATAAAACAGAAGACTGCCACCTACTGCAAAACACAGAAATGCCAGTATCACTGCCCTGTGTAACCGGTGGAGGGCACAGGCTGCTGCTTGGGTTGTTGCCAGCAGTGCAGATGTTGTTTTGGACCCAAGGGTAAGGATCAGACTAAGACAGACCAGGACTGAATGAGAATTTGGCTTAGCAGCCGGGCATGGTAGCTCATGCCTTTGATTCTAGCACTGGGGAGTCAGAGTCAAGCAGATCTCTGTGAGATCAAGGCCAGCCAAGTCTACATAACAAGTTCCAGGGCAGCTGGGGCTACAGGGCTCAACGCTCCCCCTCCCCTAAAAAAAAGACAGTGAGAGAGCTTGGCTTAGCTTATTTGGGGTAGATTTATGATCACAATGGTAGCTGTCCAGGAGGAAAGGAAATCCTACCCAGATGATTTGATCTGAGCTTTCTACAGCAGTCTATTTGTTCTCTTGTTTGAACAGACAGGTCACAGCCTGCAGATGGCAATGCACTGATTTTTTTTTTTTTTTTACTGCATGGCCAGACTCAATCTAAATAAAGCTATTTGGTGCCATCCACAAACACAGCTGAACTCTGGTAAGTGGGACAGAATCTTTCCTAAATTCTTGAGGGATTAAAATAATGTTAATTCTATGCTGTCTCCACTGAGCAGATTATGCTGCAAACCTAGCCCTTGTCTTCCATTCCACCTTAGTTTTCTAGATCCCTCAACAGAATTTCACTGTCACTGCTGTTTTCCTTGAGCACACATCCTATTTTATATCTACCAAGCTCCTAAGTACACATTCATGACTGCAACAGGTAAGGATAGAGGCCAGAGGCTGATGTGTATGCTGTCAAAAGTTTCTGTGGGAGTATGAAGTGCCTGACCTGTGACCCAGAGTTCAAAAGTAGATTGACTAGCTCTGGAAATAAAATGATACTGCAGACTTACATTAAGCTGGGTTTCTAAGACATTCCTTTCCCGGCTGACATCATTTGACTATGCGCTTGCTCCCTGTGGTGGTTTGAATGAGACTATTTGAATACTCAGCCCCAGTGGGTGACTCTGCTTGCAGAACTTTAGAAGCTGCAGCTTAGCTGGAGGAAGCATGTCAGCAGCGGGGCTGGGCTCTGAGAGGTCATGGCCTCAATCTACCTGCAGCTAACTCTCTCTGCTTCCTTCCTGTACCTGCTTGAAGATATGAGCTCTGGCCTTCCCGCTATGCCTCCCTGCCATGATGGATTCTTAGCCCTCTGGATCCATAAGCCAAATAAACTCTTCCTATAAGTTGCCTTGGTCATGGTCTCTTACCGCATCACCAGAAAGGTAGCTAATATACTCCCTTGCCTTATTAACAGTCATGGTTCTTTCTGGGTGGATCTAGAAAAATCCAGGTGGATTTTCTGGGGACTCTTGAGATGGTTTAGGCTTTTTTCCTCACTGCTTCCTGTGGTAAAGTCCAGGTTTATACTGTAGTATTTCTCAGCACTCCCTGGACATTGGTCTACTGAGAAGATTGTAGTACTTATATATCGGGGGGGGGGGCGTAGTTTAATTTCTTGTAGCTGGCTAAATACGCGAGAGAACAGCAGGAGGGAGCAAAGCTTGGCTCATAGCTGCATAGTCCTGTGTTCAGATAGAGCAAACTGTGGTGGGAGTACATGGCAACGGAGCTTCTCTTCAGTGTGGACAGGAAGGGGCCGGGGAAAGACCTAAGGACCTTAGGAAATGGCCCCCGTGACCAACTTTCTCTAGCTAGGGGCCGGGGCCATTTCCTAAAGTTTTCAGAACCTCCCTCAATACCATCAGTAGCTAGGTCCCAAGCTCCGACACGGCACAGGAACCCTCTGGGGTAACCCTGTGTATTCTAACCGCAAGGCTCAGCAGGGTGTTTCCAACAGCTGCTCTTTTCTGTTGGCTGTGTCCTCCTTGAACCTCCGCTTCCTCCGCGACAGAACGAGAAGTGTGAGCTGGGTATTCTCAGATCTCTTCCAGAATTTCCACTGTATGGCTTTAGTGATATGGTCTGCTGATGTTTACATAGCACACTTACATCTTGTTCAGCAGTTTTGTTCCTACTTTTGGGGGCTGGAGAGATGGCCTAGCGGTTAAGAGCGCCGACCGCTCTTACAGACGACCCGGGTTCGATCCCCAGCACCCACGTGGCGGCCTAGAACCGTCTGAAACTCCAATTCCAGGAGAACTCCAGTTCCAGGAGACTCCGACGCCCTCTTCGGACCTCCGCGGCATTGCACGACACGGGTGCACAAACTTGCATGCAGACAGTACATTCATACACATACAGAAATAAAAAAAATTAAAAAAAAAAACAGAAAAAAAAAAAAAAAAAAAAAAAGAAACACATACTTTAATTTTTCCAGCAATATTCCCATATCTGATGATATGAGATGCCCAAACTTCATCAGACTCAACATGGCACATGGTTAAGATGGCTGCCATCAAGCTGGCCTTTGAATTCCCAGATTCTTAGACCCAAAGAGGCCTTGTTGGTGGTAGGGTTAAAAGCACCTGTCAGAGTTCTATGTGACTATGTGTCTTGAAGTATTGGGTTTTAACCACCTTACACTAGAAGGCAGAACTTTTTCTCTCTATGGTTTAGCTTTTTATCAAAACCTTACATGCAGCCAAGGCATTAAAGAGAGAGGAAGAAAAAAAAAACTTGGAAGGTTTTTATATTTTTGTAAAAAAAATCTTCCTTTCATTTCATTTTTTTTTTTTTGCCATTACCAAAATCTCCTGCAAACACACAGACCCTACAGTATCCCTATTAAATTATATAGAGCGAGTCCAGCCCTTGACTGTCAGCAGGGCCCATCAGTCCTAATTTATCGCCCCAGGAAACACAGTACAATTATGGTAATAAATAATAATAGGATTCAGTACATGACAACATGAATGATGGAGCCTCTCAGAATTCATTTACATTGCTTTGTGTTGCAATCATCGTGCCTCTAATGTAATGCCAAGCAAATGAGCCCCTTTGAATATTGTGCAATCTATTGCAAGTCAACTGGCACAAAACTCACTCAATAAATCATGTTCAAACACATGCCTGTAATGACAGGTAAATCAACAATGAAGTAATTGCATTTAATGTATTGAAATACTGGACAAAAAACAGTGACCTCAAAGTGACTTTTTGTAAAAGGTATGATATAGTTGCAACAGGGAGTGAGGTCCTTCCTAAGAGGCACGCCTTGCTCAGATGCACACGCCAGTGCTGATGCTGCTGTCCCTGTGCAGGCCTTGATTTACTACCCTTGCTCTGTAGTAATCATGGGAACAGGCTGCCAGATGCCACAGGAAGGTGCTCACCAGGCTGAATGAGAGAGAGAGAGAGAGAGAGAGAGAGAGAGAGAGAGAGAGAGAGAGAGAGAGAGAAAATGAGCACTGCCTCTCCTCCACTGAGCCTTCTGAAGGGGCTGAGGGAGCGCTGGGTCAGGAGTCAGAAGGGCTGTGGTCCTGCCCTCTCTGGAACCCAGCAGAGGCCTCTACGGCCCTAGCCAGGCTGCTTTAGCTTTAAGCCCTTTGTGAAATGGAGCAGTTGGATTGTCATGTCTGAAATTCATTGCGATTCTAACATTCTCTGAAGCTCTGATTCCAATTAGAGGCCTTTGCTTTTAAGCAGGGGAAAAAAAAAGGCCACAGTTCTTGCTCCTTCCTGAGTGTTGAAGGAACTGGTTTGAATCAGCACACATCTCTTCATCATCATTTCTGTTGGTGAGGCTGAGTATGTGCTTCTAATTTCTGTGAAACTTGGGCCTGCCCCTTTCTGGGCAAGCAGACAAGTCTGAAAATAGGCCCCCAGGGCCCTCGTGGATGGATAACAGACACCATGGAAGTGACAACCTCTCCTACATTGTCTTCCCTCCACCTCAGCTCCCTCTTCCCAGACCACGTCAAGAAGAGATGAAGCAGAGTCTCTACTGAGCCAAAGACCACTTAAGAAACTTTCCTGCCCTCGTGAAAAGCTCATTCTTGGCTGAAGAGTGTGACAGCCCTCCCCACAGAGAATCCATTCTTCCTCACCACTGACCTCTCAGGGCTCTACAGCCTCGAAATGCAGAGAGGTGAGGAGGGAGGGAGGAGATCACAGTACATTTTGGGTAAGTCCTAGCTCTGTGAGTCACTCCACACGTAGCGTTGTGGAGAGCCCTTCGCTTCTGGGCACCTCCTTGGCTTCATCTGTAAAGTACCAACAATACTGTGGTGGCTCCAACCAGGCAGTTGTGAGGAGTATGGAATATGTGAAAAAGGCTTTGTCAGTTGAAAAATACAACCCCCAAATCTAATTTTTATGATTAATTGGGAGAAAAGAATATTCTGAGATCAGGACTGTACTTAAACAGTGCATCTTACCTAGAAATTATCACGGTTATTTGTCTAAGTATTGTTATTGTATGAGCCCCCTAGTGAGAGGATGTGGTAACTAAGGAGGCCTGCAAGAGTCTCATCCAGATCAGCCTCAGATTGCCAGCTCCCAGCGTTTGCTGAATGGATGGGTGAAGGATGCTTTTTCTTTCCTTCAGTAAATTGTAATAAAGTACTTCAAGGTGCTGTCCACAAACATGTTTGACACAAATATACCTGCCTGCTGCTTCCCATTTTCCTGATGAAATGGGGTGGTTTAGCAGGGAAAGGCTTCTTTCCCAATGGCCTCTCTCAGAAGGGTAGCAATTACAAAGCCTTTCATGCCCACTAAGAAGCCTTCAACAAGGCCAAAACTGGGCCAACAGTTTCCCAGGCAACAACGATCCAGAAAAAAGACAGCTAATTCATCTTCAAGAAGAAAGGGGACAAATCCACAAGCGTTTCCATCGTGGAGAAATAGCAAAGGACTTGCTTCATAGAGCTGTCAAAGCCCTTGAGTGAATGCCAACAGGTTCCTTTATTTTTATTAATTTTTAAATTTTTATTTTATTTGCATGTATGTAAGTTCACCTGTGTCGGGCAATTCCTGTGGAGGACAGAAGAGGGCATTGGATCCCCTGGAACTGGAGTTATGGATGGTTGTTTATTTCCATGTCGGTGCGGTGCTGGGGTTTGAACCTGGGTCTTTTGCAAGAACAGCCCGTGCCCTTAACTGCTGAGCCATCGTTCCAGCCACCAGGTTCCTTTCTTACTATCATGTGCCCATAGACCATTTCCACCCTCTTCTGGACACGATTCCATCACAAGAAGATGAACTCAGAGACTTCCTGCTTCATAAAGCAGGATCCAGAGCAGGATCCAGAGCAGGATCCGGATCCTGCTCTCTCCAAAGTGTCCATTTGATGTGACTAGAAAGACTGCATCTGGCCAAACGAAGACCTGGTAAGCAGAGTTGGTGGTGGGAAGCAAACTCAAGAGAGAATGCCAGAAAATTTCTAAGTTGGTAAATTCCTAATTACCAGTGGCGTGAGGTAAATATGTTCCTGAAGAAGGGAGCTTCGGGACTGGAGGAATGGACCTAGCTTCTCCAGGACCCTCTGCAGGGACAGATTAGCTATGGTGATCTTGGGTTTTCTCAACACTGTGCTGGATTTAATTTGGTTCTGGAATTTGACAGCATAGGGCAGGAACAAAGGAGAAACTCCACTTCTTACTTCTGAGATTCAAAGGTCCCTCAGCAAAAGACCAGTTTCAAACTTAATCTAGGGCTTAGGAGGGAGACATCACCCCATGGCCCAGGTAACCTCAAACTAATGGAACAGTTTGCTGTCTCCTTCAACTGAACATGTTAAATATATTTATGGAAAATAATTGATTTTAGCTTCACTGTCAATATTAGTAGCTCGTAGACACCCCCACACATACCCCAAACTCTACAATTCAAAACATGGTCTCACCCTCATTTATTCCTCTAGCTTTGGCCCCAGCCTTCATTCACTGTCATCATCTTTTTCCTCTCCAGATCTCAGGGACAAGGAATGAACTCCTGCCTCTCATCATTTTATTAGTCAGCTCCCAAGAGCCAAGGAGCCACAGCTCTGGCTGTGAAGCGGCTTTGGTGCAGGCAGCTTGATTAATGACTCTGGGTCAGCCGGTGCCACCTCTCCCACTGGATCCTTGAAGAACACAGCGCCAGCTGGAAGTGAAGGGGGGAAGGCACTGGAGCCCTGGATGAATGCAAGAACGAAGGACAGAGTTAGCTAGGTAACACCAGCTTTCTCCTGACAAGAGGGGCTGAATGTCTTTCCTGTTTGCTTTTTAAAGTAAGTGGGCACAGAGAAAGCAGAAGAAAGTTTTAATCCAGAATTTTCCATGGATTACTAGACAAAGTAATAGGATAATTCTTTTTGAAAACTGTCAGTAAGTACCCAACAGTCTCTATAGCTTGTTACTATACTCCATGGGTTCTGGGTTAGGAGAAAATACGATCCGTTATCCACTAGAAGCCAATGCTGGGGCAGGTACCTAAGCAGTTTCCCTAGGGAGAGAGAAGTTTATAATTTGAATGGGCATTTTTCATAGTCAAAGACATTTGGCTTTCTCTCTCTCTCTCTCTCTCTCTCTTTCTCTCTCTCTCTCTCTCTCTCTCTCTCTCTCTCTCTCTCTCTCCTGTTGTATTAGTTAGCTTTTAATCCCTGTGACTAAAGTACTTGACAGAAACAACTTTAAGGGAAGAATGATTTATCTTGGTCCATGGTTTCTGTGGTGATTAATTCTCATTGTCAACCTAAATGGATTTGGAATACCTCTGGATATGTTCTCCAGGGAGTTTCCCAAAAGATTTAATGGAGGAAGGAAGGCCCATCCTGAATGTGGGTGGTATTATCCCATGGGCTGGATCCCTAACTGAACAAAAGGGTAAAGGGAAAAACCAGCTAAGCACCAGCTTTCATGTCTGTACCTGACTGTGGACAATGTGACCAACTGTTTCATGTTCTCAGAGCTATGTTTTTCCACTGTGATGAACTACATGCTTTTAAAGCTGTGAGCCAAAATAAATCCTTCTTCCCTTAAATTGTTTCTGTCAGGCATTTTGTCACAGAAATGAGGAAAGTAACCACTACCACTTCAGCAGCTTCTGTCCATCATGAGGAAGGAAGGCCTGATGGAACAGTCCACATCATGGATGCAGGAGCACATGAGACTGTTCCTCTATTCTTGGTGGACAGGAAGCAGAGTACATACTAGGAAGGGACTGGAGATAAGACACCCTCAAGGACTCATGCCTAGTGACCTACGTCCTCTAGCTAGGTCCTACCTACTAAAATTTCCAGACTCTCCCAAACCATCTGGAGACCAAGAGGTCAGCCATGAGCCTGGGCAGGATCGTTCATATCTGAACCATAGTGCCTGTGAGCATCTCTTTCAGACCCACTTGTGGAAAGGAATTGTTCCCTCTACAGAAATGGATTGAAACCATAGTTTCTACTTGCCAGGTGCCTTCAAGAATTATAGTTCAGAAGACAACAGCAGACTGAGCACACAGATCAGTTTATGATGTGTCTGATGGTATATACGGAGCAGGGAAGGGAAGCCATAATGTAACTTCAGTTCAGAATTCAAAGTGTACTGGTTTTCTTTGTTTATGGAGAATGGACACCTGGGAAATCACCTTTGTCTAGTTATTTTGTGTTTATTTCATCTGAAACTATCCATTATGAAACATTCTTATATTTCATGGTGATATTGGTAGCTATTGTCTGATTTGAATACCTAAAAAAAAACCTTGAGAATTTGGCATCAATCTCCTGGGTGGGATACGGGCAGATCCCTCTCTTCACGTTTCTTCCAGACACAGAACAATCCCATTCTTAACTCAGAAGGAGCAAAGGAGCCAGAGGGATGGGAGAACCATGTAGGTCATTGAATTCATAGCCATTTAACCTATGTGGCAGCTAAGATCCGGGAAGGTGAGTTTACACAGATATCAAAGAACTCACCACTCATGTCCCTAGATTAGTGTTCTTTCCAAATAAGACATTTTTCCTGGTCCTTGACAATTGGGAATATAGAGATAAGGCTAGGCAGAAACAAGCAACTTACCAATTTAACTCCACAAGAAAAGTCCTGCATTAATGCAAGGAAGGAAGTGTATTCTACAGCGGGGATGGTTTTTGAAATTTTGTAACAAAATGAGGCCATTATGTTGGGGGAGGGGGGAGTAGTAGAGCTCATGCTTAGAATGCATGAAGCCCTGAGTTCAAATACCCAGCAACAGACTTTTTAAAAGTATTAAGAGAAAAAACTCTGCCATAAACAAACTTATATAACTTAACATAACTATAAATTTCAAAAATTCTTTCATGAAGAATGAACTTAATTCTCTCTTGTGTTCTCTTTTCCTTCTGTGCTCCCAATCCCTCTTCTCCATCTCTTCCTCCCTCTTCTCTCCCTCTGTCTTCTCCCCACCCCCACCTCCACCCATCTCTTATTTTGACTAAATTTTATTAACATACTAGAGACTTGGCATTAGTCCACAGAGCACACTTTGGGAACTGTTGATGAAGGAGAAAACAGGGCTAGAAATAACAGAATGAGTTTCTGGGCACAGACACAGACGAGAGACAACCCCACTCTGGTCATAGATGAACTGTGCAAGACTTGAGTAACTCATGGGTCTCCTCTGGCTCTCTGCTTCCTGTCACTTAAATGGTGTTAGTAGGTCACATGATATTAGACTGCTCTTCTACTACAAACTGCCAGTAGCTACCTAATGGAGTTCAGCTGTGTGATTTGAAATGGACACTCCCTTTCCCAGCTTGAGGTAAGGAAAGGAAAACTATGGACCAAGATTCTGTAGTCAACGAAGGTCAGTGTCATCAGAAGCACTGGGTGAGCTGTTCTCATGTAATTTAATAATTAATTTCAATTATCCAAATGAGCTTGTTTCTCAAAAACTAGAGTCTCCCCAAGGAAGGTAACAAGCCTGAAATTTCTCCTTAGGACCATTCTCCTCCACCATTTCCTAGTGCTGAAATAACCCACCAGTGCCCAGCCCACGGGAGACATCTGGTTTTCTGCAGTGCAGGCAGGGTCTTCCCTTTCAAAACCACATGCTTGAATTTTCCATTTTGTTTAGTTGGCAATTATTATCTTCCCCTTGCCCAGGCTGCCCTTGCAGCAGGCCAATAGCCTGGCCGTGTCAGGTCCCCGCCAGGTGGGATCTTTGTACAAACACATGTTTTGTCTCTAATTCCCAAGCAGTTCTCACACCTGGAGTGATCAGGGTCCAGAAGAGGCGTCCGGGACTCCCGGCTGAGATGCTTACACACTGGACAGTGAACGAACTTTTCAATGTGCTTTTTGCAAGGAAAGAAAGGCTATATCAAGGAATCGGTGAGATCCTCAAGGGGCAAGGAAGAGAAGCTTTGCTGACGGACAGAGAATCTGCAGACAAACTGTGAATTCAGGGGATTAAAAAAAAAACATACCCTAAAGAGAGAACAAAAGCCACCCTCCCCGTGCACACACAAAAGGAGTTTTTTTTTTTTTTTTTTTTTCCTGCCTCTGGCAACTGTATCAGAATCGGGGACTTCAGCAAAAAAGAAATCCATTCAATTGTCATCGCATAAACCTCTGTGTTCCACAGAGGAAATGGCAGAATTTCACCCTTAACTGGATCTGTCACTGAGGTGGGGGGGGGGTGGCGGAGTAGAGTGGAGAGGCGAAGGAAGGCGCCTTACAGACCGGAACATTTAGCAACCTCAGCGCTGTGGGAAGGGACAGTTGGCCTTTAGAGAAGTCTGCGTAGTCAGGAGACAAAACTAGAGAGGAAAGACTGAGGGCAGGAGTGCCCCAAGTTCCTGGGTCAGAGCGAAGCATTTCTACCCCATCACCACAGAGGTCTTGGAAGTAAACTCTGAAGTGAAGAGCCCGGGATCTCTTCCTTCCCTCTGGAGGAAGCCCGGTGCCTGCCTCAAGACGTCTGTTTGGAGCATGAGCTCAGCACGCTCTATATCCTGTGTACTAAGCCAAGCATCCATTTCCTCGTCTTTACCTTCCTGCCAGTGATTTTTCTCACTGCCATCAACTGTATTTAGCCCCATCCACAGACAGGGAAAACATCAGAAGAGCATCCACGATTGTTCAGTCTCAACACCCATTCTCAGGTAAGAGATCTATCATGACCCTCTATGTGGGATTTTTTTTCCATGTCTCCTTTCAAATTCTCTTTGTGCCATCTCATTTTCCATTTGATACTGAATCAAAGTGCAGCAACTTCGGTGCCCTGATCCCTGTATCAAATGCTCCTGAATTCCAAAGGCTGGGGTCAAGATCTAGAAAGCTTAAACCCAGAGGAAATGGGTTGCTAGGATGCAGGATTGTTTATTATGCTCTCAGCCTTAATTAGGTGTAAGTAACATCTTGTCAGTGTTCTGCCACGTGTGCTAAAGTTGTTGGGGCGATTTGACCTAGACTGACAGCTTAAATCAGAAACAAGAGAGTCAACATGTCAATGACGAGGCCAGGCATGATGGATATATTAAGGGAAGTCTGGAAAATTCTGGACTTCATTATAGTGACTCTACTTCTCAAAAGTTTCTGTCAAAAGAAACTCACCCTTGTTGCAAGAGCTCCCTTGGGATCCAATTTCACCCAATCCCCCATCCCGTCCCCCAAGCCATCTAGGCACAAGAGAGTTTCTGCAACAGATTTATTGGAGAAGTGATTGAGGGAAGATGGGATGAGAGCAGGCAAACTGCTGATTTTGCTATAATTTCTACAAATAGATCTATTGAGATTTAAGAGGTGCAATAACGACATTTTTGGTAAGTTAAAAACTGCTTAAAAATTGGTTTTGTAGGCTGTTTCTTTTTCCATCCTGGCCCCAGGCTATTTTCAAAATGAAAAGAATGGGATCAAGTCCTGAAGGCAATAATAAAAATTTAAAGACCTCAGAAAGGGATGTGATAATCTTTTGAAGGTGTTAGAAGCACATTTGACTCAGGAGAACAAGTGTCTAAGAGGGAAAAATAAGGTCCATGAGAAAGACCATTTGCTACAGAGACTGGTGCCTTGGCGTGCCCACCGGTACAGGGTACAGGAATACTTCTTGCCAGGTCCCCATGGAGTACTCTCTGGAAGGCATCTGAGGGCAGGAGCCCAAGTACTGATACACGTAAACCATGTCCGCTTGTCATTTTAAGTACAAGGAGAGAAGAGGTGTGGAACAGCACCAGTGGCAGTGCACCTGGCTATGCCAACCATGTTTCTGGCAAATAAGTATCTGGTGATCATTAGGGAACAAAGCCGAGACCCGCCTCTTCATAGGGTGTATGCAGCATCTAAAGCAGAGGGGTGCTTCAAGAGCGGCCTTTCAAAAGAATACTTACCTTCTTCCTCCCCTAGTCCTCTTTGATGTAAGAAGTGTGTGCTCACACTGCTGAACAAGACTCGCTATGAAAACTTAGGACCCGGAGTGGGGCTGAGTGGCAGACCCACGAGGAGGCAGACAAGCCATGGAGCTCAACAGGGGCCACTGTGGCTTTACAGGAGGACTGTCTCTTGGGCCATTTTGCCTGACTGCTCCTACACATCTTTTGTGACATTAGGCAGAGTCAATGTTGCCTACAAATACTGACATTGCTTCAGAAGTTTAAACAGACACTGCCTGAGTTGTAGAGTATTGAGTAAACTTTAATGAAATGACTTAAAAACAAAAATATTTGCATGGTGTCTGGTTAATAAATATTCATATTTTTAGGGTTGGTTACTACTACTACTACTACTACTACTACTACTACTATTACTATGTTTTCTTTTTCTTCCTGAAACCTCAAACCAACCAATCAACCAAACAAACAAACAAACAAACAAACAAAAAAACCCCTAAAGGATCCATACCTTTTATTCAATTGAAAAGCATTGAATAATTTTTCTTTTCTTATTTTCTTTTTCTCATTGATATAAATGCAAACCATTTTCTTTTCTGTCATACTGGATGCAAGAGAAAACTTCTTTCCTCAATCAATTTTGAGGCAAGGAATCAGAATCATCGGTGTTGCTGAATGACTTGCTCTTTCCTCAGCCCGGCAGGTGTGCAACTGGCTTCCCAGCTTCCTGCCTCCCACAAGGAGGTAAGGACACAGAGCAGGAGAACACAGGAGCCCAGCTTCTGCTCCTCAGCTCCCAGTTTTTTCTTTAAAGAAAGCATGAGATCTCACCACCAAGAATGGCCATGTTTCTCTTTTTCTGCTGTGACTACTGTAGACTAAGATTAGGGTTACTAAAGATCCCCATTCCTTTCACATGTCTTCCCTACATTACTTAGACAAAGGATAATGATATCACTGAAAACAAACCTATGTTGTTATTCAAGATATATCCATTGAGCTGGGCCTGATAACACAGGTCTGTAATCCCAGATACTTTGGAAGCCGGCAGAGGCAGGAGAATCACAAGATCAAGACCAGCCTGATCTTCAGAGTGGATTCAAAGCTAGCCTGGTCAACAGAGTGATACTCTATTTCAAAATAAAATGTGGAAAGGAGAAGGGCCTGAGTAAATATCTCAGTTGGTAAAGTGCTCGCTCTGCAAGCGCGAGGACCCCAGTTCCAGCCCATCACTGTATATGTATATGTAAGCTGTATATGGTGGCCCACACTTGTCATCACAGTCCTGGCAAAGTGGACAAGGGTAGGTCCCTGCGACTCACTGGCCAGCCAACCTGGCCTAACTAGAGAACCCCAGGTCCCAGTGGGTGATCTTGTCCCAAGAAAACAATGTGGACAGTTCCTGAGGAATGATAATGGAGTCTGTGGCCTCCAACAACATGTGTACATATGTGCATGCACAACCCCTCCCCAAACACATGCATACACACTGGAGTGTGGAGTGAGTGCTTGTGTATACACAGACACACAGACACACACAGACACAGACACAGACACACACACACACACACACACACACACACACACAAGTAACTAGCAGAGCAGGGATGTAACCCAAGCTGAGACCAAGGAGTCCTGCTCTTAGCCACAGTATTGCAGCACCCTGCCTGCCAATAAAAAGACAGGGCCTGTGCCCTGGAGGAAATCACAGTCTGTTAGTTGAACATTATGCACCATACAATTGAGAAATTGGACGTCTAAACATAAATGAATCATCCTGCAAAACACCAAGGCATGAAAGCCATCAGACATTTGTTGAAGCCTCATCTTAATCAAATCAGGTCTATGGTGGTCAATCTGTGGAATACAGAACTCGTGCAGCAATGCCCCCTTTCTTCTCATGCTGATAATAGCCATTCCTGCATCAGGAATAGCCATGAACTGAATTGCTGCTGGCCATAGATGACCAGATCAACAAGGACACGTGTACCGATTCCCTAGGGCTTCCTAACAAAGAATAATCATATCACTGAAAACAAGCCTATGTTATTATTTTGTTACTCAAGAAATATGCATTGAGCCAGGTTCACGGGTCTGTAATCCAGGCTAAACTAGGGAGCTAAGAACAGCAGCAATGCATTGTCTCACAGTGATAAGCGCCAGAAGCTCAATCAAGGCAGAGCCACGGCCTCTGTGGAGCAAGGATGCTGCTGGCTGCTGCCAGCTCCTGGTCACCCGAGTGTCCATTCCCTGCCTCTTTCCAAACACGGGATTCTCCTTGGGTCTCTCTCTTCCATTTTCTTTTTTTTTTTTTTTTTAATTTTTTTTAAAATTTTGTATGTGTATGAATGTACTGTCTGCATGTAGGTTTGTACACCCGTGTTGTGCAATGCCGTGGAGGTCAGAAGAGGGGCTCGGATTCCCCTGGAACTGGAGTTCTCCTGGAATTGGAGTTACAGACGTTCTCAGCCGCCATATGGGTGCTGGGGATCAAACCTGGGTCCTCTGTAAAAGCAGTCGGCTCTCTTAACTGCTAGGCCATCTCTCCAGCCCTCTCTTCCATTTTCTACCTACCTTTGTCTGTCTCTGTGCTCAAATTTCTTATTTTTGTAAGATACATATGGAATTAAGGCATCCCCCAAATGCCATTCAACCTTGACTTCCTGTGTAAAGGTTCTATATCCACATAAGGTTAAATTCTGAGTCATACAGGGTAAGATTTTCAACCCATTTCTAGTTGGAGAATCTAATACAATCCCCAAATGATACTCTATCCAGAATCAATCCAGAGCAGTCCATAGAATACACCCTGATATGGTCTAAAAACTGTTCAGAATGAGTGCTTCACACTGTATAGTAACCACTGTGATGGTTAAATCTATTTTTAGCCTAACAGGATTTAGAATCACTAATCACCTAGAAGACAGAAGAGACATACCTCTGGGTACGTCTGTGAGAGCGTTTCTAGAGAAGACTAACTGAACAGTTAAGGGTGACACTGTTCCCTGGGCTTCTAGAATACCAAGGAATAAAGGAGACCTGGGGCTGACTGCCAGCATTCTGCTGCCTGCCCCACCGTGACGTGACGTGAAGTGCTGTGCTCTGACACACCTTCCCCAGCGTGATGGGCTGGAGTACCGCTAAAACCATGACCTGCAGGAAAGCTTTCCTCCCTTGTTCTACCAGGTATCCTCTCCTAAGTTGTTCTGCCAGAGATTTAATCATAGCATTGAAAACACTATCTGCATTGAAAGGAATATGCATATTGAACCCTGCCAGATTCTTTCTGTACATTCTGCACCCAGACCAAGGGTAGAAGATAAATGAAAGAGTGTGGTGCCACGATGGACGGCGTCGGGGGTCGGGGGGATAAGCCGGGGTGTTCATGGCCCTACAGGAGACTTCTCACTGAAGTGTCTCTGAAGTGGGCAGGCAAGGACAGCTCAGCCCCGGCGAGGCGGCTGCTCCATGGCCTCCGTGGTCGTTCTCACTGGCCATCTTGGTGATTTGTAGTGCAACTTGAGAGGATTCATGCCTAACCAATCTGCCTTTTTCCATCTTATCAAAACAACATCTAAAGATCACCTCATCTACCTTTAAATCACAGAGATCTGCCTCCCTCTACCTCCCAAGTGCTGGGATTAAAGGCATGCTCCACCACACCCAGCCTACCTTTAAGTCTTTTTTTATTACAAATAATACAGCTTATTTTATTACAAATAAGGCAGCTTTATAAAACCTGACTATTTACATTCAAATAGCATCTACGTGGCTCATTACTTTTCTCTGTGTTATTTGGCATTGACTTTCAGTTAGACAATGGGACTGATTCCTTTCTTGAACTCCAAGTTATGGAAAAGATTTATTGAACCAAAGTACTGCCTCTATCTTTTCTTTTTTTTTAAGCCAATTTTTTTATTGAAGCTTTGTGCATTTTGTACAAATTTTCAAATCAAATCTAGACCTGTGTCCCCCTCTCTGCCCCCCCCACCCCACCAGAGCTCATGTATTCTGCCAAACATGTTTTTCATCTTTTTCTCAGTCTCTCTCAAAATTCTCGATGCAGTAGTTTACTGTTTTGAGAAGTTCACCATTTCAGTCAGTTCTTTGACCTGATCTTGTTGTTGTTGTTGTTGCTGTTATTCCTTCCAATATGCTTCACTCCAAAATATGCATATATGCATGCCACATATATCTTTTAGCATCTTCAGCTTATGATTTTTTTCTTTATTATGCTGAAAGATGTCATGTTTGAAGGCTCCTCCTTGGCAAGCCCAAACAACCATCAGTCCTGCCCTTGTGCTCCACACTGGGGTTTTCCCTTCCCATGGTCACCAAATGAGGTCCAGTAAGCACCGTGTCCTGTCTTGATCTTTCTGTCCTGGTCTCCATGATACAGCCTGGGTAGTCCAACAATGGCAGTCTATACTCTGAAGAGGCTGAAACCCCAGTAGTAGCTCAGTCCACAAGTTGGATGTCTCAGCAGTCCCCACCTGGCACTGAAGGTTTGGAGGATTCTTGGAGAGACATGAGTCTTTAGTGCATACGGGGAGGTTGAAAAGCTATGTCTTCTCATGTCTTTGAAGGATGGCAAAAGCAGTGGCAGCCACAGGGTAGCTGCACTTGCCAGTAAGACAGGCAAAACAACTGTGATCTTTTTTTTTTTTTTACTTTTTGTCTTTTTACTAAGATCTCAAGTTTTATACCTGAACCCTGAAGTACAATTTCTCAGGCCTTTCTATTTATTTATTTCTGGTTATAGTTTCTTTTGGTTGTTTAAGGCCACACAGCTAGCTCAGATTTTTGGTTTTTGTTTTCTCAAGGTCACTTGAGGATCTGGTCCTCAAGGGTTAAGTCTTAATCACTCTAGAATCTCCTCATACACAGGTAGCTGTATTTCATATGTGTGTATATTGTACACTATTAACAAAACATATATGTTCATATATGTACATATTTATACACAGTGTACATTTTTCTCATATCAAATAGAATTTATAGAAATATCTATGAATATACATTTGTCTAAGTAATAGCTAACAATTTATTGGTATGTTCCTTTGGCCTTATGAACAACAATGGTGATAATAATAATAATAGCCTTTAATATGATTCATCAAACCCACTTCCAGATATATAGCCAAAGGACACAAAGTCAGTGTACTGAAGAGATGCATGCCCACATTTATTGCAGTCCTCACAGTATTATATATACTATTCAAAGTAACCAAGATAAGGATTCAATGTAAGTGATTATCTATGGTCGAATAAAGTATGATACATACCATAGAATATTATTCAGCCATAAAATATTAGAACTCTAGCTGGGCTTGGTAGCACATGCCTTTAATCCCAGCATTCAGGAGGCAGAGATAGGCAGATCTCTGTGAGATTGAGGCCAGTCTGGTCTACATCGTGGGTTCTAGGCCAGCTGGGGCTACAGGGAGACCCTGTCTCAAAAAAACAAACAACAAAAAACTTTCTGTCTCTTGCAGAAATACAAATGATTCTAGAGGGCATCATGCCAAATGAAAGAAGCCAAGCAGAGAAGACAAATGCTTCATATTCTCACTCCTCTGTGGAAGCTACCAGAGTTGATCTCTTAGAAATAGAAGGTAGAATTGTGGCTACAGAAGCTGGGCAGGAAACAGAAGGGAGAGATAGGGAGATGCTAGTTAATAAGTCCAAAATCACAGTTGTCTAGGAAGAATAAGTTCTTGTGCTCTATAGAATAGGAGGTTGATTATAGTTAGCAATAATTTAATGTATGTTTGGAAATGTCTAGAAGAAAGGATTTTAAATCTCTTATAATGAAATAATAAACCTTGGAGATGACAGAAAAACTGATCGTCCTGATTGACAATTACATACTATGCAGTATGTAGTATTACATACTATGTACATGTATCAAAATATCAGTGTCCCATCAAAATGTGCAATTATATGTTAATGAAAATTTGTGATTGTTCTGGGGATGTAGCTTAGTGGTAGAGTGCTTTTTTAGTATGCAGAAAGTCCTGGGTTCCATCCATAGTACTTCTTTTTTAAATTTATTTATTATTTTTTATGTGTATGAGTGTACTGTCTGCATGTAGGTTGGTGCACCCGTGTCGTGCAATGCTGTGGAGGTCAGAAGAGGGCGTTCGATTCCCCCGGAATTGGGGTTAAAGACTGTTCTTAGCCTCCATATGGGTGCTGGGAATTGAACCTGGGTCCTCTGCAAGAGCAGTCAGTGCTCTTAACTGCTGAGCCATCTCTCCAGCCCCCGTAGTACTTCTTAAACTGGATTCGATGATGCATACCTATAATCAGAGCACTTTGGAGGTGGGGGCAGGAAGATCAGGAGTGGACAACAGGAGACTATACCTCAAAATACCAAACAAACAAACAATCTCCCAAACACAAAGCAAACAAACGGAAACTCAGGCCAGCCTTTTTGCTATGGACTTTGCATATCTCATCTAAGTTAGTCTTTCCAGCTCTCTGGGGAGGTAGGAATTGCCGTTCCCTGCTTACGGAAACAAGCCGAGGCTTAGCGAGTAGGAGTAGCTTGTCCAGCTTTACACAGCTGGGTTACACGGATGCGAGGCTTGAACACGGGTGGCCTACTGTAGAACAAACACCTTCATACCATCTCTGTAGTCTCCTGGATCCCTAGAGGTAACAGGGACATTGGGGATCATTTGCCCACAAGTTTCATTTCCCATATGAGAATGCAGAGTTACCAAGAGGGACACAGCAGGGCCCAGAGTCTCAGGTGCTGGGGAAGCTGAGGAACGGGAATGTTGTCTACTAATGTTGTCTACTTCCACAGCTCTGCTTTTGACCCCAGCCTCAGCCCTCTGGGCTTACCCAGCCTGACCTCAAGCCTCTCTGTGTGTGACTCCCTCCTCTATTCCCGGCACTCCTTCAGGGTTCTCTTGCTGTGAGATTATTTTGGTCATTTCCATTAGAATCAGAGAGAGCAGCCATAGACCCTCTGCCAGGGACAGTGTCTTTCTAGAAAGTTGGACTGAGATTTTTTTTAATTTTCATTTTTTTTTATTGATGCTTTGTGTATTTCATACATCATTTTCCAATTCAGTTCAGTCATATTTCCCTTTCCCTTCCCTCCATCCCATCCCACCCCATCCCAGATCATGCATTCTGCCATAACTGTCCTGGATCTTTCTCTCAGTGTTTTTTCATTTTTTAACAATAAGTGATAATTTATGAGTACAAGCTTCCTTCATGTAAAACCAATTTGCAAGCAGTTGTGCCCAAACCCACACAGCCCATGGGTCCCACCATCCAGCAGGTAGGGTTAGTCAAGTTGATCAAATGAGTGTCCAGACTACATTGCTGTAGTTTCACCATTCACCCCAATCGCAGCCCTTACATTCTACCATGCCCCCTCTTCCGCAGATTGTTCCCTAGGCTTAGAAAAGGGGCACACGTGGACTGAGATTTTTAAGAGTAGGGAAGAAATCATTACAGTTCATAAAGGGTTCAGCAGCTCACCTGAAACCCTAATTAATCACACATACATGCCCCAGTATACCAGTTAATCAAGGGCTTTCTGTTCTCTTTGTATCGCCAGCTCCCAGCTCTAATGCACCATTCAGCTTCAAGTGGGGGGTTCAGTTGATATTTTTGACTGACAAAAGCAATTAAAAACACAATATAAATTCCCTACAAACCTTGTTATTATTGTGAAGGTGTTTCACATATGTAAGGCAGTTTTAACAATTCTTTTGATTAGTCATTCGTGTAAGTATTTGACTAAACATTTCAAATCAAGTCAAAATAATCACAGAGGATAATAGCGCTTGCGGCATTGCTTAGAGAAATTGTGATCACAGTGTGTCTTTCTTTTTTTTTCCTTGTTGGAACTGAGTAAATAAATTGTCTTAGTCCGTTTTGTGCTGCTTCAACATAATATTACCAACTGGGTAACTTATAAAGAAAAATATATTTGGCTTTAATTTGGGAGACTGTAGCTTGCCCTTTTGCTGCATCCCACAGGGGAGAGGGCATCACTAGACAAGACAGCAAATGAGCCAGTGCTGGTCTCCTCCTCCACTTACAGAGCCACTAATTCCACCCCAGGCCCCACCCCATGACTTCATCTAACCTTGGGTACTTCCTGAAGTCTCTCCTTCTAGCACCGTTGGCATAAGACTTTGGGGTATTAAGTATCTAGTACATGAGCTCCTTGGGATACCTTGTTCAAAGGATTGCAAAATGTAACCCCTTTTCCCTACTCTTCAGTTTCAAAAGGCAGAACTGGATGCTTTCTAGCTGGAATAAGAAGGCAGAATTCAAGCCCTTTAATAATAGCTGCTTCACAAAGGGAAGCTGTGACTTTTGAAACAATTGGTGAAGAGCAAACATCTCCAAAGGGTTTGCAAAAAAAAAAAGTTTGTTTATGACACAGCCAAACATGAGACTAGGGTTAAGGGATACTTATGAGCTGAAGAGCGGGAGGTGTAAAGCATGCAGGAAGATCATGAAGATGCTTGGAGGGAAAGTCAAGTAACGGAAGGTGCGGCAGTGCTGCACCAAACCTAAGGACTCTTCACTGCTTGCAGGGACTAAATCCCTGATAAACAAACAGGGTCACTGAGGAATAATCAAGATAGTATAATACCATATCACCATCTTTTTTTTTTAATTTTGGTTTGAAACAAAAGCTCTGGGGGCACTCTCCCTCTGCTCAGCACAGTTCCCTTTCTCACCAACTAGTCTGAACCAGTTCAGATCAGATAAGACCAAAGCCAACCTGGGTCCTCATCTTTGGAAGCCATAAACCTGCCAGCTTTTTCTTTGTTTATGTTGAATAATCCAGAGAGGAAACTATGAAAACCCTTAAAACCTAAGCCATCCCCAGAGGACACTGGATTCTTGGTTTCTGGGTCCTCTCTCCAGCTGTGGAGAGCCTAATCACTCTGTTTGAATGTGTATATGTGTGGGATTCTTTTGTTTGTCTGTCTGTCTGTCTCTTTGTTTGTTTGTTTGTTTGTTTGTTTTGAGAAAGGGCCTTCCTGTAGCCCCATGCTGGCCTGGAAATCACTATGTAGACCAGGCTGGTCTTGTTCTCACAAAGATCTGCCTACCTCTCTCTGCCTCCTGAGTGCTGGGATTAAAGGTGTGTGCCAGTCCTCCACCCGCAAGCCCATGGATATGTTTTTCTTTTTTTTTTTTTTATCTTTTAACAAAACTTTATTTTGCTCCTATGGCACAAATATGGGAGTATACACCTACTCTTTAATTGGGTTTAAGATCCACTTCATAGAATGGAGCCCATACCAGATAGTTGGTCAGCTACTCATACGAGTTCACAGCCATAGTGACGGCATGCAAATGTCCCTGCAAGCTCAAACTAGAACAAATCTCAGCATAGACATGAGGAAGTAGGTAAGAAACCCCAACCCAACCTAAGGAAACTGTAGCAAAAGATGGCTGCTAGGAGGGGCCCAGACAGTCCCTTTCATGCCTGGTTAACCAGGCTCTAGTGGATGCACCCCACCGGAGGACATTTGGGAACACAGATTAAACTCTAGGCCTCCTCACACAAACAATGGATTGCGCAGGCAGCAATAAGGGGCGGTACTGGTAGGGAGTGAATTTGCATACTATCAAATTATATTGTATAAAAATCACAAAATTCAATTATAAAAACTTTATTCACTTCTTGCTCTCTGCTGGTCTGAGGTTTTTACTGCCTTTTAATTCTTTAATTGGATGAGAAAATGAACTCAACATTATCCCTAGACTGGTAGTGCCAAACACATGCACACGTGTTCAGAAATGGGCAGTGGAAACAGGCGCTGAGGCTAGAGCTTTGGACCTCAGATATAGAAAGGACACATGTGCAGGCCCCAGTGAAGGAAGGGTCAGTGGTTGCAAGTGGTTTGACATACATGGTCTCCTAATTCATAAAACATCAACTTGACCAGCTGTTTACCATGGTGACCCATATGACAGAGGTGTTGTCCAGAGGAAAGCTCTACTACTTAGCTTAAAATTGGTGGTAAAAGCAAGCCTAAAAGCAAGTGAAGCTCAAGGGTTTATTGAGGTTTTCTTTTAGCTTCATAGGAATCTCTTATTCACTCAAGACAAACCAGGAGACAGGAGCGCATGGGAAAGAGCTGAGCAGGATGAAGATTCTCCCATAGACTATTCCCAGATGGCCACCTCTGCTCTCAGACTCAGTTCCTCTTACCTCCTGCAGAATATGCTCGCAGTGATTCCCACCAGCGACTTCAGCTTGCCAGATGGTGTGGTACTAAGGAACCACTTGACTCTGGGCGGTATCTGACGTCACCTCTTGGAACTTCTTGCCTTCATGGCTCCTTCTTTCCCAGGTTCCTCCATCCTCCTCCACCGACCCTGCCTGTCTTTTACACCTGCACTTCCTCCTCCATACCTTAACCATGCTGAGCCTCAGGCTTGGCCTCACACTGCTGTGTGGTCACACCGTCCTCAACCTGGAGGACAGCACCACTCTTGAGCACTCCACATTGTCTATCCGTAAGTACATGCACTTCTCACTAGTCTAACAGTTTTGACCCTGAATCCTGCTGGACCTTAAAAGTGTGACTCCTGGGTGGGGAGATGGCTCAGTGGGTAAGAGTACTTGCCATGAAAGTCTGATCTGAGTTTGGATCCCCAGAACCCAAATAAAAGCTGGAAACCAGAGCATAAGGATCTGCAATCCCATCATGTGTCTATGAGGTAATGGGAGGCAGAGCATTTCCAGAAGCTCACAGCTCAGTTAGCCTGGCTTAGGTAGTAGTAACCAGAATCTGTCTCAAAGAATGTGGCAAGGCCAGGGCAGATACCTGAAAGTTCTCCGCTGACCTCCACATGCCTGCCTTGCCACATCACACTCCCTCCACTCACACAAATAAGCACGCGGACATGCACACACAAACGAAAGTGCAGTTCTCATTTTGTTCTGATAAGGACGTCAGCCCATTTCCTAAGATCTACCACATGTCCCCATCACTTTAAGATGAGAATCTAAAGTCTTTATAATGTTATGTATGGATTTCCATCCTCAGAACTTCATCCATGTCTCTCGGGCCACTCCACATCTCTGTCCACCTCCTGCCATTCGTGTCTCCCTATGGGTTTGTGAGATGCCGAGCCTCCTGCTTCCGTGACCATCCCCAAGGGCTTCCATGAGTTTGGTTCATGGCTTCTTTCTTGCCCTCACTGAAGAGCTAATTTCAGCCATCCTTTCAAGGATGCAGCTCGAATGTTGGCCTTCTGGAGATCTTCTCTACCTCCCCCAGATGAACTCAGTAGTCTTTGAGTACAACTCTGTGCTCCTCTGTGCCTCCTACCAGACAACATGGGTATCATGGACAGGTATACCTCTATTTCTGTCTGTGCCTACACACACATGCACAGGTGTGCCTGTCCACACATATATGTACCTCAACTGCAAATGATGACACTTACAAGACACTTGTAAAGATTGGATAAACCATGCTCTCAGTCAAGCCATACACATGCAGAACAGTAAATCCAAATTCATTATTTGTTTATTACAATATATGGGTCAATCTTGAAAAAAAAATGGAGTCACAGTATGCACCAAAAGAGTAACTTCAGTAAACATTCAATGCATGAAAATGGATATGTAATTTTCCACCATTACCAATTACATTTATATTTCCTGTGGCTTAATTAATTATAAGAATGAAATCCTATGTGTAGCTATAATAACTTCTTTAAGGGATTTGGGGGATTAAATCTAGAGCTTGGTGCATACAGAACATGTACCTTCCACGGAACTACACCCATAGTCTCTATTTTTTACAAAAAAAAAAACCCTCAAAACCATGTTTTCTCTGTGTGTCCCTGGAGAACTGCAACCTAGTATTAAACCCTCTTTTGAAGCTTGCCTGCGTTTTTCATCTCATTTGATGTATGAGGGTTGAGATGTGAATATGGCCCAGAAGAAGATGGTCTTGACTCCTTTTCCATATATCCATGTTCACCTTACAGAAATGTTGAAACATCAGAGAACTGTGATGTTAAGGGCACTACAGAAAGAAAGAAGAAAGAAAGAAAGAAAAAAAGAAAGAAAGAGAGAGAGAGAGAGAAAGAAAGAAAGAAAGAAAGAAAGAAAGAAAGAAAGAAAATGAAAAAAAATGTGTTTTAATAAATTTGGACAACTTGGTGAAAATTTTTGAATATAAGCAAATGACCCTGGGAACTTAACTATAGACATTGACCAGGAGAGAGGAATTTTCCAGAACCTTATTTAGTCCTCAAGTACTAGCTCTACTTTGAGTTCCTCCTTTATTAATGATGACTCATCTTTTCTGACTGTTCTCTGTTCTCTCCCCTGATCCTTCCCAGGGGCAGGGCTCCAAGAAACTTTCAAGGCTGGAACGGGAGACAGTAGATCAACTTTTTCAAGTTAACCCTTGTGCCATTTAACAGCAACTAAGTAGAATTCAAAACTGAGTTGGGTGATAGTTAATGTCTGCACTAAAATCAGTTTAAAAAGAAGAAAAGGAAAACTTGGTGTGATTCAAGACCTTAAGGCAGTTAAACCCAAGTACATACTGCACTTCCTCCTGACAGCAGAGGGCGCCACACAGCATGAGGACGAAGAAAGAAGGAAAAAAAGTATTTAGAAGCTGTGCACAGTATGACCCTAACAATTACTGTTTAAGTTACATTGACTACTTTAATGTGAAATCATATCACAGAGTTCAGTTCCTAACATCCCCAAATAATGAAGAGCAATTGAAATATGAAATCAAAATGCTTAAGGCTTGATACAGTTAAATATTCAGCCATTTGTTCTCAATAATAGGAGTCACTGGGAGAAGAAAAAAGGACGAAAGGAACAAAGGGAGGGAGGGAAAGGAGGAGGGGGTTGCACAGGAACACAGGTACTCGCTTTCACAGCCCAGTGATTGGCACAGCTCTGTACCCCTCAGTCTAGGCCAGAAATTTTTATCATGGATCTGTTTTTCATATAGGAAGAAAAGAAGATAGAACCTGTGGTGAAATTTAGACAGTAAGAATGCATAATAAGAAAATAAAAGTGGTCAGGGAATGGTGGTCCCAGGACTGAAGAGTTGCCGTGAGTTCAAAGCCAGTGTGGGCTACATGGAGGGTTCAAGGCAAGCCTAGGATTCATAATGAAACCCTATCTCAGAAAGAAAGAAAGAAATAAGAGAAAAAGGTCAGGGAGGAAGGGGGAGTGGGAAGGAAAGGAGGGCTCTGGGAAGAAGGAAGGGAAAAGGGGAAAAGTAAGAGAAGAAGGAAGGAAGGAAGGAAGGAAGGAAGGAAGGAAGGAAGGAAGGAAGGAAGGAAGGAAGGAAGGAAAGTTAGGAAGGAAGGAAGGAAGGAAAGTTAGGAAGAAAGGAAGGAAGGAAGGAAAGTTAGGAAGGAAGGAAGGAAGGAAGGAAGGAAGGAAGGAAGGAAGGAGAAAGATGGTCACATTATACTTTTATAGGTAGTTCTGTTGTTTTTCAAGACAAAGTCATGCTCTGAGACCCACTGAGATTTAGCTCAGCTATTTCCTGACACACTTGTAAGAACACAGCATTTCCATAGCATGTCTCAGAAGGATCTCAGAACTTCATCCTCCCAACATCCCCCGTGGGTTCATCCCTCTTTGTACACGAACTTCCCCAGACCCCTGCACTGGCCTGGACAGCCTCCTCACTGCAGTCTGTCCAGGGTTTGAAAGTTGTCCACCCTCATGCTACTCAGTCTTTTAAGCCTACACCTCCTTCAAATGCTAAGACCCAAGGACAGGAGTCTACAACTCTGTCTATGGATTCTTCTTTGGATTCTCTACCCAGGAGAGCATTGTCGTTCATTCACAAAGATGTACTGAACACCAGACTTTATTCTAGGCATTGGGCATATACAGGAAGCAAAACAGAAAAGATGGAAAAACAGTGCTCTGGGAGCTGACATTCTCATGGACAGGCATTGTATGTACTAAAGCATGTAAACATGGGGCATGTCAGAGGTGAAAATTTCTATGGAAAAAGTTAGCAAAGCAGGAGGATTTGGGAGGTGGGTGGCTACCAGGGTTGCAGAACTCATCCAGAAGGCATCCTTTGAGCAAAAGTGAGAGTGAGCCAGAATGCTCCCTGAGAGAAAATTCCAGCTCAGGGGAAGGGTTTGTACAAGGACAGTGAGCAGAGATGTCTGGTGGCTGTGAAGAATAGGGAGACAGACTATGAAGCAAAATCAGAGAGGGCTATCAGGTGGTGGGCGGATACAGTGGGTTCTTTTCCTTCACATTGAGTGTGTAAGGATTATTTTTCCTGTAACCACTGTTTGGGTGTTCTTTCCTGTAAGATAGAGTGTGTCCAGGTGTTCCTTTCCTGAACAACTAGTTTATTACCGGTGTTCTTTCCTTTAGCATATAGTATGTTAGAGGTGTTTTTCCTTCAACACCTAGTGTGTTAGGGGTGTTCTTTAGTTCAACACCTAGTGTGTTAGGGGTGTTCTTTCCTTCAACACATATTATATTAGGGATGTTCTTTCCTTCAACACCTCGTGTGTCAGGGGTGTTCCATCCTTCAATACCTAGTGTGTTAGGGGTGTTCTTTCCTTCAACACCTAGCATGTCAGGGGTGCTCTTTCCTTCAACACCCAGTGTGTTAGGGGTGTTCTTTCCTTCAACACATATTGTATTGGGGTGTTCTTTCCTTCAACACTTAGTGTGCCAGGGGTGTTCTTTCCTTCAACACCTTGTGTGTCAGGGGTGTTCTTTCCTTTAACACATATTGTATTAGAGGTGCTCTTTCCTTCAACACCTAGTGTGTTAGGGGTGTTCTTTCCTTCAATACCTAGTGTGTCAGGGGTGTGTTTTCCTTCAACACCTCATGTGCCAGGGGTGTTCTTTCCTTCAACACTTAGTGTGTTAGGGGTGTTCTTTCCTTCAACACCTCATGTGCCAGGGTGTTCTTTCCTTCAATACCTAGTGTGTCAGGGGTGTTCTTTCCTTCAACACCTCATGTGTCAGGGGTGTTCTTTCCTTCAACATATATTGTATTAGAGGTGTTCTTTCCTTCAACACCTAGTGTGTTAGGGGTGTTCTTTCCTTCAACACCTAGTGTGTTAGGAGTGTTCTTTCCTTCAATTCCTAGTGTGTCAGGTGTGTTCTTTCCTTCAACATCTAGTGTGTCAGGGGCGTTCTTTCCTTCCACACCTCATGTGCCAGGGGTGTCCTTTCCTTTAACACTTAGTGTGTTAGGGGTGTTCTTTCCTTCAATACCTAGTGTGTCAGGGGTGTTCTTTCCTTCAACACCTCAGGTGCCAGGGGTGTTCTTTCCTTCAACACATATTGTATTAGGGATGTTCTTTTCTTCAATACCTAGTGTGTCAGGGGTGTTCTTTCCTTCAACACCTCAGGTGTCAGGGATTTTCTTTCCTTCCACACCTCATGTGTCAGGGGTGTTCTTTCCTTCCACACCTCATGTGTCAGGGGTGTTCTTTCCTTCAACACATATTGTATTAGGGATGTTCTTTTCTTCAATAGCTAGTGTGTCAGGGGTGCTCTTTCCTTCAACACCTCATGTGTCAGGGGTGTTCTTTCCTTCAACACATATTATATTAGAGGTGTTCTTTCCTTCAACACCTAGTGTGTTAGGGGTGTTCTTTCCTTCAAAACTTAATGTGTCAGGGTGTTCTTTCCTTCAATACCTCATGTGCCAGGGGTGTTCTTTCCTTTCACTCTTAGTGTGTCAGGAGTGTTCTTTCCTTCAACACCTCATGTGCCAGGGGTGTTCTTTCCTTTAACACATATTGTATTAGGGGTGTTCTTTCCTTCAATACCTAGTGTGTTAGGGGCGTTCTTTCTTTCAACACCTCATGTGCAAGGGGTGTTCTTTCCTTCAACACATATTGTATTAGAGATGTTCTTTCCTTCAACACATATTGTATTAGGGGTGTTCTTTCCTTCAACACCTAGTGTGTTAGGGGTGTTTTTTCCTTCAACACCTAGTGTGTCAGGGGTTTTCTTTCCTTCAGCACATATTGTATTAGGGGTGTTCTTTCCTTCAACACCTAGTGTGTTAGGGGTGTTTTTTCCTTCAACACCTAGTGTGTCAGGGGGCTTCTTTCCTTCAACACCTCATGTGCCAGGGGTGTTCTTTCTTTCAACACATATTGTATTAGGGATGTTCTTTCCTTCAACACATATTGTATTAGGGGTGTTCTTTTCTTCAACACCTAGTGTGTTAGGGGTGTTCTTTCCTTCAATACCTAGTGTGTCAGGGGTGTTCTTTCCTTCAACACCTCATGTGTCAGGGATATTCTTTCCTTCAACACCTCGTGTGTCAGGGATATTCTTTCCTTCAACACCTCATGTGTCAGGGATGTTCTTTCCTTCAACACTTCATGTGCCAGGGGTGTTCTTTCCTTGAATACATATTGTATTAGGGATGTTCTTTCCTTCAACACCTAGTGTGTCAGGGGTGTTCTTTCCTTCAACACATATTGTATTAGGGGTGTTTTTTCCTTCAATACTTAGTGTGTTAGGGTGTTCTTTCCTTCAACACCTAGTGTGTCCGGGGCATTGTTTTCTTCAACACCTCATGTGCCAGGGGTGTTCTTTCCTTCAACACATTGTATTAGGGGTGTTCTTTCCTTCAACACTTAGTGTGTTAAGGGTGTTCTTTCCTTCAACACTTAGTGTGTTAGGGGTGTTCTTTCCTTCAACACCTAGTGTGTTAGGAGTGTTCTTTCCTTCAACACCTCATGTGCCAGGGGTGTTCTTTCCTTCAACACCTAGCGTGTCAGGGGGGTTCTTTCCTTCAACACCTAGTGTGTCAGGGGTGTTGTTTTCTTCAACACCTCATGTGTCACAGTGTTCTTTCCTTCAACACCTAGCATGTCAGGGGTGTTCTTTCCTTCAACACCTAGTGTGTCAGGTGTGTTCTGTCCTTCAACACCTAGCATGTCAGGGGTGTTCCATCTTTCAATACCTAGGGTGTCAGGGGTGTTCTTTCCTTCAACACCTAATGTTTCAGGGCTGTTCTTCCCTTCAACACATATTGTATTAGAGTGTTCTTTCCTTCAACAAATATTATATTAGGGGTGTTCCTTCAACATTTAGTGTTTCAGGGGTGTTCTTTCCTTCAACACTTAAGGTGTCAGAGTTTTCTTTCCCTCAACACCTGGCATGTCAGGGGTGTTATTTCCTTCAACACCTAGTGTTTTAGGGGTGTTCTTTCCTTCAACACTTAGTATGTCAAGGGTGTTCTTTCCTTCAACACCTATGGTGTCAGTGGTGTTCTTTCCTTAAACACATATTGTATTGGGGTGTTCTTTCCTTCAACACCTAGCATGTCAGGGATGTTCTTTCCTTCAACACATATTGTATTAGAGGTGTTCTTTCTTTCAACACCTAGTGTGTCAGGGGTGTTCTTTCCTTCAACACCTAGGGTGTCAGTGGTGTTCTTTCTTCAACACCTAGCATGTCAGCGTGTTCTTTCCTTCAACACCTAGTATGTCAGGGGTGTTCTTTCCATCAACACTTAGTGTGTCAGGGGTGTTCTTTCCTTCAATACCTATTTTGTCAGGGGTGTTCTTTCCTTCAACACCTAGTGTATTAGGTGTGTTCTCCCCTTCAACATGTAGTTTGTTAAGGGTGTTCTTTCCTTCAACACCTAGTGTCTTAGGAGTTTTTTTTCCTTTAATACTTAGTGTGTCAGGGCTATTTTTTCCTGTAACTCTGAGTTTATCAGGGTATTCTTTTCCTGAACACTCAGTTTGTTACTTTTCTATACCTTGAAGAAGAAGCTTAAGGAAGGAAAGATTTATCCTGGGTCCTGGTGCAGGAGATAAAGTCCATCACAGCTGGGAAGGTGTCTCCAATGGAGAATAGTGTGGTCCGTGGCTGTGGAAGTTTGCAGAAGAGCTCTCCCACTCCTCAGTAGGTCAGGAAGCAGAGACTACGTCCTTTAAAGCAGGTCCCCAGTGACTCACTCCCACCCCCAGGCCTCCCAACTTACACAACAGTGCTTCTAACCAGGGAAGGCATACAAACAAATGAGATCCAAATTATAACACCAGGAAACCCACTATCCAGTTAACCCTTTTGACTGACTTTCCCTTATCTGACAATTGAGGATTTTTTAATATATTATTAAGTGTAAGTTCTAGTATTGTGTTGTGTACTAGAAAAATTTGCCATAAAGCTACCCACTTCTTGGGGACACCTTGAACTTTCGCAGAGCTTTGTATCATTTTGAGGTCATCAAATGTTAGGATTGCTTTATGATGATTATACAGTCAGTCAATAAGTACCTGGCCATTGTCAATGGGAGTGGCATTAAACTGTGGCCAGGCAAATCCTACAAGAATCTTTAGCAATAAAGGACTCTGTTTCCCCGGGAGAGCAAGATTAACTCAAAATCAACAGTTTCCAGGGCCCAGCAATGCTTGCCAAATACTGCCGCAATTATAGGAGACCCTAATTTTTCCTGGTAGGAAGAGCAGAGGACCAAACCTGCCTGTGGAAGAATGCTTGAGTTCATTGCACCCTGTTCCTGATCCCACCCTTACCCCCTCCCAGGCTCCACTTCAAGTCTAGGCCAACTCGAAGATTCCAGCCAGGAAGGGGAATACAAAGGCTCTTTCTGCATTTTGTGCCAAATTTTCTTTCTTCCCATACTATGAGCCCCATTAAAAAATCATCCAAACAAATGAATAAAACACAAAAAGGCAGCAGCATCCCAAAGAGGGAGATTTATGAGCTTGGTGCCTGCAGAGGCCCTCCTTCTCTTTCACATGCCCACCAGCCCTCACCAGCTGGGCCATGAGGTCTCCAGGCCTGCTTATGTACTCAGGTTACAGCTCTGCCTCCTTCCCTCTCCAGTTCTCTCTTCCCTCACCTCCAAGCCTGCTCCCGTCCTCCCTGCTCCCTCCCTCCTCCCTCCCTCCCAGCTGTTGTCAACAAGGACCTACCCTGCCATGCTCCCTAAATGAAGCCCTTCATGGTGTCTCCCTGTTGGAGGCCGTTTGGAGCCCCATGAGCAGACTTGTGGCATTTATTGGTACAAGGGGGAAAGCACTTGGCTCATCAGACAGCAGCTAGAGACAGGGCTTTTCAAAGGCACGCACTGACCTCTGGCTTAGTTGCTGGGAGCCTAGTGTTACAGACTCAGAGGTTCTCTCTCTCTCTCTCTCTCTCTCTCTCTCTCTCTCTCTCTCTCTCTCTTTCTCTCTCTCTCTCTCTCTCTTCCACACCCACTCCTTGCAGAGTGTCCTGACCTTGCAAGGCCCGGATCCCCCCCATCCATCTCCCTACATTGTGTCTGTCTAGTGAACTCATGCTGGGAGATTAATTGCTGCTATCACCCCTAATCCATCACACTTCCCAAAGATTGTTTTGACATCTAGTTAATTTTTGGCTGATGATTTATCAAATTCTTATTACCGAGCTCTGAAGGGGCTCATTTATTGTGTTGATTCATGGTAATGATAAAGGGGTAGCATTTTGAATTTTAACTACATTTCCCTCACGCTTCTTCTACCCAGTATAAAAAAAAAAATTAAAGGAAAAAGGGAGGGGGAAGGGGAGTAAAATGTAGCCAGAAAAGTCTTAAACAATTCAAAATATGAATTCAGAATGTGAATGAGAGAAGGGGAAGAAATTCTCCCCCGCATACATATACGTATATACATACACACAGATATCAAGTATTTTTAGCATCCGAGTCTGAACTGCATTTGGAGTCAACATACCCCTTAGGCTCTTAAACATTTATTGCCCTGTAATATTACCTAAATTTCTACTAGAATTTTATTCAAATAGAACTGAATGGTAAATGACCTCAGTCATATGCCAGTGGAAATGTAAAGCGTCTTTGTGGCCCAAATGGCCACCCCGCCTTTTAAAAGTGCAGTCAGGCTTTTGTTGGCCAGTCTGGTCACTCCCCAGACCTTTCCAATCTCTCATTCATTCAGCTTTTTAAAACAAACCCAGATGGTAGGAAAGAGCTCAAAGCAAATGTCCACCCTGTTTTTAGAGTTAAAAGTTAGTGTCTCTTGGGCTGAAGAGATAGCCTAGCGGGTAAGAGCACCCACTGCTCTTGCAGAGGACCCATGTTCGATCCCCAGCACCCACATGGGCGGCTGAGAACCATCTGTAATTCCAATTCCAGGAGAACTCCAGTTCCAGGGGAATCCGACACCCTCTTCTGACCTCTGCGGCATTGCACGACACGGGTACACAAACCTACATGCAGACAGTACATTCATACACATACAAAAATAAATAAAATAAAATAAAAAGAGAAGTTAATGTCTCAGGGCATGAGCTAAGAGGTGATAGAAGAGCCTGCAGGGACAGGTAGTCTGGGGTGACCACTGGAGGGATCTGATAGATCATATTCAAGGGTCAGGAAAGGCCCATAGCCCATGCACGGTAAAGCATGAATACAAAAGGAGGGCTCCAGACAAAGAGTCCACATGTGGGCTTTTCTGGATGCCAAATAGGTCTGTTTTAAGTTGCATTTGGCACCACGAGTGTATTGGAAAGGCTCCTACCCCACCCTTGCTCCACACACCTCCCAATTTCAGCCCTAAGTTCCATCTTAGTGCCCTTCCCTCCACTGCCCTCCATGGCCCCCCAGCCCCTGTGGCCTTCCGTCTTCCTTTAGGCCTCAAAAAGTCCAGTCCCACTGTGGGAAGTCAGGATTACCAAATCTTTAGTGCATGTGTAGATGTGTCTGTCTGTGCAAGGAACACTGGTGTGGGGCACGACTTGGTGTTTAAAATGGGGTGGAGAGAAGACGGCATAAGGATCCTTCACATAAACAGGCAACTTTTTCATGTTTTCTATTTTCTCAAAAATATATAAAATTATCTCTCAGAAAGAGTGACATCACAATAAACATTCTAGATCTAGAAATAATTTAGTTGGATAACATACAATTGTATAAAATATACATACTTGGGGAGCTAAGAATTTAAATTATTTGTTTTTAAATAGTCACTGATTTTTATCAGTTAATTTTGTTCTTTGACAATTTCTCCACCACACACCCTCTCCTAGTTCCCTCCCACCCACATCTTAATGAATAGTTTGCTGATTGTGATCTATTTCCAAGCTTCTTCCAATTTGCCTTAGTGCCTAGATACTGACTCTTTCAGGCTGAACAACCCAAATTTGAAAGCTGAAATCCAAATGCTCCAGAACTTGAAGATACTCATCTCCATGATGCCACAGTAGAAAATGCCATACTGTGAAACTTTGTCAACATTACTTAAAATATTGTATGAAATGACCTTCTGTTTTTTCAGTGCATAAGATATGCACTGAACATAAATGAATTTTGTGTTCAGACTTGAGTCCTATTCTCCAGATATCTCATTATTTATAGTACATGGACAGAGATTCCAAAAATTGAAAAACTCCAAAAGCCAAAGCATGTCTATCCCTAAGCATTTAGATAAGGAATAGTTGACACACACAGTTGCTTAAAGTATTCTTTCAAGGGTTGGAGAGATGGCTCAGTGGTTAAGATCACTGGCTGCTCTTACATAGGACTTGGGTTCGATTTCCAGCACTCCCAAGGTGGCCAACCACCATTCATAACTCCAGTTCTAGGGGCACCAACATCCTCTTCTGACCTCCAAAGGCATTGAATGACACGGGTGCACTTACATACCTGCGGGCAATACACTCGTACACATAAAATAAAAATAGTACATTATTAAAAAAAAAATCTTTCAACAGTTAAACAACCTGTGTGATCTGTAGTTGTGTCTCATTTTACAACACTCATATTTACATCATGTTTTTCTTAAATAGCTGTGATAAAGATTTGTCAACATTTCAGGAAATATACCACCATGCAGTTATCTATATGCAAATATCTAAAACCTAAACTCTCCAGTGCCACCCAGGCCTCACCTCCAGTCTCCCCACAGGCCACCATGGCGAGATGCTTCCTGCAGAGGACCACCTCGACACTTCTCTCCTTACACCCCTGGAATATCCTTCCCCCAGAATCCTACAGTCAGTCACTTCCTCATTCATCTACCATTATCCAAGGTAAGACTCCAAGCTCTCTCTGATCTCACCTTCTTGCCTTCTTACTTCCCACTCTCCGGCTACCCTGGCCCCGTTGCTAGCTCCAGGACAGTCCTACAAACCCTCCCCTCAGGGCATTTACTCACTCTCTGCCTGAAGTGCTCTTCACCCAAGTAGTAAAATTAGTGTTTTAGGGCAAGTTAGTTTTCTCAAATTCCATGTTGTCTGATGTCTTCCATTTCTCAGTAAGCTAGTTCAGCTCCTACCTCACAAAGGAAATTGAAACAGGACACATTCAAGACCTAAACTGGGGTAGGGGAGGGCAGATCCTGAAAGGTGCCAGTTTGTGTTTCTGAAGATAGATGACAGGTTAGGCAGAGGGCTACCTATCAGGCTAACATGGGCATTACTAGAGGGGTAGGAGAGGATGGCATGAAAGATTGCTGTTCTTTATTTCTTCAAGTAATTCATATCCTGTCATTGATCAATGGCTTTTGAAAATACTGAATCTTGTTTTCACATGGCCTTTCATTTTATCTATTAAAAGGTAACATGCTGGGCTGGAGAGATCGCCTACTGGTTGAGAGTGCCGACCGCTCTTACAGAGGACCCGGGTTCGATCCCCAGCACCCACATGGCGGCCGAGAACTGTCTGAAACTTCAATTCCAGGAGAACTCCAGTTCCAGGGGGAATCCGACACCCTCTTCTGACCTCTACGGGCATTGCACCACACGGGTGCACACACTTGCATGCATGCAGACAGTACATTCATACACATACAGAAATAAATAAATAAATAAAAAAGGTAACGTGCTGATCCACTTTCAACTGAAGTAAATTGCCCAAAATTCTCATCTTAGGGAAATAAGGTTCACTTTGGCTCATTTTTTGAGGAATTTCATCCATTGTCTTTTAAGCCTGTCACCCTAGGTTCTGTGGTGAAGCACACATCAGGGTAGAGACTGCAAGATGAGGGAAGATGTTCACTTCCTGGTACCCAAGAAACAAACAGGAAGGGACTAGGGTGCTAATGTGTCCTCCAAGAGCACACCCAGTGACCTGACTTCTTCCCACTAAGCCTAAGTTTTCAAGGTTCCTTCTGAAAGTCACTGCAGGCTAGTCTTTAATGCATAGGCCATTTAGTCACATTCAAGATCCAAGCTATAACAAGCACCAGTCACATGTGAAGAATATTCTCTGGGGAGTTTCTCTCCAAGCTCTCTTTCTGCCTCTAGTGTAAAAGCACTGACCAGGTATACCTTCTCCAGCGCATCCAAGGAAGAAACCTGCACCTGTGTAAACCCTGTCCGCAATTTCTCTTCTTTACCTACCTGACCATCTTTCCCTTTTGTGTTCCTTACTGTCACATGTCGTCGTGGCTCCCCACATCTCTGTGGATGCTTCTTTGTTTTCATCAATGTTAAAATAAGGTCTAGCCAGGATTGGTGGTACGCACCTAAGATCCAAGCACTCAGGTGGTTAAGATGAGAGGATGGTGAGTTTAACACTAATGTGCTACATAATAAGATCCTGTCTCAAAAAGAAAGGAAGGAAGGAAGGAAGGAAGGATGGAAGGAAAAGAAAGAAAAGAGAGAAAGAAAGAAAGAAAGAAAGAAGGAAAGAAAGAAAGAAAGAGAGAGAAAGGAAGAGAGAAAAGGAGAAAAGATGGAAGAATGAGAAAGAGGCAGAGAAGGACCTAGAAAAGAAAATTCTCCTTTGGTCCCTATACCTTCTACCTTTTCTTCTTTCATTCTATTCACAACCAAGATTCTCTGAAGAGAAACACCACTCCCCTCTCCTTAGTGTACCTTGATCAGACCTCCATCCTCTAACTCCATCAACTAGTTCTTCCAGGGTTCCCACTGCCTGCTTAGCACCCATTTCTGAAGCTGTTTTCTGGTCTGTCTCTGGTTCCCACCGGCCATACATCAAGTGCTGACCTGGCTTCTCTTCAGCAGGACCAAGAGCATCTTCAGTGTTTCCAGGGCTCTCGCCCCACGTTACCACTGGATGGCTTCTGTCTCTTGGATGCCACAACTCTATTCTCAGTCTTTTCTTCTCAGACATTTTTTTTTAATTTTTTTATTAATTTTATTTATTTCAGTATGTGTATGAATGTACTGTCTGCATGCAGGTGTGTGCACCAGTGTCGTGCAATGCCGCGGAGGTCAGAAGAAGGTGTCGGATTCCCCTGGAGCTGGAGTTCTCCTGGAATTGGAGTTTCAGACGGTTCTTGGCCGCCATGTGGGTGCTGGGGATCGAACCCGGGTCCTCTGTAAGAGCGGTCGGCGCTCTTAACCGCTAGGCCATCTCTCCAGCCCCTAATTTTATTTATTTCTGTATGTGTATGAATGTACTGTCTGCATGCAAGTCTGTGCACCCGTGTTGTAATTGATGCTTTGTGTATTTCATACATCATTTTCAGAAAAACAAACGACAAATGGTATCTCTCATATGTGGATGCTAGTACCAATAACCCAGTTATAAATATTTCTTGTGGAGAGGGATGCATATTAAAAGAACAAGAACAGAAAGATTGCATCAGAAAACTGACTGAAATGGGGACTCGGGAAGGGTGGGAGTGGTGGGAGAGGGACACGGGTCTATATTCGTTTGGTGCATATTTAATTGACGTGAGTTCAACAAGTATCCAGTTTTTCCCAGACTCTGTCTACAGGATACATGGTGTTTTAGGACTTAGTAAAAGTAAATATGTGCATTTTAAACAACATTGGTTTAAAGGCTGATAAAAACGGTAATGCATCTGAGTTAATTGGTGATATAAATTGCTGTTGTCCACATTAGCTTTAATTAAAAACCGTATAACAATTACTTTGGGATTGGTATAAACAAATGTTCTCTATAATTTTGATGACATATAGTATCACCTGGTAGCAATCTCTTTCACCTATAGGATGATTTAATTTAAAAATAAAGTTTGTTTCCCAAGTTAATCACATACAGTAACCCAAAACAGCATGGGTGAACTTGATGAAATCTGTGCCTTGATTCCACCCTATAGGTATATATAATACAACTGCTTTTTTTGAGACTCAGACATCTTTTATGGTCTCCTCTCCTTCAGTGCATACTATGGGATTTTTTAAATTTAGTTTCTCTCAATGTCTGGGGCTCAGCTCCCTTTACAAAATTTCCCTCTATGGATGGTATAGATAACTTAGGTAGGCATCATATGTTGGTATCTTCCAGATAACTACATTAAAATTATATCAATTATAAATTATTATATTATTTATATAAAATGAAGAAAATGGTATGCATCTATATTAATTAAAGTTATCTCTAATTTATTTCCATAGAAGAATGACATTTTCTTCATGTAGCCCTTGCTCTTTTAAAGAAATTTTTAGAAATTTATTTTAAAAATGTAAAATCACATTTGTTTGTTTAGAAGGGGAGTGGGTGCCATGGTGTGTGTATGGAAGCCAGAGTGTAACTGTGGGAGTTGTCTCTCTCCTTCTACCACATGGGTACTGGGGACTGAACACAGGTCATCAGACCTGGCAACAGGCACCTTTGCTTGCTAAGCCATATCACCAGCCCCCAAATTTATTCTTTGACAATTTCATGTCCGCATATATTTTGTTCAGATCACGCCAGTTGCCCTGTCTCCCTCCCACTCTCTCTGAACCCCTTCCTCTTCCACTTCCTGCTTTCATGTCCTTTTTTAAGTCACCCTCTGAGTTTATAGGGTCTCTTGCATGAGCCATGGACATGTGTAGCAGTTTTTACTGGAGCATACTTCTAATGTTATAGGAATGAGATTAATATTCACATAGTAGGTGGTTTTAATATAGGTTTTCTTTTACTTTCCAATATTTAAACTTCATGGCTTTTATACTATTATATTTCTGGGACTCTGAAAATCTGTTCAACAGTAATTCTAGTAACTAGTGTGTTTAGTTTGTCCTACACTTTAATGGCATTGTCTTTATTACTATGTTATTTAAATTCAATTATGGCTTTTTATTCCATATGCATATCAGTCATTGTGTTAAAGTACTCTTATATTTTAGATTTAGTAATAATTATGTTTGAAGTCAGTCAGGAATAGACACTGAAGTTCATAAATTTCTTTGGAGTATGTATCAAGATAAAGTTTTTATTTTGCTGGCTACCTATTGGTGATTAAAACAATAGATTAATGTTAGAGAATCTTTGTATGCCTGGAATAATCTTATCTTAGTCTTGTATAAGCATTCTTAAATATTCTGTGCATATAACTTGGCAATACTTTAGCAAGGACTTTTGCTCTCACACTCAAAAGAGAGAATGCTCTGTCTATATCTAAAGTACTAAGTAAGGTATTGTGGTATTTGGGGTTCAGTTCTTTTGACAGATGGTCCATTGGGAGTTCTCCCATAGTTCCTATGTATTGGAATAATTTAAATAATACAATGTTGTTTCTGTGAACATTTTTTCATCAAATATTTTGAGAAATAATTATTTTATTACTTGTTCACACGGATCCACATTTTTTAGTTACTTGCTCAATATTTAATAATTACATTTCCTGTTTGCCTTTTAATTCTATGTAAATGTTTTAAAAATTTCCTCTAATGTAAGCAATAGGATTATCTAGTACTTTAGAATATTAAAATATTAACATTTAAAATTTTATGTCATGATCAGACAATGGAATCAGTAAAATGTATTAGCCTTTGGAATTTATTGAGCATTTCTTTCTAGCCAAGAATGGGATTAATTTTCACAAACATATCATGGATGTTTCAAAAAAGATGTATTTCTATTTAGAGAAAGCATGATTGTGTATATATTAAGAGATATAATATACATTTTATTAGCTCTGATGTCATTATTTACCCAAACTTTATTGCACTTACATGCTGGACCGTACATAATGTCCTCACTTGTCTCTGGCACTACTAAACATTTCCTATCGTTTAAATGTAGTTGGGAATTTTCACAGGATTCTTAGAGACAGAAATTAGAATTCATGGTCAGAACTCAGTGTTTACAAAGAAGTTCCTGCAGGCATCTGTCTAAAATGCAAGTATCGTCATATAAAACTGCTTTTCATAAAGCATTTTAAATATCCCATTTCTATGCTCTATTCCTAATTTCCTCTCTACCTAGTCTTTGAAATTTTAAATTATTAGTTTTATTTTATGTGTATGACTGTACTGACTGTTTGTATATACATGCATCCGCATCATGAAATGCCCATGGAGGTCAAAAGAGGATGTGGAGTCCCTTGGAACTGGAGGTTATTAGCTGCCAGTGGTCATAACCACTGAATAATCTCTCCAGAAACTCTACCTATTCTCTTTTAAAAAATATTTCACTTACTATTTTATTTTATATATGAGTATTGCCTGCCTATGTATCAGTGCACCCATGCTCTGCAGTGCCCATGGAAGTCAGAAGAGGGTGGTGGATTCCTGTGGAACCAAAGTTATGGATGGTGTTAACTGCTATGTGGGTGCTGGGAATTGAAACCAAATCCTCTGAAAGAGCCGCCAGTGCTCCTAACCACTGAGCCATCACTCCAGCCGCATCCCCTACCTATTCTTAAAATGACCCTTGGGTTCTGGAGCCTGTTGCCTCTCCTGGTTTCTCACTAACCTTCAGATGTAACAATCTATCAGGTAGAGTGAAACTCTTGCAGTTCGTTCTTCTCTCTTCTTTGTTGTAGAGTCTTTGTACCTGAACACATCTATGTCTCTTTCCACCCTAGGCTGTGACAAGGCTCTGCAAGCCCTCCCCCCTCCCCCCACCCTTCCTCCACCTCTTGTACTCTAGGCTACCCTTGTTGCTAGTTCCAATGCGCATCTCATTGGGCTGAAGTTGTTTCCCTTCCTAAGTGGGCTGTGGGCTCCTGTGCGCAGAGGTAGGTGGCTTGTCTAGGCTTGGGGTACTGCCTCTCCTGAAATCAATGTGTCACAGAGCCAAGGCCAGCACCACCATGCTAGGTTAGGTCAAGTCCAACTGCTTATGAGTTTGGGTCAAACTGAAATTTCAAGAACATCTTGTAGAAATACAATTGTAACTGACATTTTTCAGTGCTTGCTACATTAGAGGCACGAAACAGACAGCAGTAGTCATGAATGTACAACTAGTGAAGTCTCAGGACACCATGCTCAGTAGGGGCCTTGCATTTAAAGTTTATTCATGACCTGTAAGTAAAATCTGATGGGATAAAGGAGTACACACTGGCAGTTGTGTGGAGCCGCAGCTCATGTGTTGTCCTGTCCATACCACAGCCTGTATTTTATGGTGGATTTTGGCCACTTAACTCTCCTATCCCTGACCAGTAAATGTGCTGATGGCATGTAAGAAAGTTGGGGTCAGGCATTTATTTGTGCCTATATGCACTGTCCTGGGATAGCCCTCTGAGTGTCTGTGACAGTTCAGATAGCCCTGAAAGTAAGTCTCCCTATTGTATTAGGAAGCATAACAGTAAATGGCAAATAAAAGGAACCAGGAAAAGGAGAGAGAGAGAGAGAGAGAGAGAGAGAGAGAGAGAGAGAGAGAGAATAAATTATGTAGCAAATTCTGTTGTTAATATTTGTATTTCAAAGATAAGAAAAACAGAGCCTGCTATTCCTATATGGTGATTCTGAAAATGAGAAAGACATCCCCTCTGGGCAGACCAATTATAAAAGCATACTCTTCTCTCTTCTCACAAACAGAATGCTGGATATCAGCCCATTCTTGCCACTTTGGCCACATGCCCTCATTTTAGGCACAAAGCATGCAATCATCTACAATGTCTCTGGAGGAAATGAGCCACCCAAGATAATAGGCCTACTAGATAGTGCATCAGTATTCAAACCTGAGCGTTCCGGCTTTGGCATCTGCACTTTAATCCATGACTCTAGCGTTCACAAATTTGCTTGATGAAAAATATGTATCAGAGCTATCTCTTGAAATACAATTTTCTAGGTTTCTCCTAATACCATGAATAACAGAGACTCTACGGCAGGTGTCTGAGAAGAATGCTATATTTTTAACAAGTACCATAGGTGATGCTTATTATCTTGTAGTTTATGGGAACATTGTACAGACTCTACAGCCTTTGAGTCTTTAATTTGCAGAGGACACAAGAAGAAAGCCAACAGCAGATTCAGATAGGTAGAAATGAAAAAGAAAAATGCCAGCTAGTGTCAGCATCACAGTCAAAGGAAGGGCAAGTTCTGATTTATAACTTCCTTCAAATGTGCCTAGATTTAGTCATGCCTCACTTAACAACAAAGTGCATTCTGGAAGCGCTGTTGTTATGTGAAAGATGTTGTTAGGTGAGTTCATGTTTGCGTGAACCCCATAGGGTGTAATTATCACTAAGACAACTACACCATCACTAGGAAATACACTCTGATTGGCTCACTGTTCACATGCAGTTCATCACAGACAAAAAACTTGCTGGGTAGCACCTGGCTGTGCTTTATTTTATTTTTATTTTTGGGTGGGTACAGTGAGCTTTATTGATGGCATTCAAGACAGTAGGGCTCCATAAGCCCCTCCCTTTCTGGGGGTCTAGGATGGAAACTGTGAAGGGAGATACTCAGTGTGTTGGGGTTGAGTTGGGGCAGGGACCACTCGGTTGAGGGTCTCTCTCCTTGCTAGGGCGAGTCGTGAATGGTTCAGGGCTTCTTATTCCTTGGAGGCCAGGTAGGCCATGAGGTTCACAACCCTGTTGCTGTATCCAAATTCATTGTCATATCAGGAATGAGCTTGACAAAATGGTCACTGAAGGCAATGCCAACCCCCACGTCAAAGGTAAAAGAGTGGGTGTGACTGTTGCAGAAGATGACCAGGTCCTCTGTACAGCCCCGGATGCCCTTTAGGGGCCCTCCAACGCCTGCTTCACCACTTTCTTGATGTCATCATGTTTAGCAACTTTCTCCAGGTGATGGGTCAGATTCACAACAGATGGCATGAACTGTGGTCATGAGTCCCTCCACGATGCCAAAGTTGTCACGGATGACCTTGGCCAAGGGGCTAAGCAGGAGGCGTTGCTGACAATCTCAAGGGAGTTATCATATTTCTGGTGGTTCATGCCCATCACAAACATGAGGGCATTAGCAGAAGGGGCAGAGATGATGACCCTTTTGGCTCCACCCTTCGAATGGGTCCTGGCCTTCTCCGTGGTAGTGAAGACCCCAGTAGACTCCACAACACACTCGGCACCAGTGTCAGCCCATTTGATGTTGGTGGGATCTTGCTTCTGGAAGATGCTGATAGCCTTCCCATTGATGATGAGTTTCCCACTCTCAGCCTTGACTGTACCTTTGAACTTGCCATGGGTGGAATCATACTGGAACATGTAGAGCATATAGTTGAGGTCAATAAAGGGGTTGTTGATGGCAACGATCTCCACTGTGCCAGAGTTGAAGGCAGCCTAGTGGGTGCGTCTCTCCTAACAGACATGTCCATAGGCCAGCCTAGTTTAGATAATCCTTCATTTCTTTACAGATGATCCTAGATTGTGTCAGCTTTGGACAATTAAAACTGACCACCACAGTCTTAATTTTAAAAGCACTAAACAAAACAAACAATAAAAATTTCAAGCCACAAAGTTAAATTTTTTCTATCGAAGGAAAAGATACTGTAAAAACATTTTTATTGAAGTTTTGTGCATGTCATACAACGTTTCTTAATCAAATCCAGGCCCATTTCCCTTCTGTGCCCCCGACCCCACCAGAGCTCATGCTTTCTGCCATACATATCTTGCATCTTTTTCTCAGTCTTTTAAAAAATTTTATCAATGAAAAAGTTTACTGCTTTGGGCAGAAGTTTACTGTTTCAGTCAGTTCTTTGACCCAGTCTTTGTTGTTGTCGTTTGTAGCTAATGCTCACCTACACTTAGAGGTGCAACCCGTGCTCTGCTGGATAGGAATTAGGGGGAAAAGGGAAGCAGCAGCTGCCTGCGGCTATTATAGGCTAGTGATCGATTACCTTTCTCTAGCCCACCCATTAGCACCCAACACCAGACAGAGGACTGTTGATTCCACTGCTGGACCTTTCAGACTGACACTTGCTTAGCTCTCCTCAGTGTTTCTGACTTTTCAGACTGACACTTGTTCAGCTATCCTCAGTCATTTCCGCTGGCACAGTCACACCAACTCTCAACAGTCATCCAGCTACTGGCTCTGATGCTGGAATTCATAGGCTGCCACCAGATAGGTTCTTCCAGCCACTGCTAGCACTCAACACTCACACACAAGCCTGATGGGCTTAAACTTACACATGCATGGAAATAACAAATCTGGGAATCTTGTCAGGTGGTAATGAAGATTCAATTTATTGTACACAGCCCATCCTTTATATAAACAGAATGATACAGAATGATGTCACTTCTCACAGCCAATCCCAGACCTCTGCATCATGCCCCCTGTATGCATCACTTGATATTGTTCCACCCTGTATCATGTGCTCAGGTCACAAATCAGGTCACAAGTTGTGTCATGAGTTTTTGTTTTCCTCTCTGTATCACATGCTGCTCTCACCTGCAGGGCCAGGTCAGAGATATCTTAAGACCCACACCTGTGCCCCTGAGAAATGCTGGCTGAAAAGCTAGCCCCTTTATACCTACGTCAAACTACATTTTCTCACAGTTGTTGTTCCTTCCAATTTGTATTTCTCCCAAATATGTATATATACACATCACACATATACCAAAATTATGACATCTGAAAATAAACTATAGGCTAATTCCAAAACATGTTTAGGGATTCACATTTTAACAGTAGAGTTGTATGCAGGTAAAGAAAAAACTATTACTTTACATTCCTACATTATATATCAAGTTGATGAGTAACATCAGGTATTATATTTACTAAAAAAGAAAGAAAAAAAGAATTATTCGGTTTGCCTTACAAATAGAGATTTGTTGCCAGGATCCACAAATGAGGGACACCATACGTCATTTGTTTTCCTGAGACTGTGTTACTTCACTTAGCATAACAGCTTCTAGTTCCATCCATTTACCTGCAAAGTTCATGATGTCATCTTTCTTTACTGCTGCATAGAATTCCATTGTGTAGATGTACCACATTTTCTTTATCCACTCCTCAGTTGAGGGACACTTGAATTGCTTCTAGCTCTACACTGTTGTGAAAAGAGCTGCAATAAACATGGATGTGCAGGTATCTCTGCAAGTAATATGACTGGGTCAGGTGGTAGGCTCATTTTGAGTCTTTTTTTTTTTTTTTTTTGGTCTTTGAGACAGGGTCTCCCTGTAGCCCCAGCTGTCCTGGAACTCACTCTGTAGACCAGGCTGGCCTTGAACTCACAAAGATCCGCCTGCCTCTGCCTCCCAAGTGCTGGGATTAAAGGTGTGCACCACCATGCCCAGCCATTTTGAGTCTTTTAAGAGTTCTCCACACTGCTTTCCATAGGGGTTGTATGAGTTTGTATTTCAATCATTAGTGGATGAATGTTCCCCTTTCCCTACAACCTCTGCAGCATTTGGTATCCTTTGTTTTCTTGATCATAGCCAGTCTTACCATAGTAAGATGAAATCTAAAAATGGTTTGAATTTGCACTTCCTTAAATATTAGCAATGTTGAACATTTTTAAAGATGTTTTTCAGCTATCTTTACTTCTTCAGTTGTGAAGTTTCTGTTTAGCTCTTT
The DNA here is from genome assembly GCA_009823505.1 of Rhizomys pruinosus. Lineage (NCBI taxonomy): Eukaryota > Metazoa > Chordata > Mammalia > Rodentia > Spalacidae > Rhizomys > Rhizomys pruinosus. Next base: position 3,746,451 of record VZQC01003239.1, on the reverse strand, counting down.
ACTCAACCTTTTGAGTGGGTCATTTGTTTTCTTCCTCCTTTGTTTTTTGGGTAGTTAATATACTCTGGATGTTAAAGCTCTGTCAGATGTATATCACTGGTGAAGGTTTTACTGTAGGTTTTTTTTCTTCATTTCTTTGATTGTTTCTTTCCCTGTACAGAAGCTTTTGAGTTTCATGAGGTACCACTCATCAATTGTTGACCTTCTTTCCTGTGCAGCTGCCTTCTGATTTAGAAAGTCTTTTCCTATACCTTTGTCTTGTAGGTTACTGCCATTTTCAGAGTTTTAGGTTTCACATTGAGGTCTTTGATTCATTTGAAGTTGATTCTTGTATAGGGTGAGAGCTAGTGGTTTAATTTTATTTTACAAGTGGTGATCCAGTTATGTCAACACCATTTCCTCCATTGGGTCTTGGTTCCTTTGTCAAATATGAGGTTGCTGAAATTGTATGTGCTCAAGTTTGGATCTTCAATTTTGTTCCATTGATCTATGGGTTTGTTTGTGTACCAATAACAGGCTGTTTTTATGAATATAGCCATGTAATATAGTTTGAAGTCTGGTATAGTAATCCCCCTGCATTGCTCTTTTTGCTCAGGGTTGCTTTGGCTATTCAGGGTTTTGCCATATGAAATTTATAATGCTTTTTTCCAGGTCTGTGAAGAAGTTCATGGGGATTTTAATTGGGATTGCATTGAATCTGTATGTTACTTTGGGCAGGATGGTCATTTTTACTCTATTATTGGTTCCAATCCATGAGCATGTGAGGTCCTTCCGTCTTCTGGTGTCTTCTTCACTCTCCTTCTTCAGGGAGTTAAAATTTTCATTGTAGAGATTTTTAGTGTCTTTGGTCAGATTTGTTCCTAGATATTTTATATGTTTTGAGGCTATTGTGAATGGGAAGGTTTCCTTGTAATCCTTCTCCAATTGCTTGCTATTGACATAAAGAAAGGCCACTGACTTTTCTACATTAATTTTGTATACTGCTACTTGACTGAAACTGTTAGTCATTTCTAGTTTTCTGGTGGAGTTTTTGGTGTCCCTTAAGCAAACCCTCATGTCATCTGCCAAAAGGGATAGTATGACTTCCTCTTTTCTAATTAGTACTCCCTTAATTTCTTTTTTCTTGTCTTATTGCTGTAGCAAGCATTTCAAGCACTACATTGAAAAGGAGTGGAGATAGGGGCAGCCTTGCTGGGTTCCTGACTTTAAGTGGAATGCTTCTAATTTTTCCCGATTTAGAATAATGTTGGCTGTGGGTTTGATGTATATAGCTTTAATTATATTGAGGAATGTTCCCTCCAGTCCAATTCACTAGGACTTTATTTTTTTTTATATTAACATTTTTTTATTGATGCTTTGTGCATTTCATACATCATTTTCCAATTCAGTTCAGGCATATTTCCCTTTCCCTTAGGGAAACCCATCAGAATCACAACTGACTTCTCGCCTCAAACCATGAAAGCAAGAAGAACATGGAGCAAAGCATTCCCAGTGTTAAGGAACTACGGATGCCAACCCAGAATACTTTACCCAGCAAAAATGTCGAATATAATTGAAGGAGAGAGAAAAATCTTCCATGACATAAACAAGATGATAGAATACATATCTGGAAAACCAACTCTTCATAAAATACTTGAAGCAATTCAAAGGGCAGAAGAGAGGAGCAACAATCCTCAAACACCTAGGAAAAGAAACTAATAAAAACATAACCATAGGAGCAAAATCAAAGGCTAGAAGTCCAAATGGATAGTAAAGTGAAAGGAAGCAACATCCATCTTTCAATTATAACCTTAAATATTAATGGGCTAAACTCCCCTCTAGGACTTTAAACGTGAAGACATGTTGAATTTTGTTTAAGGTCTTTCCCTCATCAATTGAGATGACCAAAAACATGGTAAAATTTTTAGAGCCACAAAGCTAACATGCTTTTTTAAATCAAAGAACTAAAATACAAAATGTTTTGAGGAAATTATTTATACCAAAGAAAAATAAGTTCTAGTATAAATTCAGACTGACAATGGAATAAAAAATTTCAGAAATAGTAAATATGTGCATAAATATAAAACATATTTGCTATTTGTATATTTTATATAATAATTGATATTTATAATATTAAAAATATTTAGGGCATAGTGGTGCATGCCTTTAATTCTAGCAGTCAGGAGGCAGAGGCAGGTGGATCTTTGTGAGTTCAAGGCCAGCCTGGTCTACAGAGTGAATTCCAGGACAGCTGGGACTACAGGAAGACCCTGTCTCAAAAAGATAAAAAAAATTAAATAGCCATATATTTCAAAATATTAAAATAGTAGTATATGATGTAATAGTATTTTGAGAAGTAAAATTCATGACAAAATATTTCAAGGGATGAGAGAGGGTAATTTGGAAGTATATCATTTGAGGGAATGGCTTTACTGAAGTCTAACTCACACATTTAAAGTGGATGCCAAAATTTTCAATGTATTTACAGTTGTGCACCAAACTATAATTGATTTTAGAATCTTTTTATCTATCTCCTCAAAAGAAACCATATACCTTTTAGCTATTAACCCCCCTGGTGGTTTGAATAAGTATCCTCCATTGGCTTCTGTATTTAAGCATTTGGTCCCCAGTTGGTGGTGCTGTTTGGAGAAATTATGAAGGAGCTGGAGCCTTGCTGAAGGAAGTACATTACTGTGGAGGGGAGATCTGAGATTTTATAGCTTGGTCCCATTCTCTGTTTTATCTCTCTGCTTCCTGGGTGTGGATGAAATGTTGATAAACTCCCTCACAGTTCTGCAACCATGTCTTACCTGCCAAGGTGGACTGTATCTCCTCTGAGACCATAAGCTACAAATCTTTTCTTTCTTAAGTTGTTTTAGGTTATGGTATTTTATCACAATAGAAAAGTAACTAACAGAAATTGCTACCAAGAAGTGGGGTTGCTGCTATGATAAACTTGTTCATGTGCTTTCATATCTTTGGACTAGTTTGTGGGAGAATTTGAGACTCTGGGCTGAAAAAGCAGTTGAATATGGTGGACAGAGTTTAATAGTTATTCTTCAAGCTTAGAAATCAGTAAAGCTGAGAGAAAGGTGGACAGTGAAGACAAAACCAAGAGGTTTCAGAAGGAATCTCTATCAGGAACTAGTTTAGAGGCCATTTGTGTGATAGACTGGCAAAGAATTTGGCTGCTTCCTGCCCATATCCTGAGAATTTGCATATGGCTGAATTAAAAAGTAATGTACCGTGTGTGTGTGTGTGTGTGTGTGTGTGTGTGTATAAGATATTTCAAGATGGCATAGCATTGTGTCTGATTATGGTTATAGCTGCTCACTTTTATACAGGTCTATAATGAAAAAGAGCAAGTGGGACAGTAAGAAATAAAAGTGTGAAGTCTGGAGAGGAAAAAAGGAAAAGGGAGCTTACGATTGCAGTAAAGTCTCAAGTTGAAAAAGAGAAGCCCCCCTGCTCTACACTGGAACAATTGGAAGGGTGCCCTGAGGGCTAGACCCCACATAATTAAGCTTCCAGCTTGTTAAAGGAGAGCACCTAATTGGTATTCTGTTCCTAGAAAGGAATACTAGGAAGTTTTCCAGTAGCTTCAACATATAGAGGGTGTGGTATAACTGTGATACCATGCTCCATCCCAAGCCAGCAGAAGAACTTGGCAATGTGGTCTACAAGGCACTGGCTTTGGAGGCATGAAAGATGCTACACTGAGGTCATCATGGATTCTTTTGTAATTTTAGAGAACTACTGAAGCCAACCAATGTACTTCAGGTTCCTGTGAGGAGCCCCTGAGAGGATCTGTGTAAAGCTGTGAAGATGAAGCAATGGAGACCCAAAAGGTTAAAGATGCCAGAGCCTTGAGATGTCTGCCAAGGAGGGGTGAGTACAAGGAGTGGATCCAGCGCAAGAGTGGTGGACATACGCTGTGTGGTGGGGATACACTGTGGTGTGCAGCAAAGCTGGAAGCATGGAGGCCTTTGAAACTGAAGCCCCAGATATAAGATTTGGGGCTACAGGATGTGGCATTTGTCCTGATGGACTCTGGTCTTATTTTGTCTAATATTTTCTTACCATGCCCTCACTCCTCCGTTTTGTAATGAGAATGTATAGTCTGTGTCATTGTGTGCTGCAAGTACATAATTTTTTAAAAAAATTATGGAGGATCACAATTAAGAGATTGCCTTAAGTCTTCAAGAGAGACTTTGGACTTTTTGTGGTTGTTGTTTAGTTGGTTAGTTTGGGTTTTCTTTTTCATTGTTATTAAACTTTTTCCATAGGTAAAACATCATTTCTCAATCAAATCTAGAGTCGCTTCCCTTTCCATGCCCCCCACCCCATCCAAGTCCCTGCACTCTGCCATACATGTCCTGCACCTTTTTCTGAGACTTTCTAGACTTTTTTTCAGTTCTTTTGTTATTGTTCTCTCCAACTTGTATTGCTACAGTATATATACATATATATATATAGTTATATATACATACATATATACATACACAGTGCACTGTTGAAATTAGTAAAGGCTATGGGAAGTTTTGAAGTTAGACTGAATGCATTTTGCATCATCAGATAGCTCTGAGCCTTTGAGGACCAGGGGAAGAATACGGTGGTCTAATTGAGAAGTATTTCCCCACAGGCTCATGTAATTGAACACTTGGTCCCAAATTGGTGGTGCTATTTAGGGAAGTTCTTGACTCTTTAGGAGATAGAAGCTGGGAGGAAGTATGTCGCTGGGGTGGGATTGTGAGCATTGAGGTTTTATAGCTCATAGTCCCACTTCCTATTCTCTTTCTCTGTTTTTTGAATGTGGAGGTTGTATGCTTGGCAACATCATGCTCTTGTGACCAGGCTTTCTCTGATGCTATGCTATGCTGCCCCATCTTGATGGACTGTATCTCCTTCGGAACTGTAAGCAAAAATAAACCTTTTCTTCCTTAAGTTATTTTGGTTATGGTATTTTAGCAGAATGAGAGGAAAAATAGCTAATAGAGGCCCTGTGTTCTGTTTACCCAGTCCCAAGCAAACCATTAATCTACTTAATATTCCTATAGGTTTTCTTATTGTGGACTTTCATATGAATGGAATCATGTAGTGTGCTACATAAACTGGCATTTTTGACATACAGGTATACAAGATTCATTCATAGTATGTCTGGAATCAGAGTGTCATAGAAATTGAGAAACTGAGTAAGTAATGTCCTATCTTTGTCTTAGACAAAGGGTGCATAACCTGAGGCAAGATGAGAAAAATCAATCCTGATGGGTCGACTCATATGGGTCATCAGAGACTCTTGGCTATTGTCATCCAGTTTTATTATGAGCATCAGGGTCTAGACGACAACAGAGGAACGACAGGCTTTATGGAGGAAATTGGGACTGGGAGAGGCAGTATCTCATGGCTAGTTCATTGGGCCTGATAAGACTGTTTCACAGAAGAGGTGTTTTTTTTTTTTATTTTTGTATGTGTATGAGTGTACTGTCTGCATGCAGGTCTGTGCACCCGTGTCGTGCAATGCTGCTGAGGTCAGAAGAGGGTCTCAGATTCCCCTGGAACTGGAGTTCTCCTGGAATTGGAATTACAGACGGTTCTTAGCCGCCATATGGGTGCTGGGGATCGAACCCGGGTCCTCTGCAAGAGCAGTCGGTGCTCTTAACCGCTAGGCTATCTCTCCAGCCCCAGAAGAGGTGTTTTTAAAAAGAGATTCATTCAATGGGAACTTTGGGACTGAAACAGGACTTTAGTAGCTTTGCTGAGCCCTATGATGGATTGTGATCTTCATGGGATATGTGAATGATTTGAGATCGACATATAAAGTAAGTTTATAAAGTGCTAAAGCGTCAATAGGGGATGACAGAAAGACAAAATAGGCAAAGGGGTATTTCTGGGTCACTTGGAGTGGTATGGCAAGATTTATAATTAGAGTACCTAGGGAAAAAAATAACCAAAACCCAAAGCTGTGTCTGTTAGCTTCTTGAAGGCTTTAAACTGGGCAACAGTTCCTGTATGACATCAATGATGAAACAGTGCAGGTGAAAAATTAAGCTTGCCATTGGGGTGAGCCATCATTTCCCCAAAGCATCCTGCACACGCAGGTTAGAGATTTTTCACCCAGACCAGGGTCCTTTCGGGAGCCATTTGTAGAGAATGGAAAGGTAAGTGCCAAAGTATTTTCCTAGAACCTGGCAGAATTGGGGAATTGACTCTGATGGCAGGCACAGTAACCTAGGGTGCAATCCTTTGTCCTCTTGGGTCTGAGCTGTGCAGAGCAGTTCAGGCCAACCTCATTGAGACCATCAGGGGTAGGGTGACATACATCAGGTGTGGCAGAAGTAGGACCCCAGGATGAGGAAGCCTAATGGCTCTTGGGATATTACGGTGAATTATAAAGGGCTAATCAAGTAGAATTGTCATGTGGCTATACACAATGTTGTTCTTTAAATGAAATGTTGATACAAATAATGGAATATATTCAAGTTGTATTGGATCTTGCTAACAATTCTTTTGTACTACCTCTTTAGCTATTCAAGGCTAATTGGTACTTGCTTAGAGTTGATGGCAGTGGGTCTTCAGATATTCTGCACACTTTCTGTAAAAAGGTTTTATTATACAATGCTAACCTTCATGTTTCTTCCAGATTTGGAAAGACACCTTACAGAACAGGAAAGACAACAGATTGTAAGAGCCAGAAGTGGTGGACGAGGAAACTGTTTTCTGGATACAACAAGGCAGTTGCACCTATGAACCCAGAGAATTTGTAGCAACATACATAAGATTTGTTTAAAACCAAGATAGACAGAAGCCCAGTATGGTTGTGGGAACTGGGCAAGAAGCCCAGACTTACCTGAAGAACTATTGGCAATCAATAGCTGCTGGAAGAAGGAGAATCTCTTCCCAAACAGGTCTTGGCTGGACCACTAAGCTTCCTAGTGCTATTTTTCCTCTCCAAATTATACGTTTTATATTTCTTTTTTCCCCACTTGCTCTTTTGCATCATAGACCTGTGTAAAAGGTATCAATAATAACCATACCACAGATTCAATATTATACTGTCTTGAAATTCCTTCACTAAATAAATTAGCTCATTACTTTGGCTTCAGGCAACTTTTTACCACTTGGCAGTCAAATTCTTTGCAATCTCTCTCTCTCTCTCTCTCTCTCTCTCTCTCTCTCTCTCTCTCTCTCTCTTTCTCTCTCCCCCCCCAAGTTACTTCTAGCACAATAACTAATAAAGATCTTGTTTCTCTCTGAAACTTCTTAAGCTGGGCTTCTACAGTCTGCATTACTCTCAGCACTACTCAGCGCAATTTTCCAGACTCCTCCTACTATGGCCCATTAAGCTCTGCATCCAAAATTTAACCATTTTCCTAGTCCAAAGTTCTAAAGGCTTCCACATTCCTCACAAAAACACAGTCAGGTTCTTTATAACATCATCCTACTTTTACATGCAACTTTTGGATTAGCTACTTTTCTGTTGCTGTGATAAAACACCATGACCAAAATCAATTCATGGGAGAAAGAGGTTATTTTTGGCTTAGGGTTTCAGAAGAGTAAGGGTCCTTCATGGTGAAGAGGTGTGGTAACAAGTGGCATGTGAGCAGAAGGAGAAAGCAGAGAGCTGAGAGGGAACTGGAAGTAGTGAAAGGCTCTGAAATCTCCAAGCCTGTCTCCAAGGATGTTTCTTCTAGCAAGCCTGACCTCTTGAAGGTTCCACAACCTCCATCAAACAGTGCCACCAACTGGAGACCAAGTGTTCAAATACTTGAGCCTATGGAGGGCATTTCTCATTCAAAGCACCACTGGTACCATAAAAAGTAATCCCATTAGACAAAAGGTTATTGGGTACTAGCAGTGGATTACTCCCTATGTGTTGATGGACAGGAAGGTCTCTAATACACCATAAACCATGAAGTCCATTGTCACTGCTTTTGGTTGCAAACCAGAGTCAGATAATAAGACATTGCTGATGAAGACACCATATTTTGGTAGCAGGACATGGAGAACAGGATGAGACTATAAGCTCTCTCTCTCTGGTGGCTGGCTTTTGTAGTAATGGAAGGTACTATATGGGCTACTGGAGAAGAATTGTTTCTGATAGTCCTGCTTCATAATGAATGTTTCATGCCACAACATGCTGAGAAATATGTGTTGACTGGAACAATAGTGACACAACTGCTATGGATACAACTCCCTGATTTCTGATTGGTTTTAAGGCCCACTTCACAAAAGGGAAATGACATTTAGTACTGTAAATCAAGAAGAAATGTGGCTGTGTCATAGGCCCCAGTTGGGAGTCTGCTGCTTTTGTATGACCAACAGGTGTGATAGGCCTGTGTCAAGTTGTGGACTAAGTGTTTGCATTTATGCCCATAGATTGCATCTGCTTCCAGCTTTGGTCATGAAAATCTCTTTTTTAACAGTTGGCAGTGGCTACTGCGGATTCATAACCTCTGCAAAGCTCCCAAGAATAAATGACTGCTGCTCAGCCATAAATGGAAGAAAATAATCAGGTGTTTATGTCATCCTTCCAAAGCTCAGGGACCACAGCAGAAGCAGGAGCAGGGAGAATGTAAGAGCTGGCGAAATGAGGGGAGTGTTGGGTAAATATTTCTTTTGAATTGAAACATTCCAAGGTAAGAAGGGGCTTCAAATCTCAGGAATTTAAAGAAATTCATAGGGTTCAGGAAGCTCAGGAAGTCACAGGTTTACAAGGCGGCTCCCCAGTGAACAATTACTGGGGAAGAAGAAACTCTGATAGATCTAATGCCAAGTTGCCTGAGGAGCACTAGGGAAGTAGCTTTCTTGAGTGGCAACTGGCTGGAGTGGGCTTTTCAGTGCTGTAGCTATTTTTGAGTAGAGACTGTTCCAGTAAGTAACCCCCATGAGCTCATTGGTATTCCAATGAGTCTAGTTTTGGGGGTTGGGTCTGTAATGGTGCGTTATTTGGGATAAGTACACTTTTGTTCATGTTCTCTCTCCCTGGAAAAGTCACACAACAAGAAAAATTGTAAGATGCACTAAAAAGAAAGATCTAGTCATTATCTATAAGAATTCTATTTGTAAAGTAAGAGGATGACTAGAGTCAACAAAAGAAAGAACTTCATATTCAAACACTGACCACAATACACAGTGGTTATATAGAACTGAAATCAGGCTTTAAGATAAAAAATTTCCATAAAGAGGAAAGATTTCACTCTTGAAAACATTGATTCATCAAGGTGAAATCATAATCCTACATGTGGATGTCTGACTGTCTTATAAGATACTTTCCTTGTGTCTTTTGATATGCTCAGAAGAGAAAGGAAAACTAGACAAATCCATAATTATACTTAGAACATTCAACAATTCTCTATCATCAGCCAAAGTAACTGGTATAAATAAAGGCAATAATAATGTAGAAGACAATACTTCCAGCCATATTATAGCATATTCCACAGAATAAAAAGTGACAAAACAGCTTAGAAATGCAAAAAACCCTGGATATTAAATGATACACATAACTAATGGATGCAAATAAGAGCTATATGAAATATTAGAACATATTTTAAGGATGCTAATGAAAACCATTTTAGCAGGGCAGATATTGGTATTAAATCTAACCGTAACAGAAAACAGTGATCACAGTAAACATATTAGATGATTGTAGTATATGAGTGCTATGGCATCTCAAAAAGAAGCAGCACAGGACTGGAAACACTCTAAGATACATTCACATTACATGCAGCTGTGCTCTGGTATTCAAAAACAAATTTATAATATTTAAAAATGTACATTGTAGCCAGGCCTGGTGGCACACACCTTTAATCCCAGCACTTGGGAGGCAGAGGCAGGCGGATCTCTGTGAGTGCAAGCCCAGCCTGGTCTACAGAGTGAGTTCCAGGACAGTTGGGATGACAGGGAGACCCTGTCTCAAAAAGACCCCCCCCAAAAAATTGTACATTGCAGGGATTCAGAAAGATGGCTCAGCAGTTAAGAGCACTGGCTGCTCTTGCAGAGGGCCTGGGTTCAAGTTCAAGCATCTACATAGTGGCTAACAACCATATATACTCCAATTCCAGGGGATCTGATGCCCTCTTCTGACCTTCACTGGCATTGCATGACACAAGTGTATGTAGCTTACTGATAAAATGCTTGTTTAGCGTGTATTAGGACTTGGTTTGATCCCTAGTACTACACTACAACTACATAAATAAACAAATAATAAATAATAAATAAATAAATAAGTGGATGGATGAGAACTATGTAGTGCTGTTAGAGTTAACTTTATTGGTTAATTTTACCTGTCTCTTTCTGGTGAGATTGATATTTAAACTTTGAGAAAAAACCAAAAGGCCTTCAATGAGGTAGATGAGTCTGTCATTTCATCAGTACAAGGCCTGAATTGAATGAAAGACTGGCTTATTTTGGGCATATGGGTTCTTTTTTTTCCTTTTAACATTTTTATTGAAGTTATGTGCATTTCATACATCATTTCTCAGTTCAGCCTAGACTCATCTTGTCTTCCACACCCCCACCCCACCCGAGTTCATGCACCCTGCTGTCCCTGCCCTGTATTTTTTTTTCTGATTCTTTTCAAAGTTTTTCCAAAGCGGAGGATTATTGTCCTTAGGGGAACTTTAAGATGGAGTAAAGAGCTGAACAGAGACTTCACAAATGAGGAAATAAAGATGTCTGAGAACATCTTTTTTAAAATTTTTTTTTAATTTTCTTTTTTTTTATTGATGCTTTATGTATTTCATACATCATTTTCCAATTCAGTTCAGGCATATTTCCCTTTCCCTTCCCCCCACCCCACCCCACCCTATCCCAGATCATGTATTCTGCCATAACTGTCCTGTATCTTTCTCTGTTTTTTTTTTTTAACAATAAGTGATAATTTATGAGTACAAGCATCCTTCATGTAAAACCAATTGGCAAGCAGTTGTGCCCAAACTCACACAGCCCATGGGTCCCACCGTCCAGAAGAGGGGGCTTGTATGTTCAATCAAGTTGATCAAATGAGTGTCCAGACTACATTGCTGTAGTTTCACCATTCACCCCAATCACAGCCCTTTACATTCTACCATGCCCCTTCTTCCGCAGATTGTTCCCTAGGCTTAGGAAAGGGGCACAGATGGATGAGAAGCAAAATAGTCTACTTTCTCTGGAGCTGTTGTCCTTGGACTCTGGTAAATTCTGGCTGTTTCCTTTCATGGGCTGACAGTTTGTCCAGGAATAACCTTTCAGTCCTACTAATGAAGCACAAGCAATTAGATATATAGGTATTTAAACAGTACTAATTATTATGGTAGGTTACTTTGGTATAGACACAGATATTTGGATGGTATGTTAATCTATTAATTACATTTTTTCTGTTAAATATGACAGGGTCTTACTGTGGCTTATAATATCTCCTAACCATTAGAGGTTGTAAGCTTGTGGCATCAGCCATGGGTTATTTCTCCAAGGAGAGAGCTAATAGCCAATTAGATTTGGGATATACAGGCATATGGCTGCCACTGCTGCACAGTATTTCCAGGCAGGTGAGGTGTAGCTGGTGCTGACAGAGGAGTCTTGCTTGACTCAAGGAGACCTATATATGCTTTCTTGGTTTAGTGGCCTTTGGTAACACTCTCTGGTATTCCAGAGACCATCTGTACACTTGCAAGTGCAGTCTCAATACATCTTTCCCATGCTTACATCAGGTCTTTGACAACAGGGCCTTATCGCCTCTCTTCTTGCAGGTATCCCAGTTTAGAGGAAAGGAGCCTTTACCTTTTGTGGGGACTTGGATCCCCTGGCCAACATCTCCTTGGTAGAATAATCCATTGCTGATGTCAGAGCTCCTGTATTAATATATTTTGCTTAAGTGCATAGCTTAAGGAGACTTTAGTATTATATTTGGTTCTGAATAGAGAATAATCCTTTTCACAGTTCCTATGTCTATTAGTCAATTAAAGAAGGCAGTTTTACCAGTTTTATAAGAGGTTACCTCTGTAACAGTTGGCTCCAATTTACAGTTGGAGAACGAATCATCATATTTCTCCTTGTTCTCTGGGGGGGAGGTAAGAAAGTCTCTCTTATTAAAACCTTTGTGGCTACTAGAAGGTAAGTTTTATTAGGACTCATTATAAATAGTTGTTATAAGTAGGATCCACAGAGAGTTTTGATGTTTGTAGCAATCTGAGGCTTTTCTTCCTTTCAGTGTTCAGACGGGCCAACCTTTCTGCTGGCACTTTAAAAGAGGGAGATACAGATAGATATGAAACCTTTTTGTCAAAAACCTTGCAATTCAAATCTTAAAACTATCTATGGGAAAAGATTTGTATGTTCCAACAGGTTAGAATGTCACCAACTTAACTGCTGAGAAAGAGAACATCTTTAAAAAATGTTCAACATTGCTAATAATTAAGGAAATGCAAATTAAAACCACTTTAAGATATCATCTTGCTCTGATAAGACTGGCTAGGATCAGGAAAAAAAAAATGATACCAAATGCTGGAGAGTTTGTGGGGAAAGGGGAACACTCATCCACTGCTGGTGGAAATGTAAACTCGGAAAGCAGCATGGAGAGCTCTGAAGAGACTAAAGATGAGCTTACCACCTGACCCAGCCATACCACTCCTGGGTATTTACCCACAAGACTCATCCTACCGCAGAGATACATGCACAGCCATGTTCATTGAAGCTCTCTTCACAATAACAAAGAGCTGGAACCAACCCAAAATGCCCCTCAACCAATGAGTGGATAGAGAAAATGTGGTACATGTACACAGTGGAGTTCTATGCAGTAGTAAAGAAAGATGGCATCATGAACTTTGATAAATGGATGGAACTAGAAACATTATGTTAAGTGAAGTAACACAGTCCCAGAAAAGTGAACGACAAATGGTATCCCTCATCTGTGGAAGCTAGCACCAAGCACCGAGCTGTAAGGCAAGCTGAGCAACATAAATGTTATATATACCTTTCCCTGAAAGCAGCTGTGCTCTGATAATGTAAATCCCTTAACAGTCTCTAGAATTAACCCATCACTTATTTTTAGACTTTGGAATCTTGGTATAAGGGTGGAGGATACGTAGACATATTTTAGAGTAATATAAATTTCAAAAGGAAAAATGTGAATCCTTAAATGTGATATGGAAATACAAACAGTTTGTGTACAGATGATATAATTTTATTATAGGTGTGACATATATACATGCATATGTTGAAGTGGTACAGATTGCAGGGAATAACAGCAGAAGAACAGGGACAAGGAACTGACTGAAAGACTGGCTTCTTAAGCAGGATGGAATTCTCCAGTGTAACAGCTCCAGATTCCATCTGCACCCTCAGCTTTCTTGGGCCTCCAGGAACTGCAGCATCAGCTCTCCTGCTGATGATGATCAGTCTGCTAGACCACACTGCAGGTTTTAAATGTGCTAGTTTTCACAACCTTGTGATCCAAAGGCATATGGAGAATCTACTTAACTATAAATACAGACACACACACACACACACACACACACGCACGCACAATCAGTGCTGTTTCTGTGAAGATCTTTAATGAATATAGTGAATATAGATTTTGCTATTGAGAGCAGAGAAACAGAGTTGTTTTTCTTTTTTGGTCTTTTTGAGACAGGGTCTCCCTTTAGTCCCAGCTGGCCTGGAGCTCACTCTGTAGACCAGGCTGGCCTTGGCCTTGAACTCACAGAGATCCACCTGCCTCTGTCTCCCAAGTGGTGGGATTAAAGGTGTCCGCCACCACACCTGGCGAGAAACAGAATCTTAAGAACAGTTTTCTGAGTTGGTTTTGTTGTCTGGAACTAGTTGTCTGATTTTATTAGATTTAAAGATGCTAATTATTACATCATGCAGTAAGGAGAGTATTGCTGCATCAAACAGTAGAGACGTGCAAAATACTGGAAGCAGACATTCCTGGCTAAGTATACAAGCAGAGATCCAGGTGGCTGGCCATATAACACTTTGGAACATTTTGTCATGCTAATAGGTATGTGAGATTGATGCTGGCCAAAGAGGCGAGAGAGAAGGATGAGCTCAAGGAGGCAATTTTCCCATTTAAGCACTATAGAGATGACCTGAAATCTTCTCTGTCAGCCTTGGAAAAAACACTTATGTGTTATAATCAGAGTTCAGATTGCTGAAAACCAAACCTTGAATCTTATCCCATGAATGGCAGACTTACAATTCAAACTTCTCAAGTTTGACTGTTGAGCCCCTTTCTCCAATGGCATAGCTTGAATGTGAACTGCCCCCCCAACCCCCAATTCACTTCAATTTCTCTTGGTCCCAGCTGGTGCTGCTTTTTTGGGAGGCTGTGTATGGAGCATTTGGAACATGGGGCAGATATACTGCCATGGCGGTAGGACTTGAGTATCATGGGCTAGCCTTGTCCCAGGCCTAGTGGCTCTCTGCTTCTTATTTGCTGCCAAGACATAAGCAGTTGACTCACATGCCAGTTACCATAGCTGTGAACTGCTTCTGCCAACATTCCTTCCAGCCTTGACAAGCTATATAACCCTGAACCAGGAACCAGGACAAATCCTTCCTTCCATAAAGTATTTATAACAGGTATTCTGTCACTATGCTGGAAAAAGTAACTCATTCACCAAGGTGGTCAGCCAGCTACCTATTGGCAGGCTGATTTCATTGACCTGCTTCCTTCAAGGAAGGGCTTTCATGTTATTAGAATAGGCAGTTATTCTTGATATGGATCTGCTTTTCCTGCAAACAGTGGTCTGCCATAGTCTTTGTCCATGGCCTTAAGGGATGCCTTACCCACCATCTGCTAGCCCACTTAACATTGATTTTGATTAAGGGACTTGATTTACAGTTCCTCCCCCAACCATAGCCATTTGTTAGTTTTATGACCTCAGGATTTTCAAGTTGAAATATGCACATCTAAGGTTTCAAAGATAGCATCCAACTATGAGAAAGCATGTGATTTTTTTTGTCTTTCTGAGTCTGGGTTGCTTCACACAGGATGATTATTTTCAGTTCTGTAGCTGTGAATTTCATCTTTCTTAAGAGCTGAATAATATTTCATTGTATATATATACCACAACTTTATTGTCCATTCATCAGTTGATGGACATCTAGGTTGTTTCCAATTTCTGGCTATTATAAAAAGGGCAGTAAGTGAACATGGATGAACAGGTATCTCTGTAGTAGGATATAGAGTCTTTGGAGTATATGCTCAAGAGTGATATGGCTGTGTCATATGGCAGATCAATTTTGAGGAATCTCCACACTGAGTTACATAGTGGCTACACCATTTTGTACCCCCACCACCAGCAGATAAGAGTTCCTCTTTCCCCACATCCTTTCCAGCATTTGTTGTTGGTTCTTTTTGGATCTTTGCCATTCTGAGTGGGATAAGAAGAAATCTCAAAGTGATTTTAATCTCCATTTCCCTGATGACTAAAGGTGCTAAACATTTTAAAAATTATTTTTCATCCAATGGCATTTCATCTTTAGAGGACTACCTTTTCATTTCCTTGCCCCACTTTTTGATTGTGATGTTTTTCTCTTGTTGTTTAGCCTTTTGAGTTCTTTCTATATTCTAGATACTAACCCTCTGTGAGAGGTATGCTGGTAAAGATATTTGCCATTCTGTAGGTTGCCTCTTCATTCAAATGATGGTGTCCTTTGATATACAGAATCTTTTTAGTTTCATGTGGTCTCATATGTCAATTTGGGAACTAATGCCTGCACTATAGGAGTCCTGTTCTGTTAGTCCTTTCCTGTGCCTGTAAGTTCTGGTGTATTTCCAAGTTTCTCTTCTATCTGATTCAGAATATCAGGTCTTATGTTGAGGTCCTTGATCCTTTGGAGTTGAGTTTTGTCCATGGTGAGAGATAAGGATCTAGCTTCATATGTCTATATAACATGGTGTTTCTTAGAATGAATAAATGATCACTTTTTGTCAGAATGTTTGTATATCTTGTTTGTTATTTCTACAACTTGTCAGGTTACTGACTGGCTGAGAAGCCCTTGGTGTTCAGTTTGGGGCTATGTTATGCTGATGAACAGCTGGAGTGAAATGAGCGGCCCAAGTTCAGCTAGAAATAGGTGCAATTCTGAGTTGAGATTTCACTCAGGATTGGCTACACAGGGATCAGCACGGTCGGATGGGACTGTTAAGTTAATAAGTTGGCTGGTAGATTAGGTGTGAGTTCACAGGTCTTGGGAGCCCAGAGCTCAGATGGGAGGTCTCAGGGACAGAGTTCAGAGCTGCAAGTCTGGAGATGAATAGGTAAACAGATACCAAAGAAATTCAGGACATTATAAAGGAATACTTAAAAATCCTATACTCTGAGACAATAATAAATAATCAAAGAAGCAGCCAAGAAATTGAGATGGAGTTGGGGTTTGGAGGGACAGGAAAAGTTGGAGGGAGGGGAGAGTGGAAGGGATGGAAATTATGCAAATAGAGTACTCACATATGCAATACTCAATTATGTTAGAAAACCTAAAGGAAATGGACAAATTTACAGATTCATCTCAATGAACAAAGTTAAACCAAGAAGAGATCAACAACTTAAACAGACCCATAACAAATAAGGAGATTGAAAGAATAATAAAACTCCTTGTGACTAAAAAAGCCCAGGTCCAGATGGACTCACTGCAAAATTCTACCAAACTTTCAAAGAACTGTAACTGTTATTTCTCAAATTATTTGTATATAGAAACAAGAGTACTTCCAAACTCGTTCAAAAAGTCAGTATTACTCTAATACCCAAACCAGGCAAAGACATATCAACAAAAAAGAAAACTATAGGCCAATATCTATGATGAACATAGATGTAAACATTCTAAATAAAACACTGACGGGGCTGGAGAGATGGTCTAGCAGTTGAGAGCTCCAACTGCTCTTGCAGAGGACCCAGGTTCAATCCCCAGTACCCACATGGTGGCTGAGAACTGTCCTTAACTCCAGTTCCAGGGGAATCTGACACCCTCTTCTGGCCTCCACAGCATTGCACAACACGGGTGCACAAACCTACATGCAGACAGTACATTCATACACATAAAAATTAATAAATAAATAAAGAATAAAGCACTGACAAACTAAATACAGGCATAAATCAAAAACATCTTTCTCCATCATCAAGTTGGCTTTATCCCAGAGATGGTTCAACATATGGAAGTTGATAAATAATATCAATTATATAAATCGACTTAAAGACAAAAATCATATTACTATCTCAATAGATACAGGAAAGGCATTTAACAAGATTCAGTATGTCTTTGTGAAAAAAAGTTCTAGAGAGACTAGGACTGGAGAGAATAAACTTCAGCATAATATAGTCTATATGTGTCAAACCTACAGCCAACATCATCCTAAACGGAGAAAAACTCAAAGCAATTTCATTAAAACCTGGGACATGACAGTATTATCCACTCCTTTTCTTTTTTTTTATTTTTTATAATAATTTTTAATTTAATTTAATTTATTTTTGTATGTGTATGAGTGTACTGTCTGCATGTAGGTTTGTGCACCCGTGTCGTGCAATGCCGCGGAGGTCAGAAGAGGGTGTCGGATTCCCCTGGAACTGGAGTTCTTCTGGAGTTGGAGTTTCAGACGGTTCTCAGCCGCCATGTGGGTGCTGGGGATCGAACCCGGGTCCTCTGTAAGAGCGGTCAGCGCTCTCAACCGCTAGGCCATCTCTCCAGCCCTATCCACTCCTTTTCAATATAGTGCTTGAAGCCTGAGCTGGAGCAATAAGAAGGGAAAAAATTAAATGGATAAAAATAGGGAAAGAAGTGGAATAATCTCTATTTGCAGATGATGTGCTAAAAGAGATCCCTAAAACGCCACCAGAAAACTTCCAGAAATGATCAACACTTTCAGAGAAGTGGCAGGATGCAAAATCAACTGACAAAAATCAATAGCCTTTCTATATACCAACAACAAGCATGTTCAGAAAGAAATGGTGGGAATACTCTCATTCCCAGTGGTCTAAGAAGAAAATACACTAAGGCATCTTGCGGAGAATTTCTGCTATTCACAAATACGCCCCTCACTCCCCAGGAGCTAAGATCAGAAGTGGCGACAGGGTGACAATGACTCACTCCTAGGATGACTGTCTCTTTGCAGAACATCAGTTTATTTCTCCAAGGTTACAGGTTTATATAGGGAAAAAGTTGGCAGCCTTAGAAAGTGAGCGAAGGAGGCAAACTTCCAAAGAAAAAGTAAAAAAAAATGAAAAAGTTGTCCCTTTACAGAGAAGTCTGGAGGGGACTTTGCACAAAGTTCCTGTGTGAGTCAGATAACAAATAAAGTCACTGACCAAGATGTCTCTTCCTAGAACAAGGGTCCTAGGGTCCGGGCAGTCAGCCCGTCTCTTTTCAGCTGTGTGAGAGACTGTCTTCAATCCCTCTACCCTAAGACACAGCTGCCTTCCAAGGCCCCTGAGCTCTGCTTATCCCAAATTAATTCATCCTAGTCACCAACAGTATCTAGGAATAAAACTAACTGAGGAGGTGAAAGCTCACACCATTCAACAAAGAAGCTTCTTTCTGCAATAGACGGAAGCTACTACAGGGTTCCACAATTGACCAAAATGCAGAGAATAGGTGACTGCGTAGTGCCTGAACCCAAATAATACACCCACACTGCAGCTAAGGCTCAGGGAACAAGGGAGGAGGGGCAGAAAGATTGTAAGAGCCAGAGGTGAGAACTGCTGTTGCTAGGTAGTATATTCTGGGCATGCCAGAGAAGCTGAAACCATGAGATCTCCACAACATGCTTGCCAAAACAAGACCTCATAACAGTACCAGTTGACGTGCTAATGTAGATGGGAAAATTTCACAGCGTCTCACCTCTAGATGAAAAGCTATAATCAATCAATAGATATTGAAAGAGGGAGGAGCTGGACCGGTTATCTAAATACTTATACCCACAGATAAGTAGCTCTCACCACTCAGCAAATGAGCACATTTTCCAGCAGATGGAGCCTTTTACAGAGATCCACAACCATTCAAAATTCAGACAATAAGCCATGCTGGGGTATGCAACACTAACAAATGCATCTTCAACACAACCTCAACAACTAAGGCTCGGGGAACCCTGAGAAGAAAGGGCAGAAAAAGTCTAAGGGAGCCAGGGGGCCAGAATAACAAGACAGGAAAAAGACAGGAACGCTGCACCCACAAGAACATCACAATGTGGTTGCCTAAACAAGAGCCGCATGACGACCCCAGGCAACATTCCAAGGTGAATGGGGAAATCTTAGAAGGCCGCACCACTGGATGAAGAGCTACAGGTTCTCGATGGCTACTATAGGAGGAAGAGTTGGTTTTCTCCAGGAACAAGACCCCTGAGAGTAGGTTTTATACACACACACACACACACACACACACACACACACACACACACACAAATGCATGCGCGCACACACACACGCACACCCCAATGATAAATTGTAGAATAAGTGGTCCTAAAAAGGAAGTAGGAAAGGAATTGGAGGGGGAAGAGGAAGGAGTGGAGATGATGTATATATAGTCTACTCATGTATGAAATTCTCAAAAAATGAAGTTAAAAAATACAGTCTTTAGAAAAATGTTTAGGACTTTATTAAAGTTAGAAACTTTTCTGTGAGAATCAATTTAGAAAGTCAGTTGACTAGCCCCAAAGTTGGATAAAAACCACAAAATTACCTTGCATTCAGAATATGTTTGATACTTGAAATCCAGCCACATAAATTATATATACTGGGGGAAAGAGCAAGACAGCTCAACAAAGATGATACACAGATAGAAGTTAAACACACAAAAAGATATTTACAAACTGTCTTCAGAGAACTGGAAGCTAGAACAATAACGTAATATCACTGAACACCTATTAAGCTAGCTAAAATCCAAAAGCTGAAAGCACCAGATGCTGGTGATATTAAAACAAAGAAAAAGAAAAAATAGTAACCTCGTTCATGTCTGTTCAGAATGTAAAATGGTATATCCATTGAAAACATTGGCAAACCAACCAAAAAATCTGAGTATACTGCCCACACAATCTTGCAGTCACGCTCATAAGCATTAAAAACTGTGTTTACACAAAACTACACATGAATGCCTGTAACAATTTGATTTATAATTGTCCCAAACTGGAATAGATAATGTTCTAATCTTTAAAAAAAGGTGATAAATTCAAATTAAAGGAAGCACTACAAAATATCTGACCCAGCCAAACATGGTGGTACATGTCTTTAGTCTCAAAACTGATATGCCAAAGCAAGGGAATTTCAATGAGTTCAAGGTCAGCCTGGACTACATAGCAAGTAGCAGACCAACCAGGCCTGCAAAGTGAGATGCTACTTCAAACAAACAAAGCTGACCAGAAATCTTCAAAATTGTCCAGGCAGTAAAAACCAAGGAAAGTCTGAAAAACTTTTACAACAAAGAAAAGCCTTAAAGACACATGAATGGAAAATGTAATGTGGCGTTGTGGGTGAGCTTTTGGAACAGAAGTGGAACACTAGGTAAAAAGCTAAGGAAATGTGTGTGAAATATAAACTTGGTTCATTAACTGGAGCAAATGTGCCATGCTAATGCAAGACATTACTAAGGGAAAGTAGGTGTGACATACATGAAAAATACCAATGTTATCTTTGTGTATTTTCTGTAACTCTAAAGATGTTCTAAGATTTAACTTTGTTTTTAAACACACACAACAATGACAACTATCATCCTTCTATATAATAAGGAGAAAAATGAAATGCTTTATGAAACTGCACCAACAGAAAAGAGCAAGTAGACAAATGTGACATATGACAAAGGAAGAAATTCAAAACCACTGTAGGTCTGACAAAGAAATAGTTAAAAAACAAAAAATTGGGGCTGGAGAAATGGCTCAGTAGTTAAGAGCACTGATGACTGCTCTTGTAGAGGACTTGGGTTCAATTCCCAGCACCCACAAAGCATCTAAAGAACCGTCGTTAAGCCGGGCGTGGTGGCGTACACCATTAATCCTAGCACTCAGGAGGCAGAGGCAGGCAGATCTCTATGAGTTCAAGGCCAGCCTGGTCTACAGAGTGAATTCTAGGCCAGCTGGGGCTATAGAGAGACTGTTTCAAATAACTAACTAACTAAATAAATAAATAAATAAATAAATAAATTATAATTATTATATAAGAAAATCAAACCAAAGAACTGAAAAATCTTGTGTTAATGAAATGTTTAGGACACTAAAAAAAAATTTCCCCAAATAACCTTCCAGACCATTTCAACCACCAATTCAACCCAATACATTTTAGAACAGAAAGAATAGGGAATATGTAAAACTCTTTTCCAGGAAAGTGAAGAGGAAGGAAAACTTCTAAATCATGATGTGAGGCCAGTGTTACACTGACTTTAAAATTAGGGAAAGAAAGACAAAAAGGAACAGTATCAACTGATGATTATCATGGATATAGATGAAGAGATTATCTTTCTAAAATAATTGCATTTATTTATTTTTCATTAATTTTTACTGAATTCTTGTGTATTTCACACAGGACATCTCAATCAATCTTATTCACCTTTCTATCCCCTTCCCCACTGGTCCCTCCCACAGCTCCCCACTGGAATTCATGCACTCTGTCTAAGGCCTATTGTGTCATGTTAGTGTCCTGGATGTTCCACAGTGCAAGTTCATCCACTGAGGTCTAGTCAGCCTACCCAGAGTCCCATGCTTTAAGAAGACCAGATCTTCCTCAGGCAACAGTAATCAGGTGCCAATATTCCTTCTAGTACGATTGGGGTCTGTTGCCCATTTCCGCAGTTCAATGCTGGGTTTTTGCCTGTGTGCGTTTGCGTGGGTCTTGTGCATGCAGACACCCTTACAGTAGGTTCATTTGAGCAAGGTCCCAAGAGCTTGCAGGATTCTGTTTCCATATGGCCACACACCTCCTCCCTGCCTCTTATGATCTTTCTGCCCTCTCTTCTGCAGTGGTCCCTGAACTCTGGGTGAATGAAGCTTAATACACGAGTCCTGTCCAAGGACCCACACTCAGCAGACTCCTAATCTCCATGCATGTTCTTTCTCATTTGTGAATCCTAACTCCCAACTTTAGATGTGAGTATATATCTTAAAGTCACCACCATATGTAATATTATTCACCATATATAATATTTTTAGTAGACATATGAAATCATACTTTTCCCTATGTTTTTACATCATCTAAATATTATTTCTCTCTCCTTTCTCTCCCTCTACATAGCTGTCCCTCTCCCTCACCAGCTAAAGTACCCCCAGTTTTCCTCATTTTCCCCTTGATGATGTCTGTGTCCCACTATCCTCCTCTCCTTAGTTCCTTCTTCTCATCTCTAATCATGGTTCCTTTCTACTTCCCTAGCTCCTGTGGTGATTTCAGAATATATACTCACATCTAAAGTTTGGGAGGAGTTCAAATTCATGAATGAGAAAGAACCATCATGGCTTGTTTTTCTGATCTGGATTACCTAAGTACAGCAGTTTCTAGTTCCATCCACTTACCTGCAAATTTCATGATTCATGTTTTTGTTAAGTAATATTTCTTTTTTTAAATTTTACTTTTTAAAATTTTTTATTTATTTTTTGTATGTGTATGAATGTACTGTCTGCATGTAGGTTTGTGCACCTGTGTCGTGCAATGCCTCAGAGGTCAGAAGAGGGTCTCGGATTCCCCTGGAACTGGAGTTCTCCTGGAATTGGAGTTACAGATGGTTCTCAGCTGCCATGTGGGTGCTGGTGATCGAGCCCGGGTCCTCTGCAAGAGTACTCGGTGCTCTTAACTGCTAGGCTATCTCTCCAGCCCCTTTAATTTTATTTTTTATGTGTATGAATGTACTGTCTGCATGTAGGTCAGTGCACCCGTGTCGTGCAATGCTGTGGAGGTCAGAAGAGGGTGTCGGACTCCCCTGGAACTGGAGTTAAAGACGGTTCTCAGCCACCATGTGGGTGCTGGGGATCAAACCTGGGTCCTCTTCAAGAGCAGTCGGTGCTCTTAACCACTAGGCCATCTCTCCAGCCTTCATGTTTTTATTTTAAACTGAACAGAACAACATTTTGTAAATGTACCACTTTTTAATTACTCATTCATCAGTTTGAGGGACATTTAGGTTGTTTCCATTTCCTAGCTATTGTGAAAGGAGCAGCAATGAACATGGTTGAACAAGTATCTCTAGAGTGGGATGTTGAGTCCTTTGGGTATATGCCAAGGGGTGGTGTACCTGGATCATAGAGCAGAATTATTTTTAGGTTTTTGAGAATTCCCCACATGGATTTCCATAGTGGATATGCCAGTTTGTAACTCCACCAGCAAAGAATGAGGGCTCCCCCTTCTCCACATCCTCTCCAGCATTTGTTATAAGTTGTTTTCTTGATGTTAGTTATACTAACTAGAGTAAGATGAAATCATATAGTTTTATTTTGCATTTCTTTAATTCCTAAGGATGTTGAGCCCTTTTCAAGGTATTTATGAGCCATTTTATTTCTTCTTTTGAGAAATCTGTTCAGATCCATAGCCCATTTTTAATTGGGTCATTTGTTTTCTTGATTATTTGATTTTTGAGTTCTTTTTACATTGTGGAAGTTAATCCTCTATCAGATGCATAACTGGCAAAAACTCTCTTCCACTCAGTTGGCTTCCTCTTCACTCAATTGGTTGTTCCCTATGCTGTACAGAAGATTTTTAGTTTAATGAGGTCCTATTTTTCAATTCTTGGCCTTAATTCTCGAGTGAATTGGGTCTGACTTTCCAGTCCTCACCTGCATCTAGACCTGGTGGGGTACTGTCCATGTCTATCCTTGCTTCTAACAATTGCAGTGTTTCAAGTTTCACATTGAGATCTTTGACCCCATTTGAGTTCAATTTTGTTCAGAATGGTAGATATGGGTATAATTTCTTTATTCTACACATGGACACTCCGTTGTCCCAGTGTTATTTGTTGAGGATTCTCTTTTCTCCAGTGTGTATTTTTGGCATCTTTGTGAAAAATCAGGTGGCCATAATTGAGTGAACTCATGTTTGGGTCTTCTATTTTGTTACATTGACTTACATGTCTGTTTTTGTGCCTGTACTATGCTGTTTTTATTACTATAGCTATGTAATATAGTTTGAAGTCTGGTATGGTAATCTCTCTAGGATTGTTCTTTTTCCCCAGGAGCATTTATGTTTCCGCATGAATTTGGGGTTTTTTTTTAAACCCTAATTTTTTTTTTAATCTCTGTAAAGAATGTCATGGGGGATTTTCATTGAGATTGCATTGAATTTATATATTGTTTTTGATAGGATGGTCATTTTCACAGTATTAATACCACAAATCCCTGAGCACAGGAGCTTTTTTCATCTTCTGGCATCTTCCTCCATCTTTTCTGAAATATTTAGTTTTCATTACAAAGATCTTTCGTATCTTTTGTTAAGTTTATTCCTACTTTTTTTTTTTTTTTTTTTTTTTTTGTCTTTTTGAGACGGGGCTCCCTGTAGCTCTGGCTGTCCTGGAACTCACTCTGTAGACCAGGTTGGCCTCGAACTCACAGAGATCCACGTGCCTCTGCCTCCCAAGTGCTAGGATTAAAGGCGTGCACCACCACGCCTGGCATATTTCTGTATGTGTATCAATGTACTGTCTGCATGCAAGTCTGTACACCCGTGTCGTGCAATGCTGCGGAGGTCAGAAGAGGGTGTCAGATTCCCCTGGAACTGGAGTTCTCCTGGAATTGGAGTTTCAGACGGTTCTTGGCCACCATGTGGGTGCTGGGGATCGAACCCGGGTCCTCTGTAAGAGCGGTCGGCGCTCTTAACCGCTAGGCCATCTCTCCAGCCTTTGGAAGCTATTGTGAGTGGGAGTTTTCTCATGATCTCTTTCTCTGTTTATCATTGGTTCATAAAAAAGGTACAGGGAAGGGGCTGGAGAGATAGCCTAGCGGTTAAGAGCACCGACTGCTCTTGCAGAGGAACCGGGTTTGATCCCCAGCACCCACATGGCGGCTAAGAACCGTCTGTAACTCCAATTCCAGGAGAACTCCAGTTCCAAGGGAATCCAAGACCCTCTTCTGACCTCCGCGGCATTACACGACATGGGTGCACAGACTTACATGCAGACAGTACATAATACAATACAAAAAAAAAAAAAAAAAAAAAAAGGTACAGGGGGGCATAAGACCAGCATGTGCCCTGCTGGGTGAACAGACTTCACCCATGTCTTGCAGAACGCCAACCTGCAAAAGACCAGGTGAGGCCTGCCTTCCTGGGGACTTTGTGCACCCCTGTGCCCTGTAGAGGCCTGGTATTGCCCGGGACCTTCCAACCTTCTGGTCCTAGCGTGTGACATGGATGGAGTTAGCTTCACACCACACAGCACAAGACCAGTGTGCACCACGCTGGGCCAGCGGACTTCACCAGTGTCCTGCAAAACACCAACCTGCAAAAGACCAGCCTAGGGAAGTGGTGGTACAGAGAATCTAGCTGTGCAGACAACATTGAGGAACCAGAACCCAAAGAAACAAATAAACAAATTCACATGCCAAAGACACACACACACACACACACACACACACACACACAAACCAACAGGGGAAGAGCTCATAATAAATCCACACTGAACTCTACCAGCCCTACATAAGACTCCTACAATGAGATCTCCCTGGAAGGAAACCAAGACACGGACTTTAGAAAAACAATTGTGGACATATTCAAAGAAATTAGAGAACTAAGGGAAGAGAATGAAAAACTCAAGAAATACCAAGAGAGTAATAATGACAATCATTGGAAAGAACTAAGGGGAGAGATTGAAAAACTCAAGAAGGAAGTGGAAATGCGATAAAGATCCCAGGCTGTAAGGGAAAAAGAAAATGACCAATGAACCAAGGACCTACAAAATCAGAACAAGAGACTCCAGAAGGAAGTGGAAACACTAAAGAAATCACAGGATGAAATAAAAAAGGAAATTGAACATTTATCCAATCAACAGGAAAGGATGGGAAAAAGCCTCAGAAGCAGAATGGAAGAAGCAGAAAAAAGAATATTAGACATGCGGGATAAAATGGACCAACTAGAATGCTCAAGTAAAGATTATGAAAAATTAAAAAAAACACACTGGGCGTGGTGATGCACACCTTTAATCCTAGCACTCAGGAGGCAAAGGCAGGTGGTTCTTTGTGAGTTCAAGGCCATCCTGGTCTACAGAGTGAGTTCCAGGACAGCTGGGGCTACAGGGAGACCCCGTCTCAAAAAGACCAAAAAAAAAAAAAAAAACCACAAGAGTGGGGGCTGGAGAGATAGCCTAGTGGTTAAAAGCACTGACTGCTCTTGCAGAGGACCGAGGTTTGATCCCCAGCACCCACATGGTGGCTAAGAACTGTCTGTAACTCCAATTCCAGGAGAACTCCAGTTCCAGGGGAATCCGAGACCCTCTTCTGACCTCCGCGGCATTGCACGACACGGGTATGCAAACCTACATGCAGACAGTACATTCATACACATACAAAAATAAATAAAATTTAAAAAAAATTAAAAAAAAACACAAGAGTACCACAACCAGGAAATGTGGGACACTATGAAGAAAACCAACCTCCACATCAGAGGGATAGAGGAAGGAGAAGAATCCCAAGACAACACTATTGACCAGATCTTCAACAGGATAATAGAAGAAAATTTCCCCAACTGAAAAAAGATAAACCCATACAAATACAAGAAGCACATACAATACCAAACAGACAAGACAAGAAAAGAAATTCACCATGCCATATAATTGTTAAAACACTAGATGTTCAAAACAAAGACAAAATACTGAAAGCCACAAGAGAAAAACAACAAGTTACATATAAGGGGAAACCCATCAGAATCACAACTGATTTCTCAGTGCAAACTATGAAAGCTAGAAGAATGTGGACCAAAGTATTTCCAGTACTAAATGACTTTAGATGCCAACCCAAACTACTATACCCAGCAAAAATGTCAATCATAGTTGAAGGAGAAAGAAGAACCTTTATGACATGAACAAGATGAAAAAATACATTTCTAAGAAACCAACACTTCAGAAAATCCAAAAAGCATTCCAAAGAACAGAGGAAAGAAGCAAGTATCCCTAAGCAATTAAAGAGAGAAAGCAACAAAATCATAACAGAGGAAAGATAAACCTAGACCAAGAATGCAAACAAAAAATAAGGTAAAAGGAAGCAACACACATCTCTCAATAATAACCTTAAATACTAATGGTCTAAACTCCCCAATCAAAAGGCATAGACTGGAGAATGGATTAGAAAACTGAAGCCTATATGCTCTCTACAAGAAACCCATCTCACCCTCAAGGACAGACACCAACTTAGAGTGAAAGGACAAAAAAAAATATTCCAAGCAAGAAACAAGCTGGAGTGGCTATTCTAATATCAGACAAAAATAGATCTCAAAGTAAATCAGAAAGATTTACTCAAAGTTAATCAGAAGAGACAAAGAGGGCCATTACATCCTTGTCAAAGGAACAATGAACCATAAAGACTTCACAATCCTAAATGTCTATGCACCAAACTCTGGTGCACCTAACTTTATAAACACAACTCTGCAGGACCTCAAGACACAGATTAATCCTAACACACTAACAGTGGGAGACTTCAACACCCCACTGAGCCCCTTGGATAGATCAACAGAACAAAAAATAAACAGAGAGACATCAGAACTGAACAATACAATACAACAAATGGACCTCACAGACATCTACAGAATATTCCACCCAAATACCAGAGAATATACTTTCTACTCAACACCTCATGGAACATTCTCCAAAATCTACCACATACTGGGGCACAAAAGGAACCTCAATAAATGCAAAAGGATAGAAATTATTCCATGCATTCTATCAGACCACAGTGCGCTAAAGCTCAATATGAACCCCAGAATAAGTCCAACTAGCTACCAGAACACATGGAGACTAAACAACATAATCCCGAACAATGAATGGGTCAGGGAAGAAATAAAGAGTGAAATACAAGTATTCATGGAACTGAACAAAAAAGCTAATACAACACAACAATACCTGTGGGATACTTTAAAAGCAGTCATGAGAGGGAAATTTATAGCCCTAAGTGCCCACATTAAAAAAAAAAACTAAAAAAGCAGAAGGAACAAATAGAAACAATCTAACACTATCAACTAAAGAACACTTGAGAGACAACACAAATGGAACCTAAAACCCACAGACAGGAAGAAATAACAAAAATCAGAGCGAAATCAATGAAAATAGGAAACAAAGAAAACCAAGTCACATAAATCAATGAATCGGCAAAAGTGATCTCTTGAAAAAAATAAAAAAATAGACAGACCTCTAGACCCCGGTACCAAAAAAAAAAAAAAAAAAAAAAAAAGAGAGAGAGCAACTCTACATCAATAGAATTTGTGATGAAAGGGGAAACATCACAACAGACAAAGAAAATATCCAAACAATCATACAGAAATACTTCAAAAATATATACTCCACTAAATTTGAAAACCTAAGAGAAATGGATGAATATCTAAAATCCTGGAAAGCAACAAAGCTTAACCAAAAAGAGATTGACAGTTTAAGCAGATCAATAATATTTGAGGAAATTGAAGATGTAGTTGAAAACCTCCCAACTAAAAAAAGCCCCGGTCCAGATGGTTTCACAGCAAAATTCTATAAAACATTTAGAGAGGTCCTACAACCATTGCTACTCAAACTCTTTAGAAGGATACAAACAGAGAGAATTCTCCCAAACTCCTATGAAGCCAGCATCACCCTAATACCAAAGCCAGGCAAAGACACAACCAAAAAAAGAAAGCTATAGATCCATCTCACTAATGAACATAGATGCAAAAATTCTCAACAAAATAATTTCTTTTTTTATAAGTACAAATATTAATGATTTATTTATGAATGTCACACTATTTTAAAATGTAAAATTTACATAATACATAAATGTTTTATAGGAAAAATACCATTTCACCTAGCTTTACAATAATCTTTTTGCTCAGTTCCATTGTTAATCAAATAAATCATCCCTTCTTTTAAAGACATGCCTACCCTTCAATGTCAGCTAAATTATTGGCCAACCAGCAGATAAATCTATAATCCTGATAACAAAACAAACAGAATATTAGAAAAAAATGCATAATTATTTAAATGAAAGGCCTGTGTAACTCTATTGCTTTAAACAAATTTATATGTTATTTGTTTGGTTCATTTATTTATTTTTGTTTTTATTTTATTATGCTTTAATGTACTTTCTTTTTTGTTTATTATATTTTAAGGGATTCACAATATAAGAGCACAGTTGTTTTCAGATCACATTGACATTGACATGGCTCAGTTTGCCATACCATTAGGTAATTGGTGCTAGCATCCACAGATGAGGGATACCATTTGTCGTTTGTTTTTCTGGGACTGTATTACTTCACTCAGCATGATATCTTCTAGCTCCAGCCATTTACCTTCAAAGCTCATGATGTCATCCTTCTTTACCACTGCATAGAACTGCATTGTGTAGATATACCACATTTTCTCTATCCACTTGTCAGTTAAGGGGCACTTGGGTTGGTTCCAGCTCCTTGCTATTGTGAAAAGAGTTGCAATAAACATGGCTGTGCATGTATCTCTGTGGTAAGATGAGTCTTGTGGGTACATGCCCAGGAGTAGTATGGCTGGGTCAGGTGGCAAGTTCATTCCAAGTCTTCCAAGGGTTCTCCACACTGCTTTCCATAGTGGCTGTACGAGTTTACATTCCCACCAGCAGTGGATGAGTGTTGCCCTTTCCCCACAACCTCTCTAGCACTTGTTATCATTTGTTTTCTTGATCCTAGCCAGTCTTATTGGAGTAAGATGATATCTTAAAGTGGTTTTGATTTGTATTTCCTTAATTATCAGCAACATTGAACACTTCTTAAGATGTTTCTCAGCCATCTCTAATTCCTCACTTGTGAAGTCTCTGTTCAGCTCTTTGCTCCATCTTTGGAGTGGGTCATTTGTTTTCTTTCTCCTTTGTTTTTTGAGTAGTTTATATATTCTGGAAATCAATGCTTTGTCAGATGTATCTGCAGTGAAGGTTTCCTCCCACTCTGTGGGATTTCTCTTCACTTCCTTGATTGTTTCTTTTGATGTACAGAAGCTTTTGAGTTTAATGAGGTCCCATTTGTCAATTGTCGACCTTAATTCTTGTGCAGCTGCTGTCTGATTTAGGAAGTCTTTTCCTACGCCTATGTCTTGTAGTCTGCTGCCAACTTTTTCTTCTATCACCTTCAGAGTTTGGGGTTTCACGTTGAGGTCTTTAATCCATCTGGAGTTGACTTTTGTACAGGGCGAGAGGTAGGGGTTTAATTTCATTCTTCTACAAGTGGTGATCCAGTTTTGCCAACACCACTTGCTGAAGATGCTGTCTTTTCTCCATTGTGGTTTCTTGGCCCCCTTGTCAAATATGAGATGGCTGAAATTGTATGTGCTCAGATTTGGATCTTCGGTTTTGTTCCATTGGTCAACAGGTCTGTTTTTGTGCCAGTACCAGGCTGTTTTTATGACTATAGCCCTGTAGTATAGTTTAAAATCTGGTATAGAGATCCCTCCTGTGTAGNACACATACAAACATAAATAGAAAAATGTTTACAAAAAAGTAAAAAAAAAACAAAGCGTTACTCACACCAGGAATGAAAGTTGTGGGACAAACTATGAAAAAACCACCTCCACATCAGAGGGTAAAAGGAGAGAAAATCCCAGACAACACTATTTTGATACAGATGCTTCAACAGAGCAGATAGAGAGAGAAATTCCCCAACTGAAAAAAGAGACAACCCACATACAAAAAAACATACAGCACTATACACAACCAAACCAACAAGACCATAGAAAAGAAATATCACCATGCCATATAAATTGTTAAACACTGATGATTCAAAAAAAAAGACAACATACTGAAAGTCCACAAGAGCAAACAACAACAAGTTTACAATAAGGGAAGAAACCCATCAGAATCACAGCACTGATTTCAGGCAACATGAAAGCTAGACGATGGATGTTGTGGTACCAAAGTCATTTTCCATACATAATGCTACTTTATGTTGCAACCCCCAAACTACTATAATACCCAGCAAACAGTCAATCAAGTAGAGGTTGATAGGATAGAAGAACCTTAACCGTAGAACAGATGAAAGTGAAAAACACTTGCTAAGAACACCAACACTTCAGAGAAAATCAAAAGCTCACGTCCAAATAAAGAGTAAAAGGAAGAAGTAAAAAAAAAAAAAAATAAAGAAAAAAGAAAGAAGAAAGCACCACAAAATCATAATCAGAGGAAAGTAAACCTAGACCAGAATGCAAACAAAAAAAATAATGGTAAAAGGACGCAACACACATCTTCAATAATAAACCTAAATATTAATGTCTACAGACTCCAGTCAAAAGGCGTAGACTGGAGAAATGGATTGAAAACTGAAGCCTATATGCTCTCTACAAGTAACCCATCTCACACTCAAGGACAGACACCAACTTAAAGGAAAGGATGGAAAAAACAATATTCCAAGCAACAAACAAGCTTGAGTTGCTATTCTAATTCCAGACAAAATATAGACTCAAAGTAAATCAGAAAGAATTTCTCTAAAGTTATATCAGAAGAGACCAAAGAGGTGCCATTAATCCTGTACAAAGGAACACATGAACATAAAGACTACAATCCTAAATGTCGGGTTCCCAAATCTGGTTTCACCTAACTTATAAACACAAATCTCTCAGGCACCCCCAAGACACAGATTACACGCTAGCACAACTAAAGTGAGGGACGTACAACACCCCACTGCAGCCCCTTGGATTAGATCAACCGAACACAAAAATTTAAACAGAGAGACTCAGAAGCTGAACAATACAATCAACAATGGACCCTCACAGACATCCTACAGAATATTCCACCCAAATAGCACAGGAGAAGAATCATAATTTCTACTCACACCTATAGAGAACATTCTCCAAAATCACTAATACTGGGCCAAAAGGAACCTCATAAATGCAAGGATAGAAATTATATCATGCTCTATCAGACCACAAGTCGCAAATCTCAATATGAACCCAGAATAAGTCAACTAGCTACCAGAACACATGAGACCGTCTAAACTACATTCCGACCACATGAATGGGGGCAGGTGTAGAGAAAATAACGCGTGAACTACTAAAGTTATTTAGGTGCGACTGAACAAAAAAGCTAATTTACAACACAACAGATACTGTTGGGCATACTTTGAAAACAAAGGCAAGTCGGACTGGAAGAAAATTTACATGTATAGCCCTAAGTGCCCACATTAAAAAAAAAAAAAAAAAAAAAAAAAAAAAAAAAAAAAACAGAAATAGAAAGGAACAAAATTTTATTATATTATAAACAATTACAACTACTAATAAACAATCTTAACACTATGCAACCTAAAAACCCTTTGAGAGGGACAAAAACAACTGAACCCCTTTAACCTAAACCCCACCATCGACAGAAAGACATAAGATGACATAACAAAATCGAGCAGGAAACTCAATGCAATTACAAAGAAAAACTTATACAGAAAATCATGAATGCACAAGCTGATTCTGTTGTGATAACTAAACAACATAGACAGATCCTCCTAGCCCCACTGCTACCCTAAAAAAAAAAAAAAAAAAAAAAAAAATAAATCATAAAAAAGAGATCGGGGTATGTATGGTGCTGCGAGAGCACCTAATCCAACTCCTAATATCAATAGAATTTTAGAGTTAGTAATTTGTGATTGACAGGGAAACATGGGAAACGAAACTATCACAACAGACAAAGAAACTGAACAATATCCAAAACAATTTCATACAGAACTACTGCAAAAAAAAATTCCAAACAATGCATTATCCTCTCACTATCCCGCCCAAACCTCCACCCCGAAAGTTTCCGCTCTTTTCGTCACAACTCACCTGAGGGAAATGGATCATGTAATTTGAGTGAATATCGTATAAATCCTGGAATATCTAACAAAGCTGAACCAAATAAAATGAGCGGGACCGGTCAGGGGGAACGTCAGATGTCATAGAATAGGTGGTCGGGGAAATGGGGTAATGATGTAGTGTGGAAAAAAACCTCGCTTCCCAATACAAAAAGCCCGGCGTGGTTCTCAGATGGTTCACGCGCCCAAATTCGAGTAAAAACATTTGAGACGACCTGTTGTGTCGTCCTACCAACCATTTTGCTACTCAAACTCTTACTAGAAGGGATACAAACAGATGATTGATTCTGTTTTTCTTGGAGAAGGAGAGACGTGTACATATCAGATGTAGGTAATTCGATGGAGACTTCTCTTTTCCCAATATCATATTGAAGCCAGCATCACCCTTCTTCCTACTACAAAGCCAGGACAGGCAAAGTGCAAAGACACAACCAAAAAAGAAAAGTAAAAAGAAGCTATAGATTTAACTCCATATAGTACATGAATCCATATCTCACTATTGATGAACATGATGCAAAAATTCTCAACTAAAATAATGTCTTTTTTTATTTTTTTTTATAAGTACAAATATTAATGATTTATTTATTGATATAGGCACATCTATTTCTTAACTGTAAAATTTTCATAATACATAAAATGTTTTTGCTATTTGGCGGTGAGGTTTTATAGGTATAGAAAATACCAGTTCCCCGCGCTTTTACGAAGATCTTTGTCAGTGCCATTTGTTAGAATCAAAATATAAAATCATTGCCTTTCTTTTTAAAGACCATTGGGCCGTTCCCCTTCAATGTCTCAGTCTAAATTAGGGGGTTTCCCCAATACCGCAGATCACTAGTATAAATCTATTATTAACCTGTCCTGTGATTAACAAAAAAACCCGAATATTAGAAAAAAAAATGCATTTTATATTTATTAAAGAAAAGGCCTGTTTGTAATCTATTGCTTTTTTTAAACCAAATTT
This sequence comes from Rhizomys pruinosus, assembly GCA_009823505.1. NCBI lineage: Eukaryota > Metazoa > Chordata > Mammalia > Rodentia > Spalacidae > Rhizomys > Rhizomys pruinosus. The sequence goes on along the minus strand of VZQC01003239.1, from coordinate 3,712,614 downwards.
TGTTATTGTTTTGGTTCATTTATTTATTTATTTTTCTGTTTTTATTTCTTTATGCTTTAAGTTACTTTCTTTTTTGTTTTATTATATTTTAAATTTAAAATAAATAAAAAAAAAAAAAGAGCACAGTTGGTTTTCAGATCAATTGATCCTTGACATTTGGCTCAGTTTGCCATAACCCTTAGGTAATTGGTGTGGTTTTGCTTTCGCATCCACAGATTATGAGGGATACCATTTGCGTTTGTTTTTCTGGGACTGGTATTACTTTCACCTCCGCCTGAGATCTTCTAGCTCCTAGCCATTTACTCTTTTTCTCAAAGCTCAATTGCATTTGTTGTCATCCTTCTTTACCACTGCATAGAACTGCATCATGTAGATTTTTATGATATTTATACCACCATTTCTCTATTTCCACTGTCAGGTTTAAGGGGGCAGGCACTTGGGTTGGTTCCAGCTCCTTTCTATTGTGAATCGTTGCAATTATTAACTGGCTGTGCAGTTATCTGTGGTAAGCGGTGGTAAGATTGTTACGATGAGTCTTGTGGGGCTTACATGCCCAGAGGAGTTAGTATGCATGTCGTGGGGGTCAGGGTTCTACTGGCAAGTTTCATTCCAAGTCTTCCAAGGGTTTTTCTCCAAAATGTTTCCTTGTGGGGGATTTTTCTTTTTGACTTGTAAGAGTTTTATACATTCCAACCAAGCAGTGGATATGAGTGTTTTTGCTCCTTTCCCCCACAAACTCTCTCGTAGCACTGTTTGTTATAATTCTTCATTGTTTTCTTGATCTTTGACAGTCTTATTGGAGTAAGATGATATATCTTAAGTAGGTTTGATTTTGATTGTATTTCCTTTATATTATCAGCAAAAATTGAACAATTTCTTTTAAGATGTTTCTTAAGCAAGCCAATCTCTAATCCTCACTTGTAAGGTCTCGTTCAGCTCTTTGTGCTCCGATCTTTGGACGTGGTGGTGGGTTTCATTTGTTTTCTTCTCCTTTGTTTTTGAGGGCTTAGTTTATCTTTATTCTGATATAAAAAATCAATTGCTTTTTTTTTGTCAGATGGTTCTTTGTATATCTGCAGTGAACGGTTTTCTCCCCCAACTCTTGTGTGGGCTGGGATTTTCTTCTACTTCTTTGATGTTTTCTTTATGTTAAGGACGCTTTTGCGTTTAAGTTTAATAATTTGAATGAGGTTGGTCCATTTCTTTGCTCACATTGTCAATCTTATTTCTTGTGTGCAAGCTGATGTCTGATTCGGAAGTATTTTCCCTACACCTATGGTCTTGTTCTCTGCTTTCTCTGCTGCCAACTTTTTCTTTTATTTTTTCTTCTATCGCCTTTAGCGTTTGGGGGTTTCACGTTTGAAGTCTTTGATCATCTGGAGTGATTTTGACAAAGGTGAGAGGGGGGTTGAGCGTAGGTAGGTGAGAGGTAGTGGGTTTTTTGTTTTTAATTCATTTTCTTCTACAAGTGGGGTGATCCAGTTTTAGTTTGCCAACACTACTTGCTGAAGATGCTGGTCTTTTCTCCATTGTGTCTTCTTGGCCCCTGTCCTAGTTTGTATGAGATGCTGCAACTTGTATGGCTGTGCTCAAGTTTGGATCTTTTCAGTTTTGTTCCATGGTCAACAGGTCTGTTTTTTGCTGTCAGTACAAGCTTTTTTTTATGGCTATATTAGCCTTGTAGTATATTATTTTAGTTGAAGTCTGGTATAGAGATCCCCCCTGTTTATTGGCTCTTTTTGCCCAGGGTTGTTTTAGCTATTTGGGTCTTTTATTTTCCAAATGAAATAAATTAAGGACTTTTTTTTCCAGCCTGTTTCCTTGTGAAGAAACCCTTGTGGATTTTAATTGGGTTGCATTACATCTATACAAGATGTTTGGGTTTAGAATTTTGCTAGAATGGACATTTTACTTTTTCCATTAATTTCCAAATGACATTTTAGGATGAGCACGATGTGGAGGGGGTTTTTTTCCATCTTCTAGCATCTTCAATCTCTTTCTTCAAATCAACAATTACTTTTCTACATTTGCCAATTCAGGACAGCAGACACAGACCACCTCAAAAGAGCATCCATATGAGCTAAGGGGATGGCATTACCAGATGAGCAGGGGGGGTGAGGGAGGGTTCCAAGGGGGCTGCAAATACATGAGATAATCCATTATATATATGAGCCTCCTAAGTACACTCCAATAAATATTGTTTTGTAAATGGGAATGAAAAAGAAAGGACAAACCCACACACTCATCTCAATTGATCCAGAGACACGAACCAGAAAGAAAGAAAGAAAACAGATAAAAAGTAAAGCCGCTTTGACAATATTCCGAGCATCCCTTCATGTTAAATCGCAGAAGAATAGACTGAAGGGAACATGTCCTCAACATGATCACTCATACGCTCCATACATAGGGCGAAACCCACTTACCAAATTTAAATTCTTAATCAAAGGGAAAAATTAGAGCAATCCATTTTCTCTTAAAGATGTGGGTATGGAGAACCCCTATAGCAGCAACCACAAGGCGTCTGCCCCTTATCACCACTTCCTCTCAAAAATAGTGCTTGAAACACTTGCTAGGGCAATAAGACAAGAGAGGAAATTAAGTGGATCAGTCCTAATGGAAAAGAGGCAGTGTAACGCTATCCCTTGTCAAGGATTATGATAGTTTACCTAAGGGATGCTAAAATCTCCACCAGAAAACTTCTAGAAATTATAAGGGGTTTTAGTAAAGTGTTGGGCTACAAAATTAAATACTAGAAAAATCAGTAGCCTTCTTTAACACCAACAATTAAACAAAGTGGAGAAGCTAATATAAAAGACTTTCCCAAGGCCTAGCATGGTCGGCCAACACACCTTAATTCCTAGCACTCAGGAGGCAGAGGCAGTGGATCTTTGTGCGTTCAAGCCAGCCTGGTCTTACATAGAGTGAGTTCCAGGACAGCTGGGGCTCACATAGCAACCGTCTCCATAAAAGTACACAAAAAAAAAAAAAAAAAAAAAAAAAAAAAAAAAAAAAAAAAAAAAAAAAAAAAAAAAAAAAAAAAAAAAAAAAAAAAAAAAAAAGAAGACCTTCCCACTCACAATAGCCTCAAAAATAGTAAGATACCTGGGAACAAACCTAGCCAAAGATACCAAAGTCCTCTACAACAAAAATTTTAAACTCCTGAAGAAGGAGATTAAAAATGACATCAAAAATGCAAAGATCTCCCATGCTCATGGACTGGGAAAATTAATATAGCAAAAATGTACATTTTACCCAAACTGATATACAAATTCACCACAATCCCAATCAAAGTCCCTATACGCTTCTTGACAGACTTGGAAAAAAATCATTAAATTAATATAGAAAAACAAAAGACCCCAAATAGCTAAAGCAACCCTGATTGAAAAATGCAATGGGGGGGATTGCCCCACCAGACTTCAAACTATATTACAGTGCCATAGTCATAAAACAGCCTGGTACTGGCACAAAGACAGACCTGTTGACCAATGGAACAAAACTGAAGGTCCAAACTTGAGCTCATACAATTTCAGCCACCTCATATTTGAGAAAGGGGCAAAAAACCCTCAATGGAGGAAGGATAGCATCTTCAGCAAATGGTGCTGGCAAAACTGGATTATCATCTGTAAAAGAATAAAATTAAACCCCTACCTCTCACCCTGTACAAAAATCAACTCCAAGTGGATCAAAGGGCTCAATGTGAAGCAGCCTGAAACCCTGAAGGTGACAAAAGAAAAAGTTGGCAACAACCTATAAGACATAGGCATAGGAAAAGAATTTCTAAATCAGACAGCAGCCGTACAGGAAGTAAGGTCAACAGTCAACAAATGGGACCTCATAAACCTCAAAAGCTTCTGTACAGCGAAAGAAGCAATCAAGGAGGTGAAGAGAAAATCACAGAGTGGGAAGAAAGCTTTACCAGTGACACATCTGACAGAGCATTAACCTCAAGAATATACAAACTACCCAAAAAACAAAAAAGTAAGAAAACAAATGACCTACTCAAAAGATGGAGTAAAGAGTTGAACAGAGTCTTCACCAGCAAGGAATTAATGATGGCTGAGAAACATCTTAAAAAGTGTTCAACATCATGAATAATTAAGGAAATGCAAATTAAAACCACTCTCAGCTATCATCTCACTCCAGTATGGCTAGCTAAGATCAAGAAAACAAAAGACAACAGATGCTGGAGAGGTTGTGGGGAAAGGGGAACACTTATCCACTGCTGGTGGGAATGTAAGCTTATACAACCACTATGGAAAGCAGTGTGGAAAACCTTTGACTCGGGTTAGTTTTAAAATTTGAATTGCAAGGTTTTTGATGAAAAGGTTTCATGTCTATCTGTATCCCCCCCCCTTTTTTTAACCCATGAGTCTCCAGAAGACAGTTGTATTATACATAACTATAGGGTGGAATCAAGGCACAGATTTCATCAAATTCACCCATGATTCATCAAATTCACCCATGTTGTTTTGGGTGACTATATATGATTAACTTGGGAAGCAAACTTAAATTTTACGTTAAATCATCTTAAAGAGAATGCTACAAGGTCTAGTACAACAAGAAAAATGTATAGAGACATTTGAGTTGCCAATCCCAAAGTTATTGCTCTACAGATGTTGTGTAAAACAAATGTGGACAACAGCGAATTATCTACATTAACTCAGATGCATTACCGTTTTTATCAGAGTCTGTAAACCATGTTGTTTAATATACACATATTTACTTTCTAATGTCCTAAAACACCATATATCCTGTAGACAGTGTCTAGGCGAAACTGGGTACTTGCTGAGCTCATTCAATTAAAATGCCTTAATCGAATATACACCCGTGTCCCTTTTCCCACGTCCCCCCCGTCCCGATTCACTCATTTCAGTACATTTTCTTGATGCAGTTCCGTCTGTTTGTTGTTTGTTTACTATGCATCCCTCTCCATGAGAAATATTTGTATCTGAAGTGTTCGTACTAGCATCCACATATGAGGGGGCACACCATTTGTCCCGTTGTTTTTCTGGGACTTGTGTTACTCATCTTAACATAATGTCTTCAGCTCCATCCATTTACTGCAACGTTCAGGATGTGTCCCTCGTTTAACCCTGCAGTAGCAACTCCATGTAACGATGCTACCACATTTTCCTATCCACCATCAGTTGAGGGTACCTGGGGCTGTTTCCCAGCTTTTTGCTATTGTGAACAGAAGCTGCAATAACATGCTTGCATGATCTTCAGCAACTGTTTGGTGTGTGTGGTATGATACCACAGGAGGGTATGACTGGGTCCAAATGAAGGCTCATTTTAGTCTTCTAGGGTTTACTCTTCCTTTTTTTTTTTTTTTTTTCCATTCAGTCGGTTATTTCCCTTCCCTTCAGCATTTGTCTCTCGGTCCTTACTAGCATCTCCATATGCGACAGTTTAATCCAACCACATGGAGAGGTCCCTTTCCGAACCCTCATTTGTTTGCAAAATTCTCATTCAATTTAACTAGCCAAAAGAATATTTCCTAGTGATTCACCAACTTATGGCTGAGAAACGACAGAATACAGCTGCACCTGAGTAGGATGATACCGAAAAAGTGGCAACTGAAAGGATCTGACCCATCTGAACTTGAAAGGAAGAAAACCTCAGACGCTGACACATCGAACACTGGATCTGTGGATCCTATTGTAAAAACTATTTAAATGATCTAATAAAACTTACCTTCTAGGTGCCAAGGTTTTGATATAAGACCTTTCTGCCTTCCCCCCCATATCAGAAAAGGAAAATATGACTGATGATGACGTGCGTTCTCCAGACTGTAAGTGGAGACAACTATACTTAGATGGTAATCTCTATTAAAACCCGGTAAATATGCCTTCTTTAATTAATACTAAGACATAAAAACGTGAAACAGGTCAATTACTCTTTGTTCAGCAACCAATGTAATTCTAAATCCTTAGCTATGCACTTAGGCAAGAGTGAATTAAATGCAGGAGCTCTGACTCAGCAAGGATTATTTACAGGGAGGTTGCCAGGGGATCCAAGCCCCACAAAAGGTAAGGGCTCCTTCCTCCTATAGTTGGGATACATGCAGAGGAGAGCGATAAGACCCTGCTGCCATAAGACCTGACGTTAACATCGGAGGGATGTATTGAGACCGACATGCAAGTGTACAGATGGCCTCTGGAACCGAGAGAGTGTTACCAAAGGCCACTAAACCAATAAAGCAATACGGGTCCCTGAGTCAAGCAAGACTCCACCATCAGCACCAGCTACACCTCATGTCCTGGAAATACTGTGCAGTGGCGGCAGCCATGTGCCTGTATATCCCAAATCTAATTGGCTATTGGCTCTCTCCTGGAGGAATAACCCATGGCTGATGCCACAAGCTTACATCCTCTACATGGTTAGGAGATGTTATAAGCCACATAAGACCCTGCATATATTAACAGGGGGGAAAATGAATTCATGGATTAACATATCTCCAAACATATGTGTCTATGCCAAATTAACCTACCAAAACTATTATGTGCGTTAAATACCTATAATCTAATTGCTTGTCTTCATTAGTAGGATCGAAAGGTTATTCACCTGGACAAAGGTCATAAAAGGAAACAGCCAGAATTGACCAGAGTCCAAGTCAACAGCTAGCTACAGAGAGAGTGAGACGTGTTTACTTCTCATCCACCTGTGCCCCTTTTCTAAGCCTAGGGAACAATAACGAAGAGGGGGCGTGGTAGAATGAAAGGCTCCGATTGTGGTGAATGGTGAAACTACAGCGATGTAGTCTGGACACTCATTTGATCAACTTGATTGAACAAACAACATGTCACCCCCCACTGGATGGTGGGGCTGTGGGGGTTTGGACACACACAGCCTGTAGATTGGTTTTGCACGAAATGCTTGTACTCATGGATTATCACTTATAGCTAAAAAAGGAAAAAAACAAAACAGAGAAAGATGCAAGACAGTTATGGCAAACATGAGCGGAGGGGGGGGGGTGGGGGAAGGGAAATGGAAAAATGCCTGATCTGAATTGGAAAATGATGTATGAAATGCACAAAGCATCAAATAAAAAAAAATTAAATAAAAAAAAAAAAAAAAAAGAAAGACTCAATGAGCTACTACTTGAACCTGGTCATACCACTCCTGGGTAATACCCCAAACCCATCGTGCTGCAAAGATACATGCACATCCATGTTTAATGCAGCTCTTTCACAATAGTGAATAGCTGAACCAACCAAAATGCCCCTCAACAGATGAGTGGATGGACAAAAATGTGATACATCTACAAATGAGTACTATTCAGCAGTAAAGAAAGATGGCATTATGAACTTTGCAGGTAAATGAGGAACTCAAAGCCATTATGCTAAGTGAAGTAACACAGTCCCAGAAAGACAATGGAGAAATGGTTCCTTCCATTTTGGATGCTAACACAAATCCCCAGATGAAAGGGCAAGCTGAATGAATTATGGTTATATTTCTGCTTATCATGAAAGCAACTATGTTGTTATAATGTGAATGCTCTCAACGGGCTCTAGGAATCCACCCACCAATTACTTTCAGACTCTGTATTACTGCTATATGGGTGGAGAGTTTGTAACCATATTTTATGAGTAATATAAAATTAATGGAGGAAAATATGAATTCCTAAACATAAAAAAAGACTGAGAGAGGCGGGCTGGAGAGATAGCCTAGCGGTTAAGAGCGCCAACCGCTCTTACAGAGGACCCGGGTTCGATCCCCAGCACCCACATGGCGGCTAAGAACGGTCTGAAACTCCAATTCCGGGAGAACTCCAGTTTCAGGGGAATCCGATACCCTCTTCTGACCTCCGCGGCGTTGCACGGCACGGGTCCCCAAACTTGCATGCAGACAGTACATTCATACACATACAGAAATAAATAAAATTAATAAAAAAAAAAAAGACTGAGAGAAAGATGCAGGACAGTTATGGCAGAATGCCTGATCTGGGATGGGGTGGGGTGGGGTGGGGGGAAGGGAAAGGGGAATATGCCTGAACTGAATTGAAAAATGATGTATGAAATACACAAAACATTAATAAAAAATAAAAAACAAAAAATAAATTTACTTTAAAAAAAGGTACTGTGTTTATGATGGTACCCCCTGCCCCCAGCATGAGAGAGGCAGAGGCAAGTGGATCTCTGTGAGTTTGAGACCAGCCTGGGCTACACAGAAATTTCCAGGCTAATCGGGCTACATAGTGGAACCCTGTCTCAAAAGGAAAAGAAAAGAAATAAAACAAAATGGAAAAAATGAAAAGGCTACTGATTTTTATAAGTTGGTTTTGTATCCTGCCACTTTGCTGAAAGTATTGATCATCTTTAGAGGCTAGAATTTTTGAGATCTCTTATACATAATATATTGTATACAAATGGAGATTTGACTTCTTTTACATTTAGTATCCCTTTAATTTCTCTTTCTTTTGTCTTATTACTCAAGATAGGGCTTTAAGCACTATATTGAAAAGAAGTAGAGATAGTGGGCAGCCTGTCTTGTTCCTGATTTTAATGGGGATGCTTTGAATTTTTCTCCATTTAGAGTGATATTGGCTGTGGGTTTGTCATATATAGTCTTAATTATGTTGAGGTATGCTCTGTCCAGTGTTAATCTAGGACTTTTATCATGAACCCATGTTGAATTTTGCCAAAGGCCTTTTCTGCATCTATTGAGATGATAATATGATTTTTATCTTTAAGTCCATTTATATTATTTATTGCATTTACTGCAATAAATAAACTTCTGAATCTCTGGAATGAAGCTAACTTGGTCATGGTGGATGATGTTTTTAATATGTACCTGTATGTGGTTTGCAAATATTTTATTGCAAATTTTTGCATCTGTGTTCATCAGGATATTGGTCTGAAGTTTTCATTTTTTGTTTTGTCTTTATTTGGTTTTGGTGTTAAAATAATACTGGCTTTATAGAGGGACTTTAGAATTTCTCCTTCTGTTTCTATATTTTTGGATTGGATTCGGCATCTGAGAGAAAATGTAGTATTTGTTTTCTGAGTCTGGCTTATTTCACTTAAGATGACAATCTCCAATTCCATCCATTTCCTGAAAATAATATAATTTCATTCTTTATGGCTGAATAAAACTCTATTGTTTATGTGTACCACATTTTTCTTCTCCATTCATATGTTGATGGACACCTAGGCTGTTATGGATAGACTACCAAAAGACCTGGATGCTCTCCATATTCTTCTGAGTCCTTTGAGTATATACCTAGAGATGGCAGATCTGGGTCATAGGATTGGTGGCTCCATACTGACTTCCTTAGCTGCTACACTGATTCACATTCTCACCACCAGTATCTAAGTGTTTTTTTTCTTCCTCCCCTTCTCCCCGCATCCTTGAGGGGTTAATGCTCTCTGCTGAGACCACCAATTCAAATGTTAGTCTCATCCCTAGCATCCTCAAAGACACACTCAGAAATGCTGTCAAACCTGGGTATCTTATATCCCAATCTGGGTGGCAGATAAAAACCAGCTATCCCATCCTCTTTGCTCTATAGCTCAGGAGCTTTCTCCAGGCCATAAGTTTGGGCAATGGGAAGATTCGCCTCATTCACTGTTTCCTTCCTTTGGGATCATTTTCCAAATGGTTAGCATCTTGATTCTCATATTTGTGTTTGTTTTGCCTCATTTCTTAAGTGTTTCAGGTAAGAAGTTAAAGCTAGTATTTATTACTTCTTAGACAGATGTAAAGCATCTAAAGTTTGTTTTTGATGCAATCAAATGTATTAAACTTTTGCTTTATAACATGTGCCTCTTGGTTCAGCAATGCATTTCCACATAGGAGATTTCATTTTCACAGCTAGGCCACCAAGATTCTATTTCTACGTATGATACGAAGTAGCTTTCTAAGCTCGTTAGTAGGGTTTGTGCTATGTAAAATCAGATAGAATTCAAATTTTGCCTCTATCATGTCATGTGATTAAAGGGCCTTGTTTCCTTTCTCTGAGGCCCAGTGTTCCCTCTACCCAATGGCATTGTTGCTCAAATGAAATAGTTCCTATCACTTCTTTAATATGGTGGTAGATATAAAGTTGGCACATAAAAAGCTCAGCTTTCCAATTCTAACAATAAGAGTCATTTTCTATAATGTACCTATTTCATGATAATCTGTTTGAGTTTGCTTTCTTAAATTGCCAAAATGGTCCATTTGTTTTATTTTCTGGTCTGTTTCTAAAACAAGACCAGTGCCCCGCCATTGTGGGTTCTCTATAAATGTCTATACCCCCTAGCCCTCATCTCTACCAGCCAGCAGATACCTTAATCATTAAGATAGCTGCTATGGTGTGAATGTGCCCCCTCCAAAATTCAGATGTTGCCAAGTAATGGTATTCAGGTGATGCCTTTAAGATATGATTCTGCAACAAGGGCTCCTTCATCCCAAAGGGGAATGGGGTCCTTATAAAAGAGGCTTCCAACAGTATTTGGCTTTCTTGTATCACAGCATCCTCCCTTGTAGAGGATGTAAGATGACGCTGTGGAAGGAGAGGACAGCTATTACCAGACATTCAACCTGCTTTGATCTTGGGCCTTGCAACTTCCAGAACTATAGGAAGTAAATGTGTGTTCTTCACAAATCAACCACTGCCAGGCATTTTGCTGCTTTAATGCAAAGATAATCAGAAAACAGCCTTATATGTAGATCTGATATAATTTTGTGCACAACTTTCAGAGTTATGACAAAAGCCAAAAAAGGGAAAATGCCTTGAAAGTTCACAAAAAGGAAAACCCTTTGCACCCTTCAACCCAGTCTACCTGCCCCACCCATGATATTCAAGCTGAACAAATACCTGTCAACCCATATAATCCGTTTAGAATTTAGAACCCAATAAAGTAGTACCTGTGAAGATATTGTTTTGGACTTATTTTTACTGAGAAGGCTGGTTATTTGATGTGGCTGGAGAGTGGTTAGGTAGCCATGGGCAAGTCTAAAAGAAATGTGAGTAGCTCTAACAAGTCCTTCTTATTCTCAGTGGACAGTGTGGCAGGTGTACCTGAGCCTTCCCTGCCATATCTCCAAATAAGGAGGGGCTTAGAAATGATGGAGAACCTGGAGATGAAGAATGATACATTGTTTCTTAGTAAAATATCAGCTAAGAAGTAAGATTGGGGGCTTATCTTGTAACACTGAAACAGAAAGAAATTTAAGAGAAGAGAGTGAGTGAGTGAGAGAGAGGGTGGGGAGAGAGAGAGAGAGAGAGAGAGAGAGAGAGAGAGAGAAGCTCTATGGGTTTGGATTTGTCACAGCATGAATCATTAATTTTCCCCAGGAATGATCAAGAGTCATTAGGATGCATTAAGCATCATCTAACAGGGCGCGGGAGAGAAGGCAGGGTGGAAGGCGGCCTGCTCCCTGCGTTATTGCATAATCGATGTGGATAACTCAAAGATGCTCACAGAATCGCCTTACTCCATTAGCACTAGACCTGGCTCTCTCAGAGTCAGTCTTTCATCTTCTTCCCTGATCCTTTCTTTTGAGGATGGAGACATTTGGCAGAGTGGAGAGAACCCCAGGTTTTCCAGATCAGCCACACTGGGCTACTGGGTGCTGCTGACTTAGAAAGGGAAGCAAATCATGGAAGAGCTCTTTCTTTCTTTATATTGTCAACAAATTATTTTAGACCTGGGTTACCACCCACGTGATTCTTGCCTTCCCTCCCTTCGTTTTCCTCCCTCTAAATTCTTCCTACACACCACCCTGTCTGCCTCACTCAGGCCAACCCTCTCTCCTTCACTATGGTGGAGGCCCACCTCTCTCCTCCCTCTCCCAGCTCCCCATTTCATTCTGTCCCTTTAGATGAGGTCACCCTGACTGCATGAAGGACGTGAGGCTCAGAAGAGGTCAGGCATTAGCACGGCTATAACTGCACTGCTACTGAAACTGGGCGAGCCCATCCATCACGGGCTCCACTACTCCATTAGGCCTCCCATGAAATATGCCCTGCTCCGGATCGCACAGCCATACATCTCCCGGTCTAGACACCTTCCTGTTGTGTGAAGATCAATGCTGCGCGGTCATGCATCATGTGTCATCCAGTGGCCCTCACTCTAATAACCATGTCTATTCTCTAGTCTGCAGTATAAATTATGGCACTGGGAAAGTACTATATTATTCAGAAACCTTGGTAGCTAATGGATTATTGGGTTTATTGGTTGATAATGTGAGCTCCTTTTCCTTCTTTTTTTTCCTTCCTTTTTCCTATTTTTGGCTGAATTTCACTCTTATTTATTTATTTCTCTCTATTTTTATTTTATTTGGTTCAGGTTTGAGTGATGGCTGCTTTAGGCTTCTGTCAACAGACTCCTGTATCAAACCCTAAAATAATGGTGCTCTAAAATAAGCCCAATTAGAAAGCATTCTCCATGGGTGCCTATTAGATAATGGACTAAGTTTAGTGGCAGTTCTTTATCCTTCTATTTTCTGAGGTTTCTGACATAGTGCCTTTTAAATGGAGCACAGCTTTTTTTTAAATGGAGAGCCAAGGGCAGACTAGGCATTCAGGAATCCTTCTGTCCCAGGGCTCAGCTCCAGAGTCTCGTCTGCAATTCCGTCTGACCACGTGGTCTAGCAGCTGCCATATCACTGGCTCTCAGCTTTCCCTCTCTGAGCAGACAGAGAGAGAAAATACTAATTATAGCAAAGAACTCTGAAGTTAAAAGCTTTTTCAAAAACATAGGGTACACTCAGTGCAGTGGTATGCATCTATAATCTCAGCACTCAGGAGGCTGAGGCAGACCAAAAGTTCAAGGCCAGCTTGGACTACATAGTGAAGACTGGCATCAAAAAAAAATATAAAACTTAAAGAAAAACTTTAATTCCAGTCTATTAACTCTAAGCAAATTCCTTTTGAGGGAATTTTCCAGCCACCCATCATACTTCTTTGAGAGACAGGATCTTACTATGTGCCTAGGCTGGTCTGAACTTGTGAGTTCGAGTGACCCCTACTACCTCAGCCTCCCTGGGATTAAAACACCTACCAGCATACCCAGTTTATCCTATGGTTTCAAAAGAATTGAAACTTTTTATTAACAACATCAGGCTGTTATGGGAAAAGAAGATGTTAACCTTAGAAGTTAGGCCAGGCTAGGTGAGAAGAAACCCTTTGTTTCTGGAGTTCAAGTGGAAGATGACCACAGTAAAATGCAGTGAGCCAAACAGGTCCTGAGAGATGTCGGTTGGGTTGGGATTTGGAATCTCACCCCTCACCCCATATTTTGTGGTACATAGGGCAACAGCACTATTTTAAGGGAAATAATTTTATGTTAATAATAAAGCTTGGGGAGATTAGGTTAGCCATCAGTTATGAACACCTCTCTTTTCCAAGTTATTTCATATCTGGCTACAGTAAATCCAATGCAATAAATTTTTCGAATTTCTCCTTCCCTCCTTCTTCCCCTCCCCTCCCCATCCCCACCCCAGTCCCTTATCCTCGCCCCTTCTGACTTTCCCCTTCCCTTTCTGTTCCATTCATGGACCCAGCAACTGTGCAGAGTGAAGTCTTGAAGTTGTGGCCCCTGGAATGAGAAAAGCCCAGATCTCCATCCAGCACGCAAAACTGGACAAATCAGTTTCCCCAAACTCATCTGAGACCAAATCCTGTATGCAAAATGTTTCCATGACCACAGAATTTTCTCCTGTTCTCCCGGCCCTCCGACTTCCTGGGGCCCTAGGATCTGAGGGATCATAGAGAACAGAGCCAACAAGGCCCTGCTATTCCTCTCGGGACTGAGCCTCTGGGTATGTTTGATTTTTATGTTGCCAGTCCCAAACTCCTGCTCACTGCAGTTTTTAAAGTCTCCTTAATTCACAATAGACAGTACCTTTTTCTCAGAATGTTATTTTTCCCCAGAATGTTACTTCTCGGAATGTTGCAGCCATACATGACATTTCCTTCCAGAATGTTCTCTCCTTGGTTCTTCACATGCTATCAGGCTTTTTTTTTTTTTCAGACAAGTTCCTTTCACTGAGTAATATGTACTTAGTTTCTGTATTCTTATGCCTCACTTCCTTCTATTATTGAACACTATTCTATTGTCACCCACTGAAGGGATTCTTGGATGCTTCCAGGTTTGGGCAATTATGAATAAAACTGCTACGAGCATCCACATGCAGGTTTTTGTGTAGATTCATGTTTTCAAGTCAGTTGGTAAATGCCTAGAATGACTGCTGGATCATATGGAAAGAGTATGATTAGTCTCATAAGAAATGGCCAGCCTGTCTTCTAAAGCATCTGCCTGCCCCCCTGTGGATTGCCACCAGCAATAGATGAGGCCTCCTGTTCATGCTTGCCAGCATTTGGTGGCATCAGGATGTGGCGCTTCATTTGTAGTTCCTATGATACACAATATGAGCATCTTTTCATAGATGTTTATCCCTTATCATTGTCCATGGTGCTACACCTTTTAGTTAGACCCCGAGTCTCCCAGTCTCCCTAGAAGCTGCCTTAAACAAAGGAAGTCATCCCAAGAGAGGGTTTTTCTGGGGGGGGGAGTACAAGACATCTAAAATATATGAGAGACTAAAATGGCCAGGATATTAAGTTTCATAGTACATAACTGTTATAGAACTGGGTCTCGGGCTCTTGTTTGTTGTGTTCTAAAGTCCATCCAATTTCTACCTTAACACGTGCATTTTCAGGAGGATGGCTTCCATGGTGAAGCCCCAGCTTCTTCTCCCAAGAGCAGTGGCTGCCCAGGCATAGTCCATACCTGTCCCCATGGCCTAGCACTTCCGTGAGGCACAGAGTCCAGGCCCATGCTCTCCTCCCACTTCTAATCAGCCCCAAGACCATTTACCTGTGGGGCCATCAGTCATGAACTCTCCCCATCCAGGTCTGCCAGGCTGGCAGCCCCCCTGCGGGGCTCCTGGCATCTAGCAGCTGACCTGCTGGACCAGCTCTGTAGCAGATCACAGTACCACTGATGCTGACTCTATGGAAACAAGCTCCCTGCTGGCTGTGGCTGCCTTCAGAGTCTGGCACTAAATTATTGTTTGTTTGAACATGATAGTGATATGTTTACCTAATTAGAAGATGTCAGAGTTCTCCAATCTGTAGTTGGGATTTCCTGATGCACTCCAGATATGCCTACCTGGTGTAAGTGCCTGTCTAGGGCCAGGGCTAGAGAGGCCCGAAGACCACATGCGAGTGACTCCACCACATTTCAGTAACTGTGGCCCTTTGTGTCTTAGTTTTCCTTCCTATTAAAAACTTCAGTTAGCAGCATCCCTTAGTCCCCCTTCCTGGTCTCCCATCAAAACGACAGAACATGTATCATGTCACACAGCTTGCACTTCTCAGAGGTGACAACAATGTCAGTGGAAACTGCCTCCTATAGGGGAGCAATTTCTGTTTACGTATGTGATGCTTACCCCCTGAAGAGATGCTGGCTGCCCATGGCCTGGCAGGGTTATCAGGAGAATGTCACAAGCTATGGTTTCCATCCCCTGCCAAGGGAACAGATTTGCTGCCTGCTCTGAGGACAAATCCTTCAGCAGAGGTAAGCCCTGGCATAGGTTCTCTGAGAAATATAAATAAATAAAAGTGTGGCCATAAATCATGTCATGGGAAATCAAAGCAAAAACTACCTCAGAGCAGGTTTTGAAGTCTTGGGCCATTCTCCTGACTTTCTATGTAGAAAGAAAAAGGAGAAGAATTATGTCCTGGTAAAAGAAAATGAGGAAGAATTTGTGATAAAATGCTCTTATGCACTTAAAGCACAATACAGATGAAGCAGCCAGGCATGGAATTGGTTTCTGATGGTGGTTCAGAGGAATTCAAAACTCAACAGAGAGAGCAAGGGTTCCTTTTATAGACTCTCTGTTTTCAAGGTGGCCAGAGTTGCCACTTCCCTGAGCCCAATCTCTTGATGACTCAGGATGCCTGGAATCAGCCATTCTGGTCTGGGAATTCCTCCTCAGGGCTCTCTGCAGCAGACAGCTGGCATTTCACAGTGGGGATCCAAAGGCAGGACTGGCTGGCTGCCCCTTCCTCTAGGATGTGCCTTCTGCCCACCTCGGATGCCCCTGATCAGACCAGGGCCTTGCAAGGCAGGAGTTGAGTGCTTCATGATGTTCATGTTCATCATATCCATTTGCCACCCTGTTCCTCCCACACACCCTAACTTCACTCAAAGACAAGTGAAGCTTTAGGAACACCAGGGGCTTGGCCAGAGGGCGAGTTTACAAATGCTTTACACAAGTCAAGAATAAGCAAGGCTGATTTGAGGAAGAGCAGAACTGGGCCCGGGAAGGAAGAGTAGGACTGCTGGGAGGATGGACGAGGATTTGAAGCCCCTCCTTTGGGGTGTGCTCTTTTGTCATCCTTGTAAAGGAAGGGAGCAACTTTATCTAGAAAGGAAGCTGACTGATGACCTTCAAGCTGATGGGCTGAAGGTCATCAGTCAGCTTCCTGTCTGCACGGTAGCCCAGTGTTGCCTGCATAATGGTACAAAACGTTGACTATCAGTGTTGGAGAAGAGGAAAAATCACCCAACACTGCCCCTTTGGGATCTGTCTAGAATGTGCTGTGGCCCTGAGCTGATGTTTAGTTTACCTCTATATCAAAAATCCTGATGTAAATTACTCACTTTGGATACTGGGTTCTAATTGTTCCTGGCTCAGTCCTAGGTTAGAACATTTTGCCTTCAAATGGGCATCTTCCTTTCTACATATTCTCAAACCTGAAAGTGTTTCAGTGATATTTCTGCCATACGAACTGAACCGATCTTACATAAAATGAGTCAGGTGCCTGTAGAGACAAATAACACTTGGTGTGATCAGTTTCACTAGGTTACACCAACACTCCAGGAATAAATATATAGAATTAAATAATATTTGAGGCATGCCTCATCCTTTTTAAATTTCTACAAAACTAGGCGTGCTATGGTAAGAGAAGTTTTTCAAGAAAACTTTCCTGGAAACCTCAGGTTATAAAATGAGCTGAGAGTTTCACCTTGAAATGCAATGCCAAATGTTTCACAAACAAAATTAACTCTGAACCATCCTGTCCTATGTCCCAAATTGAGGCAGTGGTGTATTGCTTTTCTTGGAGCTTCCTTGGATCTAGTCCTGAATCTGGTAAGTCCTACTTGTATTGCCTTGGGCAGAATCTTTGAAGGTTTTCAGTTTCCACAGACTATGGCAGGCACAGCAATGCCTCAGATCAAACTGTAAATGCCGAGCCCAAGGAAGGCACAGCACCTCTAATAGCAGTGCTATCAGTCATCTTCCACGTTAAAGGAACGAAAGGTCACAATGGAGATTTACGAAAAAGGAGCTGAGGCTAATATCTGTTCTCTGCACTTGGACTTGCCCCAGGCTATCCTAATCTCCTGGAAATAAGTCTCAGGATTGGAGAAAAGAACATTTCATAAAAAATGTTTTTCAAAAAAGAGGACTGTGATTTTAAAATCCACATAAATCAGATGAAACGATGCAAAAGAAAAAGGCATGGAAACACAGAGTATCCCTTAGTCAGTCCTGCCCCCCCCAAAAAAAACACAAAAAAAAAACAACAAAAAAAATGGAAACATGGAAAAACAGAGGATCCCTTAGTCAGTCCTGCCAAAAAAAGACATGGAAACACAGGATCTCTTAGTCAGTCCTGCCAGAAAAAGACATGGAAGCACAGAGGATCCCTTAGTCAGTCCTGCCAGAAAAAGTCATGGAAACACAGAGGATCCCTTAGTCAGTCCTGCCAAAAGAGACATGGAAACACAGAGGATCTCTTAGTCAGTCCTGCCAGAAAAAGACATGGAAGCACAGAGGATCCCTTAGTCAGTCCTGCCAGAAAAAGTCATGGAAACACAGAGGATCCCTTAGTCAGTCCTGCCAAAAGAAGCATGGAAACACAGAGGATCTCTTAGTCAGTCCTGCCAGAAAAAGACATGGAAGCACAGAGGATCCCTTAGTCAGTCCTGCCAGAAAAAGTCATGGAAACACAGAGGATCCCTTAGTCAGTCCTGCCAAAAGAAGACATGGAAACACAGAGGATCCCTTAGTCAGTCCTGCCAAAAGAAGACATGGAAACACAGAGGATCCCTTAGTCAGTCCTGCCAAAAGAAGACAGGGAAACACAGAGGATCCCTTAGTCAGTCCTGCCAAAAAAGACATGGAAACACAGAGGATCCCTTAGTCAGTCCTGCCAAAAAAGACATGGAAACACAGAGGACCCCTTAGTCAGTCCTGCCAAAAAGCTATTTTGTATTCACCCAACTGGAGTTCCTTCTAGCAAACTGCCACTAAGCATATGGCTACCGTGGGCATTCTTTCATTATCCCAGAGTGTGTCTGCAGTCCCATGTCGGCAAACTCCATCTGTATCTCTGTCGATGGAAGAAATTTCCATCAGGAAATATCAGCAGGCATCAGGGAAAAACCTTTCCAATTGACTGAGATCGAAGGAAGTAGCGGCAGGGTCCCTCTCCTGCCTCCTCTTCTCCCCAACGCCGGCCAAAAAATGTCTTGTTTTCTTTCCCAGAGATTATCCCATCACCCTCCACTGCCTACCTAGTTGGGGAGGATTGGGGTGGTCTTTGGCACATGGGGCTACATGTGAGGTATAAGTTGAATCCAGGTCACTGCACCTCTTCAATTCCGCACTTAGTACAAGTGAGCACAGCTTCTGCTTGTCCTGGATTCTGCAGCACAAGGCTGTGAAGAGCGACCTCTCCTATGCTTTCCTGGTGCTGATGCTGTTCTTTTAATCTCTTCACTCTGCAAGGTGCCCATCATGGACAAGACCGAAGGCAGGATTTAATCATCAAAGGGCCATGAATGTGCCCATGAGGACAGAGCAGGGACTAAGCAAGAGAGAGGGAAGCATGCAGGAGTGAGTGGTCGACGGGGGGCAAGAGCATTGAGACAATGAGGTTTAGACTCTTCTGAGAGAAGGTCTGATCACTGACTTGGTTGCATATTGAATGTGAGACTTACTCTCATATCCCTTCCCTAATATTTTCCATTATAGACAAACAACCAGCAAGTTTGATGTATTATTTTAAAGTGAATATGGGTTAGTTTAAGAAAATCAAATCGGGGTATGGAACCACCATTCTCCACACATGGAGGAAGGGCAGAGGAAAGGCAAGACTGAATGGATTGCATGTTGACTTTTCCAGGGACGACTTCTGTGCATGCACATATGTCATGACATTTACTTACATGAAGATTTATATGAAGGATCCTTTAAGACCCCAGTTGACCGTGTCAGCATTACAGCTTTCCATCTACTTGAGAAGAATGTCAGGGAAAAACTGTCATCATTTCAAAAATCCCATTAAATACAGGCCTCATTCAGGTGGTATTTGCAAAGAGTCTCATTGATTAATGAACCTCCAACCTATCTTCTTTGAACTTCATAGAACCCAGAAGTTAGTAAAAACTAATTGTAATTCTCCCTGAGTCCATACTGTGGAAAGAAAGCTACTTGGAGCTGAACTTTACAAGCTTATCTACTGGGAAAAAAATATGTAGTCAAAAGACAATGCAAGTCAGTCAATGACAGCAAGCGCTTCTGTGTGCAGATCCCTTAGTGTCTCTCCACAAGGAACACTGCAGGGGTAAGCCCCCACCCAGAGTATCTACTTTATCATTCACTTCTTGCCCAAGTAAGAGGATTGAAGACAGTGTCTGCTGTCATCTCTGTCTTTGCAGGCCTCATTCGAACAGTCTACCTAAAAAAAAAAAAAAAAAATGCCTCGACTCCTCAACAAGGTAGGATAGATTCTCACTTACACTTGGATATCCAGAGTCACAGACTGGAATATTCACCTACCATTGCTCTGTACTAAAGCATATCCTATAAGATAATAAATGTCGGGGGCTAGAGAGATGGCTCAACAGTCAAGAGCGCCAATTGCTCTTGCAGAGGACCTGGGTTCCATTTCCAGCACCCACATGTCAGCTAAGAACTATCTTTAACTCCAGTTCTAGGAGAATCCAACGCCCTTTTTGACCTCCGCGGCATTGCACGACACGGTGCACCAACCTACATGCAGGCAGTACACTCATACACCTAAAAAAACAAAAAATTAAAATAATAAGATAATAAATGTCAATACATTTTCTTTTGTTTGTCTAGCAGAATCTCACTGTATTATACAGGCTGCCTCAAATTCATGATCCTCCTACTTCTGTCTCCCAAGTGCTAGGATTACAGGAGTGTGTCAACACACAGCTAGCATTTTTTCTTATGTGTCCAAATTCTATTCCCCTCTTTTCAAAATTTGAGTAAACTAAGTGTGCAGTTTACATATCTTGTTTTGCTCAGCTCTTTTTTACATTTTCTTACAGTCGTGTCTCATTTATGCTGATAGAATATTCCACGTCTTGAGGACAATGTCCACAGCCATTCCTTTTCATTTTTCCTACAACACCCCATTTAAAAAATATCTATAAGGGATCAAACACATGTTATTTGAATAAGGAAATGAATAAATTACTTCTAATTATGATAAATATGCAGAAACTATCATTTATAATGTAGAAAGATGCAGGGGCTATTCCCCGAGGTGAATGTTTGATGATGTGAGAAAGTGTGACCTGGCTGTGCACAGAAAACAAGTATTAGGAGCCCCAAGACAATGAGCTGCAAAATTCCAAGCTCTCATCTGTCTGCAGCTTCCCCTTCTGAAATGACTTCTTGCCACAATGATATAAGACTCACACTGTTCACTGGGATACACAATCCATCTTCAGAAGCCCATAGTCACAGAAGAAAGAGAGAGAAGGAAAAAAACTCCTAAGCACATTTCACCATTGGTTTTGATCCCCAGCCAAGGCCGTCCACCTGCAGAAATCCCCCAACTATCACATTTCTACTGCTCTGGCCGATAACGAAGATAATTGTTTCATCCACTTTGTCAAAGCTGAAATGAAAAGAGGGCAAAGCAAAATGATGCCATTGTAAATCACAGGGCTGAGACAGCAAAAGAGGGACAAGATAGCGACTTCATTAAGGGTTATGTATTGTGCCATTAAGTTGGCAGGGGGTCACCTTTTGTGTCACACTCGGCCTCTGTGATGCATTGCCAGCTCTTCTTTCCAATAAAATTAAACGGAGATGTAAAACTGATTAGGGCCATGTTTGCTTCAGCCTGTGGCAAAGGGAATGGTACAGGGAATAATTGATATAAGATTGTAACTGATGCATAATGGCAGCAATTTCTCTTCCTGGTCATTTCATTGCTGACCTTGCCCATTAAAGTAAGCCCAGCTGCCTCAGAGAGAGACACTCAGTTCTCATCAGCCCCTGGCCCCATAGCAGCTCTCATTCCCCCAGTCACTGACTCTCGCCAAAGCAACAGGGCTAGAAATACTGTGAGCTGGATTTTGGGTGAAGTATCTGGTTCGCATATGGATACATACTGTCGACCCCTGAGGCCACCATGAACATCTGTCTGAAATCCTCAACTCTTAGCTAACAGCTGCAGACAACTGTAAGCCTTACTAGTGTATAGACACCGCCATGGTGAAAATTACTGTAGACCTCCCTGGACTGAGCCTCAGACTCACAACCCCAGGGCTTTCTGTAGGTACTCAGTCTTTTGGTGGGGGTAGAGAAGCTACTATAGGCAAAGAGAGGCTAACTTTATCTTTGCAAGAACAGATTATATTTTACAAGGCTTTATGAAGTCAACATGTGGATAATCTCCATGAGCCATCCTCGATCTATTATTTAGTCAACAAATATACGTGAAAGGTCTCTTAGGCAGTAAGTACTGTGCTGAACATTGAGACAGCAATGCCCATAGTTCACGGAGCTCACAGCTAAGCGGCACTTTCCATTGGAATAACAATAATTCACATTTGTTGAAGGTGTACTGTGCACAAAGAACTGTTCTTTGGAACACACACACACCCACTCATACTCACACTCACGCTCACACACATATGTTAACTACTTAATCTTCATCATAGCAAGAGTTATTAATGGGTTTCTCATTTTATAGATGAAGATACAGGAGAAAGCAGAGGCCAACTACTTTGCCCTACAACAACTGGAGAATGAGAAATAGAACCCATATTCAACGTGTCAAGAACTGAAGCCAGGACCTAAACTGAAAAAATGATTGTATTAATATGTTTTTAGTTTTTCTTAACCTTTTCCCCACCCTAATCATATTGTTGATATATTTATCCAGCATTCAAGGTTTTTATCAAATGTGTTTATCAAATGGAATTCACAACAAATCAAATATATACCACATAGTAAACATTGAATATCACATAGCATAACATCTTTTTTTATTTTTTTTATTTTTTTATGTGTATGAATGTACTGTCTGCATGTAGGTTTGTGCACCTATGTCGTGCAATGCCATGGAGGACAGAAGAGGGCGCTGGATTCCCCTGGAACTGGAGTTGAAGACGGTTCTTAGCCGCCATGTGGGTGCTGGGGATCGAACCCGGGTCCTCTGCAAGAGCAGCCGGAGCTCTTAACCACTAGGCCATCTCTCCCGCCCCATAGTATAACATCTTATAGGTTTTCTTTTTCTATATTTTATTCAACATCTGAAGTTGGTATTTTATGGTGGATAAAGGAAAATGGCCAATGCTTATTTATACAGCGCATAAACATTTTATCTCAGCCCATTATTGGTATCAAGATCATGGCAAATAGCAATGAATAGAAAAATCTGAGAAACAAGGCTCCAGGAAATGGTTTCTACCATGCTCTGCCTGCTGCACGACCGGCCCTGCCTCCCTGTTCTCAGCTGAACAAGAGGGGCGGACTACATGACTCAGAGTTCTTGTCTAGTGTTTAGGAGTCCCAGCAGTTGGTGTGACCCCCACCTTCATGATGATGTCTGCACAAATGAACAGAGACACATCTTCTGAGATTCACTAGAAGCTTGCCGAAGTATATGTGTCTGCTTGTCTGTCTGTCTAGGCTTTGACAGACTCCAAGGAATGTAGCAGCTCTGGGTGGGAAATGACAAACAGCCCCTCTGCCAAAAATGTGATAAGTACCAGAAGTATGCTAAGTCAAACCAGGCACTTCTTCCCACCGCATCTAGCCATGACTCCACACATCAGGAAAGAGGCAAAGGCTTTGTGTAAATCAGGACAGATACTACGCATATCCTGTTTGATGAGTCATGCCATGTAGAATGAGAGGCCCCTTCCACCGTAAACAATACATAAAAAGCAAACACTCAGCCGGGCGTGGTGGTGCACGCCTTTAATCCTAGCACTTGGGAGGCAGAGGCAGGTGGATCTCTGTGAGTTCAAGGCCAGCCTGGCCTACAGAGTGAGCTCCAGGCCAGCTGGGACTAAAGGGAGACCCTGTCTCAAAAATACCAAAAAAAAAAAAAAAGCAAACACTCAGCAAGAGGACTCTGGTCATCTGATTCCTCCTTCCTCACCTCCCCTGCCCCTCACTGTCCATCCAGAGCCCAGGCCTCTGTGCTGGGCAGCTCCCCTGGGCCTGCTTTGTGAGTGCTAAGATGCCTGGAGGAAGCAGCCCTGGCTACAGGAATGAGTCTAGGCAAACCACTGGGTCTGAAATTTCCCTGTGATTCTTAGGATTTTCCCACATGGTACAATAAGGAGAGGGAAACTCTTCTTTGCATCAAGGGCAATAATAAAGAGCTCCTCCATTCCTATAAAACATCCACAGCCACAATGACAATCAACCCCGGATGAGAGTGGTGGTGGTATTTTGTGACTCTGAAGGTAAAGAGACCTGGGCTTAGAGATGTGCTTTGAGGTTGCTGACCAGGCTTGAAGAGATGTCTGCTCCCAGGGGAAGGAATTCCCACTGCTCCATGGGACAAATGGCAAATTTGTCTAAAAGCAGGTTGCATAGCTGACTCTCTCTGGCTTACTCAGAATAGCTTCCCACTAAATGGTCAAGGCAGCAGGCCGGAGCCTCGGCCTCCTCCTTGTAGATCAGGCTGCTTGCAATATTCTCAGGAGGCTGATACTGCATTTTTGGTTCCTCTGCATTGACTCAAAGGACCCTACTGGGCCAGAAGACTGAGGCAGCCCAAGAAAGTAAAGGCCATGCCAGAAGTTGCCAGGAGACTATGGGTCTGTGCTTATCCAGAAAGAAATAGAGTTATTGAGAGATGTCCATTATTAGGTCCTTGTTAAAGAATGTTCCAAGAGGTGGTGGTGCATGCCAGTAATCCCAGCAGGAGGAGGACTGAACAAGGGGTTCAAGAGTTTGAGACCAGTTTAGACTATAGAGTGACTCTTACCGGGTGGGGGAAGGAGGGGACATGAATCTACTCATTGTCTCTCTTTCGCCAGAACAATGATGATCCAATGGAGGTGGATAGCACAGCCTCATCCCTTGTCCCATGACCTATGTCTACTCATTCCTGTTCACACTATACGAGCCAAAGATCCTTTTTAATATAAGTTAGTGTTTAGGGAAGAAAATAAAAACAACTATAGAACTCATCTCAGCAAAAAAAAAAAAAAAAAAAAAAAAAAAAACAAAAAAAAACAGTACAAATGCTCAGAGCAACTGAAACCTTAGAACCAAACAAACTTTTATTATTCAATTAACAGATGAAAGCTTTAACTGAGCAACACACAAGGCAGGAGGAGTACAAAGATGGACAAGTTGCTTGGCTTTCCCTCCGCCATCCATCTTCGCACTCTTCACATCTCCTGAGGGAATGTCATTGCATCCGTACTGTGCAGACACTTGCCCCTGATGTCTACTGTGCTTTACTAGAGACAGAAAGAATACAGAAGGCAAAACCCACACCCTTAAAGAGTCCTCACACCAGTATTGTCGGGCAGACATGAGCCCCAGTACCCACTCGAGAGTACCTTCCCCTGTATCCTTGTTTCTTTAAAGCTTCATATTTTTGCCTTTACCATTTTTCAATCTATATTTTATTGAACATACATCTTACTCGTATTTAGGTCCCCTTCCCCTAGCCTTTACCACTTTATCAGGTTTTTAAGTTGAATTTTTGTAATTTTCCAGACAATATAATTTGATAATATTTAGATCCCCTCCATTATTCAACACCTCCTCTTATTTCTACAGAGTCTAATGTGTATCCCCAAATGTCCTCCAGTGTAGGACTATCCATCAGAGCCTGGTTAAAGAGTCCCATCCTTGAACATGGTGGTCTCTCCTCCTCCCAGCAGCCGCTGGTTGCCAGAGTTTCCTTAGGTTGGGTTGACGTTTCCTATCCACTTTACTGTGTCGATGGTGGGGTTCTTATCTGGTTTGAGCTTGCATGGGCCTTATGCATTCTGTCAGCATTGCTCATAAATGACGAGCTGTCTGGACAACCCTGTTTCCTTGTGGTCATCTACCTCCTCTGGCTCTTACAATCTTCCCTCCCCCTCTTCCTCAATGGTCCCTGAGTCCTGGGAGGCAGGTGTTTGTATAGGTGTCCTAGTCAGGGATAAGCCCTCTGCAGCTTGTTCTCTCTGCATTGCCCAGTTACGGGTTTCTGTGTTAATTACCATCTGCTGCATAAGGAAACTTCTCTGGTCAAAGGGATCTTTGTACATCTTATCCAGGCTTGAAGGGAAAATTTCAATGCCATTTCCTTTGTCAAGGCATCCTTTGTTCTCAGAAACAAAATCAAGTTTCCATATTCTCAGTGTCGACTTCTGCTTTTCAGTGATAGCACCTGACACAGTTAATACCTTCATTTATTCAGCAAATATTAACTTGAGTGCCAAACACTGTTTCAGGCCCTGAGGGATTGATTCACTAGTGATGCATGGCAATTGCTTAGTTCACTATTGTCCTCCTTCCCCCCTAGTCCTACATGGTGAGAGAGAGAAGGATCCGATTTTGTGAGTTGAGCTAAGTGGCTTCTTGATTAAGCCATTATTAAGACATGAATTCCTGAGGTTTCTAGAAGAAACTCATGAAGTTTCTTTATGAGTTTCTTGAAGATCTGATGTTCAAGGGAGGATAAAGAACTCTCTTCAAACAGATACAGAGACCCACAGGAAGCTGGCAAAATCTCGTCCCCCCACCCCCCACAACCTATTGTATTATCCACCTCTCAATGTCCTCTCTGCTACCTGTGCCTGCCCCTGGGAGCTAAGGCAAGGAGAGGAAATTCCTGAGAATTTTCAGAGCAAAGAACAGAGAAAAGAAACAAAACACAAAAGAGAAAAGAAAAGAGGACTTAGTTGTGTGGTAAGATTTAATAAAATATTTTCATTAGAAAATCTGGTGAGCTGCTGAGGCCTATAGAAAGCCTGAATAAAGAGGTGAATGTACCTGGGGCCTCATGGCCAGGCACCTAGGAGAGACTGAACCTCCTGGCTTGTTCAGGAGGATATTAGCCAGGATTTATGTTACCTCTCAAGCTTCCTCTCACCTTCTAGCATTTGGAGAAGACGTCTTAGCAGCCAAGCAGGCCCCAGGGAAATAGCAGCTGAACAGGGAATAGACAAAGAGAGCTCTTGACAGGTGACTGGCCCTCTCCCTAGGGGGCTTCCTTGCAATCATACTCCTCTGCCATTTAAAGCACAGCCAGGAAACAAAAGAAAAGGAAATACAGCAAGTGGCTGAAATGTTGCAATCCTGTGGTTGAAAGCAGACAAGTGGGTACGGCCTCTCTAGAAAACACGAGGGTGGCACAGGGCACAGGTCAAAGGCTTGCTCTTTCAGAGAGCTTTGCTCAACAGGAAGGGGTGCGCACACTCTCGTGCCCATCTGTCCAGCCAGGGGGATTGCCTCCTGGTCACTCTATTTCCAGTGTCTCTAGTTCAGTACCAAGCAAGCCACAAAGCAGCTCGACTCCTCTCACAGAGGTCTCTTAGGAGCCCAGCCCAGTGTGTGACTTTGGTTGCAAAACAGAGAGGTTCACAAACCGGGACCTACGGAGATTAACCGCCCTCAGTGGGAGGGGATCCACGCACCCACGCACCCACGCACCGGGGGACAGCCTCTGCACCTACAGAAACAGCACAGAGGAGGCACGGCAACAGGGTCAGGACAGCTTGGCTCCCACAGGAACCCCCAGGCTGAGAGCTCTTTCAGTTTGTGCTGCAGCAAAGGGTAGGAGACTCAGGGACGCACAGCCACCCAATGGCTTTCTGGAAACTTCCTCCTCTCAGACATCAGGGCAGCCAGAAGCCCTCGTCACTGGCTGGACTCACAGAGCCACCCAGTGCTAGTGGAGGGATTTTTCTTAATGTCTTTATATAGACGAGTTAATGTAAAGCTTTCCAACATAGGCATGTTTTCCTGTTCCTTCTCTCTGACCTTGGCATTTTCTTTCTCCACTCCTGGCTCAGCGCTGTCCTGTGGCCAGGTTTGCCTCTCATTTGTCAATGTTATTATTGAATTTTCAAATGCCAGTAGTACACATAAATCAATGGCTTTCTTCTCCCTACTGGCATATCCCTGCCACATGTGGTCATTCATTTTTTTAATAAGTCCTCCTCTCCTTTCACCCATTTATAAAAATGCATCTTGTTCCCCCACCACCGTCCATCACTGGCTGAGCCCAGCTATTTGTCGCCCCTCAGTGCTTATTCATCAACGTTTTCAAAAGCAAAATCACTCTTCGCCTCCTGCTCTTATTGTGCCATCAATCTTGACCAGGGGATCAATAAACTTGGCTTTTGCAATCCCCCTCCTTCCGAGCTGACTCTCTCCAAAGTGCAGTCTTTTTATTTACATTTTTAACTGATCATCAGCGTAGGGGGACGGCAGTGTCAGGGAAGCAAAGGGCTTTCATTTGCTCCCGAGGCAGCAATAACCATCCATGCATCGGTCATTTAACACGGTGACCCAGTGAAATTGATACTCCGCTCTTCTCTGCTCGGGTCCACTTGCGTAAATCATAACCCAGGGAAACAAAAGCCCGGCCTGAGCGGTGCCTGGCAAACGAGTAGGCAAGGAGAAAGGCAGACCAGCTCACGACACTAAGCCTTGTTGGAGGAGACACACACTGACGTCCAGGAATTTCTTCAGTTTGCTTTATATGCGCACAGGGAAAATTGAAGTGAAAGAATCTGCAGTGCTAGGAAGAGGAAAGAAAGCTGAATTCCATAACGGGCAGACATAGAAGAGTGGCCTGGCAACCAGGCCTGGTGTGGACTGGCCCATTAAACCGCCTCTAGACCCACAGACACATTAAGTTCTGGGGCCTCAAGCCTGCTGTTAATTAACGCTTCCAGCAAGGTGGAACACTGTGAAAACTGCGAAGGCACAGGGAGGCAAGCGGGGTGCGCGGGTGAAAGTGGAGGACGCCTTTCTTCTTGCACTCCGATTTTTAACAACACTTACTCAAGGCTGAACTAAAATACAGCTAAGAAAATACAAACTTAAAAAGTCAATCCAGTGAGGATTAAGGCGTCCATCTTGCGAGGGACAATCAGCTTTCCCTTTGCCGCTTAAACAAAGGGCATGCCTTAGGGTTTCTGGGTAGTGTGCCTAGGAACCCTGCGAGGTGATTATGCCGGCCTGTTAAGGGTTAATCATGTCCTACCTCTCACTACTAGTTTTCTCAGCTTAATGAAGATTCCTCTTGGCTAAGGGAAGGTGGGAAAGGGGCTTATACTTTGAGTACTCTTCTGCTTCCAGTGATTCACAATAGCTTTCCAGGTAAATTTTGCATCTATGCCTCAAGGATCACTAAACTGCCATGTAGAGATTAAGTTGCTTATTCATCTCATAAAATTTGGAAACAGCTCTCCGATTGCAAATTCAGACATTTTTCACTTCTGAATGCCAATGAGGCCCCAGGAGTCATCTGACCTAGGTCAGAGAGACCTGGAAGGGATTCCATGAGTCGTGCTTGAATCTGGTCTGAGGGAACAATCTTCTTCTCCATTCCCAGACCAGCAAGCTCTTGTCACATGTTTGCCAATAACAGAAGTTCAAGGTTCAAGAGACAAAACAGACCAGAGATCTGCCACCAGATCTAGCAGCCCTGGAGGAAGGAACCGTGACGGTAAGGCAGGGGTCTGCTCTCAGAGGGAGGCAGAGTAGCTGCTGCTCCTGAGGAGGAACCTCTGACTTTCCCACCCTCAGTTTCTTCAACTCTAAGATTAAGGGGTCACTTCTGGAATGTCTAAAATCTCTCTTAGAAACAAAGTCACCACATTCCCTTCTGAAATCACCAGCAAAGGCTAGGACTTCAGAGGACACAGGACTGACCACAGAAAGGCAACATTAGGAAATGAAGTCCTAACTTCCTAACTGTGGGGGCCTCTGGGTGCACCTGGGTCAAAGCAGGCTTGCTGTGGTGGGCTCTCGGCAAATATGTACTGACCTCTCTTTAATCATCAAAGCTACAGCAGGGCAGTAATAGAGTTTGATTAAGACACTGGTTTTGCTGCTTTAGATTTTTGGATTTCATGGAGAAATTCGAATAAAAATATGAATAAAAACTTTTGGCGCAAACACAGTGTTTGTCAAACAGATTTCTCCTAGAAAAAGTACAAAATATGGAGCTTGGTATGGCGGCTTACACCTTTAATCCCCATACCAAAGAGGCAGAGGCAGGCAGATGTCTATAAGATTGGTACCAGCCTGGTCTACAAAGCAAGTTCCAGGCTAGCTGGAGCTACAAGGGACACCCTGTCTCCAAAACAAAACAAAATAAGAGTATAAAACATGATTATATATTGTCACCATTACATTACAAAAGAAGGACATTTTGATGCCCAAAACTTATAAAGAAGGTAATTAGTAGGGATAGGCACTGACTCAGAGTACTGTTGGAACAGCCTCTTGACCTAAGAATATGGTATGCTGTCTCAAGGGGAGAGTGTGGTGAAGACCTCATGTTAGACTTGCATATACTCAGAGTACACAGCCAGTAATCAAATAATGTGCATTTTCCTGTGGGTCTTTTATTGTTGGGTAACCAAGCCTCTCTTATCAATGAGACTATATGCTCCTTAACTATAAGGACCATTTCTTACTTTTTCATCACAAAGTAGAATTCATTTTGTCATCTGTTTGTGCATAGTTGAAATTTAAGTTGTGATACCAGTTTGTGGCTAAACTGAGTAGATGACAAGAGTAAACTGGAGTAAGAATGTATTTGGTGGGGTCATGTCAGAAAGGCCTATGAGATGCACAGGTAGCCAGGTCCACAGCTGTGGCCACAGCCCCCAGGTATCTTGTGTACCCACAGCCCCCAGGAGCCCTCCCTGCAGCAAGCTGGACACATCTGATGGAGCACCAAGGAAGCAGAGAAAATAGAGATTCTGAGCAGGGAATTCTAAAGCTACCACTGCTTGTGCTTTGCTTACCTTATGAGAGTGACACAACAGTAAATAAGACTCTCAGTCGATTAATGCAGGCTCCAAAATGGCTGACCCTAGAGGACACAGGGAAAGGCACTGGCACATGGACTACAGTCTCTTCTAAGTTAATCCTAGGAAAGGCACTAGAAAATACACAGTTCTGTCTGAACAGTAGCCAAACTGTCACTCTCAGGGCAGATTTGGTCTGTCCTGGGGCATCAGGCTTATGTAACTTCCACTGTTTTGCTAATAAGCCAGAAATAAACAATGAGTGACCAGTCATTTTTAAAAGCCAGCTGCCCTGCAAGAAGAGAGAGGAGGCCAAGAGGCTAGGGAGGAAGTGCCTGCCAAGATAATAAATACAACCCAAATCTCCAACATTTTGTGGTTTGACACTTAATTGATTAACTAATTTGAGGCAACAAGATTTAGTGTTCCTGCAGATTAGTGTCGAAGGAGTAATTATAGCCACGGCTCCCATCTCCAAAGAGCATGGCAGCTACGGCAGTGCACAGGCCAAACCTGCCTTACAGCCCACATATTACAGCAGATAGAAACCAACGGATTTTTGGAACACGTCCCTTTTCAGCTCTGCGTGCTGGGATTGCTCTGGAAAGGTCATTTGGCGCCTTATCAGCATAGACAAAATCCCCTGCCTGTAATGTATGTGTTTATTCT
The DNA here is from genome assembly GCA_009823505.1 of Rhizomys pruinosus. Classification (NCBI taxonomy): domain Eukaryota; kingdom Metazoa; phylum Chordata; class Mammalia; order Rodentia; family Spalacidae; genus Rhizomys; species Rhizomys pruinosus. Next base: position 3,681,724 of record VZQC01003239.1, on the reverse strand, counting down.
CAAATTAAATATATTAATGTATTATTTGTTCTTAAAATGTCATGGAATAGATAGTGAGCTTAGCCCTCCTGGCAGACCTTTGAAGCTTAAAGAGTAATGTAATAATAGTACATTAATCCATAGGCCGTTCAGTCATTTCCCTGTGGAGGCTCCAGCCTCTGTACATGCTACAGAATGCTGGATTTGCAGCACCTGATGGTAGGAGTCCTTTTCTTTAACAATGGGAGGTTTGATGTGTGTGTGTGCCGGGGAGGGCAGGTTCTTACCGAAGCTAAGGAAAGGCTCTGGCCTTGTATGGTTTAGGTGGAAAAACCCTACTGAGGGCTTGAAAATAGTGATGGCCTATGTGGCCCAGGGTTAGAATAATTTCAGAGAAATTGGGGAATGAGCTCAAAAGCTAGAGAATTCTATTTCTTTGCCCATCTCCTTTGGCCAAATCTTATAGGAAATGTGACTGAATGTGCCATGGCCCTTGCTTAGGGTCCAGGCACCATCCCAGGAGATGGCGAATGCAAGTGCTGTCAACACAGTTGTGAACAGTACTGAGGTGAGGCTTTGAAGGGCATCAATGTCAGCCCCTTGCTGTGTGGACATAGGTGAGAAGGCATTCAGGTAGAGGATAAGCCCAGCTGCCCTTATACCTGCACCCACAAAAAAAAAAAAAAAAAAAAACCAAGGTCCGCTCATGTGTTATTGAAGTATTTTTAATCCCATTACTGGTCCACTCTGCTTCTTTAAGTCTAACTTGTGGTTTAACTGCTAAGTTTCTCCATACTAAGTAGCTGGGCCTCCTGAAAGCTGACTATGAGAGGTGTTTATTCATCAGGAGGTTATTTCTGGAGCTACACATTCAATGAATTCAGAAAAGTAGAACTGGACAGAAGACTCAAATTTGAGGTCTCAACCAGTCCTGAAAGTTTGACTCTTGAATGGCCCTTGAAAGTTCCCACAAACCGAGGCAAGGAACCAGGCCTTTCAAGCCAGGCCTTTCTATCCCAGCATTGACCAGTCATTGATCATCCCCCTGGGGAAGGCATAACCTTGGGCAGGGCAGTTCACTGAGTAGGCAGTTCTCAGCAGCTCTGCGTCTGTGAGCTTTCAGCAGCCGGTGTTCCCAGCATCTGGGGGACAGATGCTGGAGCCCTGAAGAAGGGCCCTGGCTGGGAGAAACATCCTCGACTCACTGCATGTAGCAATCCCCTAGGGTGTCTCTTGACTTCTCAACTTTTTCGTGAGAAAATTAACTTAAGGCCATTCTCACCAGCTGTTCCGGCCCTCTGCTGCCCTCCTGTGGCTACTGGTACAACTACCCCCCTCCAACCAGAGAGGCCCCTGGGACCCCCATGTGCCATGGTGTGTCTGAAGAAAGAATCTTTCTGCTTTTTTTCTTCCATCTTTCTTGCCAATCAGAAAACTAAATTCTGACCCTAGATGAACCTTCATTTGTTTCAGTCTTGAAGATTTTCTGGTCTTTAGCAGGTTCTTGATTGAAATACCTTTGCGTCTGGTGGCAACATCATTCATCATTGAATATTTCCTTAGTATGATCTGGTGAGAATAAGAACTTTTAGAGGACTCAAGTGGAAATGTTCATCCTTCTACATGACCCAAGGCTGCCTAAAGTTAACAGAATGACATTCCTTTCTTTGAAAACTACAGGGAACATCTTTCTTCAGCAGGTACAGGGAGGCCTGGTGGTAAGAGCGAAAGACTCATGGTTTACTGAATCTGGCTTCAAGTCAGAGTCTGCCACTTACCAACCATGTAGCATTGACTGAACCACTTATCCAAGGATCAGTTTCTGTATCTGTGGAATGTGGTAGTACCTGCTCAACAACTGGTGTGCCAGACATTGAACTTGGTGTACCTGTCAAAGCACAGTGTAAAGTACTGGGTGGATTCAAGAGCTTGTTAGTATTGCATATCAGTACTAAGAACTTCCAAATGTCCTTCCCCTTAGGCAATAATATAACTGTGAACTACAAACCACAACTTGCCACACAAACTGGATATTTTAAATCCCTCCAACAAAGAAAGGGATTTTTCACAATAATCACTAAAAAAAAATGCATGAAAAACAAGCAGGTGCAAAGATAAATGAGTGGAAAGATGCCAATGTCACTATAAGCCTCACTATGTATTGTGTGCTTATAAGGTGGCTTCTGATGAAGAGGCAAGAGGAAATGCTGAGCGGTCTGCCAGCCCTGCCCTTCAAGATTTGCTGTTCTGGACATACCCATGTGGAAACACATGGCACAGTGCACACCACCTCTTCCAGAGAACTGGACAGTGTCCTTAACAGGAGAAGTCGAGGGTGGACTTCTGTCCCGCAGACTGGGTATCTGGAAGCCCAATCAGTACTAAGAGTTTTCCAAAGCCCACAAAGGCACAGTGCATACAACCTCTACCAGAGAACAGGATAGCCGGGCAATCCAACATTTCTCTTCTTTAAATAGCATCCTCACAAGGAGGTTTGAAAACTTTTAAAACATGCAAGGACATAGAAAAAAAAACTTGTCCACATCATATGTATACAATAGAACTATTAAATATGTCACTTTTGGCCCAATATTTAACTAATAGGACCAAATGCTATCAAGGCAAGAATCAGGAGATAAATACCACACAAAACTAAAATATACATAATAAAATTAGGCTCTTGATGTGATTATCCAGTGTCTTTCATATAGGTATCAGAAAAAAGGAAAATAAAAATTTAAAACAATAAGGGGAAAAAAGAATTGGCGCGCTCTCTCTCTCTCTCTCTGTCTCTGTCTCTCTCTCCCTGTCTCCCTGTCTTTCTGTATGTCTCTCTTTCTCTCTGGTGTGCATGTGTGTGTGTGTGTGTGTGTGTGTGTGTGACAGTTGTGAAGACTCACAAGGTAGAAGTCTTTTAGAGTCAGGACAGCTCCATCCAGGCCTCCTGAGAGCATCTCGGCATGTCATCACTCCGTAAAACAACTGCCACAGTTACTTTCACACGATACTGGGAACTAAATGCTTAGTGCAGGTGAGTTGTTTAGGCAGAAATGAAAGTTGAATAATTTACTTAGAAATTATATTCATGGAAAACATTTGATTTAGGTTTTCAAGTTTGTGTATAAAAGGAAGAAAACTTATCAAAAACTCTGCACATGAAAAATATATCATTTTCCCAAAGCTAGAAATATTATTTTTACCAAGGAGAGGATGGAGCATCTTACAATTAGAACTCAAATGCATATTTGGTCAAGAGGACATGCCTGCATGACACTGCTCTGTGGTCAATTTAGTCACCATTGACATCCTGAGGAGTGCCCCTTATGTACTTGGGTACAGAATTCACAGACTGTGGTGTCATTCAAGAGGAAAGTAGCCATTCACGTGGGAGCCTGGCACCGTGGCTTGGCCTTCCTTGTTCTCATTTGGAAGCCAGTTTTCTTCCTTCAGCCACTGGGAAGATGCGTGGGCAAATGCCAAGTACTTGGAGACACACCACAATGAAAGGCTCTACTTTAAGTGACTGGATTTTGTCTAATAGAAGAGTGTGGAGACAACAGGAAAAGTCTTCAGCTCCATAGCAGTGAGCAAACCTTATCTGCAAAGGGTCTCTGCGCATCTGCATCCGCATCCGCATCCACATCCACATCCACTTCACTGGGGACTATGAGGGACTGAGCTGAATTCCAGCAGTGGTGGACCAAGTGGAAAGTGCAGCTTACTTTAAAAATAGAGAACAAGGCAGCATTAGAGGGGGGAAATAACACTGTTTTTTTCTTTAGCAGGCCTCACTAAGCCTGGACTCTGCATTTTAATGGAGACTCCAGAGTAATCTAAACTGAGGACTTTCATCCAAGCTTAATGCCAGCCAAGCTTGAAAACGAGATGTCTAAACCAGCCAAGATGGCAGCCCTAGCAGGCAGTCCAGGTGGGACATCGGTCTACAGGAGGCCAGAAGGTGGACAGGACCCTTCTATGCATAACCATTGCTTGAGGAACCACCAAGGTCACAAAGGAAGCAGGCTGAGCCTCCTGCCTTCTGTTCCTGTAATGGTATTAGCAATGACTCTTTCTTACTCAATCACACTCCCAAAGGATTGTCAATAAACTTTTTATGTGCCATAACTGTTACATTAAATAAAGCTGAAAGTATTGAGTAAACCGACTGTAAATCACTTTAGATGCCTTGGAATTACATTAAGTGTGAGAATTATGGATCTTTTGCTGCTTGCAGAAACAGAGAAACGACAGAGCCAGGGATTTTTATGCTGCCAGCCTTTTGAAGATTTTTTAAATTATTTCTTTATGCTCCACGACAGCCATCTCTTGTAAATGACTTGTTCAGGGGCAAACTAGGGGTAGGGGAGGAGCAGATACAGCATTGGGGGGAGTGGAGGGGAAGGGGCTTGTAGGGAAAGGCACAGCCAGGTCTCTCCTTTCACATGCAGTCACTACAGATTTCAACTCCTTTTTTTAAAAAAAGCCTTGCTTTCAATGTTTGTACATTTTAGATAAATGAGGGATGTGGCCCAAACACAGACCCGCAGGGTGTGTGTACATGTGCATGAATATACTCTTTTCCTGGCCTCTTCAAACCCTTTCCATTCAAATGTCCCCAGCTGTTATTTTTGTGACGTTAAACCCTGGCTTTTATGACATTGGTGTTCAACGGTCTTCCAGAGGCCTTTGCAGGGTCAGTTCTGTGTTTTCAACAAAATTGTCAACCACTGGAGGAAGTTTGTAGAGAATGTTGATAAAAACGGAAGTCTCAGACTGATACTCCCCTATATCTCCTTTGATGTCGGAGCAGGTTTGATTTTGTTTCTTGGGAGTGGAGCTGAGGCTGCTTTCCATCTGGCACCTGGTGGTTTCTCTTGTTGACCACTTCCAGCAACAAAATAATGATTGGGGGCCGGTGACATCAAGGGCTCTTGCCATTGTCGTCAGTGTTAGGACCAGGTCAGAAGGAAGTTAATCAAACGGAAAGGGTTAACCATGCAGGAGCAACTCTCTAGTTGAAGCAGGTCTGGTTCCCATGACTCCCTTAACCACAAGAATACAGTCTGATCCGGAGTTATTAGTTCCCAGAGCTACCTGAGGTCAGGATGAACTTTCCCAGCCCTGTAGGAGTGCTTCCTACCCCCTAAAAAGCCCATTCCTCTCCAAGGGACTTCACGCTGCTAAACACAACCAATCAGCTTAAAGGTCACCACTGCTAGCATTATGTTCCTATAGCCTTGCAATTGTGTATGTGTGATGTCACCAAGTTCCTCTAGTTTGTGGCTTTGGCTTTAAAAGGTCTCTGTAACAGACAGTCGGGGTCGCGCTCATCCCTGCGTGGAATGGGTTGCGTCCCTGACACATCAACAATTGGCTCCCTTGATGTGTCAGTTTTCTTAATTGGGTTCTGGTGCACTAGCAAATTAAATAAATTTCATATCAATCTGTGGTCCCTCGTTGGTTAATCTTGTGAGTGTGGCAGTTTGAGTCCAACAATCAGAATGATGTCAGGGACACAGTTAGCTTCCTTTCAGGAAGAGCAGGGGCAAAAATAAGCCATGGTACTTCCAGGCCAGGAATGGGTGTGACTGATGAATAATTCATAAATACTCACAGAATAGCTGGAGGGGAGGAAGAGCAGAGAGAAACTCACACTTATAAATGCAGCCTAACCAAGCCTGACCATAGGAAGTATCAGGATCTGGAGGACACCAAACCTGAACCTAACCTATGACCAATCTATTTATCTTACTTGACCCACTGAAGACCTTATTATATTTGAAAATCTTTTATTTTTAATGAACCAAACAATAAAAACTCTATTTCAGTTCATCTAAAATACAGGATCTAGGCTCCAGATCTGGCTGGGGAAATAGTAAGAGGCCACAGAGCTTGGCGAGGCTGGGTGGTGTGACCCACAGTGGAGTTGTGCAGAGGGAGATACAAGAGGCCAGTAGCCTTGGCCAAGTTGGAGACTCACAAGCTTGTGCTTATTGGTTACATTAACCCGCCCTTTATGTGTCAATTCCAGGGAAGGGAAAGAGGTACAGAATGAATGCCACAAAGTATTATGAGAGACAGAGAAGAAAGGACCTTGGGGGACCAATGGGTGGTATGGGTTGAGGAGCACCTTCAAAAGCAGGCAGATCGTATCATACAGGCACTACAAAACAGAAGCTTCTGCATCATGAAGGGTCTGGAAATAAGTGTCTATGTGAGCATGCATGGCCAGTCAGTCTGTCACCAGCCATAGCAGCTGCTATAAGAGCCTGTAGAGTTGCATCTGGAAAACAGAAGAATAGCGGTAGGGTGGAAAGTGTAGAGGGGAACTCTGGGAAGACATCAGAGCAAGAAGGGGAGGAGTGAGGGTACTGCAGCCTGCGTCCCAAAGGTGCAGGCTCTGCTGCCCTCCCTCTGCTGCAGGCTACGTGGGAGTATCCTGGTCCTGTTGCAGACTCTCTTGTATGGAAATTAGGGACAGGGAACCCCAAACTCTGGGTTTTGATCTTGATGTTGGCACTCATTGGTTATATGACGTAGAGCAGAGATTACCTTGGAGGGGCCTTCTAGGACAGTAGAGCTAGACGATTCCAGAGCTATTTTCAACTCTACATGTTCTGATTGCTATGGTCACCTCTGCCTTGCTTTCTCTGTCACTAGATAGCTGGTCAGATGGAGGAATGATCAGCCTGTTTCCTTGACTACCAACAAAGGCCACATTGGGGTCTACCAGCCAAGCCCATCTCTGTGGAATCAAAGAAAGGGTTCTCTATCAAGCTTCTTCACCACTTACCAACTGGGCAATTGTTCAAACTGCTTGACCTCCCAGGGCCTGGAGAGCCACATCTGCAAAGTGGCGAAGCAAATGTACAATGGGCTGAGGGGCCTGTTTCCCCCAAAGGCCCTATCCAGGACATTTAGGACATTTGGCTCCTTCGGCAGACAGGGCAGAATGCAGTTAGACTCACTGACTCAATTACCTTTATAATTTATCCTAAAGAGTTAGAAAGTCTGAGTTCCAGGTCACCCCTGACTATTCCCAGACATGTATATGCATACAGAAGATTGGCATGGGCAGTCTTATTTTTTGAAGCAGGGTCTCTTACTGACCTGAAGCTCACCAATTGCCTACACTGGCTGCCAGTGTGGGATCTACCTGGCTCTTCCCTCAAGCACTGGAGTTACTGATGGGGTTGTCCTTCCCAGCTTTTGCTGTGGGTGCTGCTGATCTGAACCCAGGTCCTCATGACTCCACACTGACTACTGCACTTCATGAGCCATGGCCCCAGCCCATCCAAGCAATGTATTTGTGAACTATGAAGTTAATTGCTACAGGGAGACTATAACAAGGTGTGAACATACATGTTAAAGTTTTTATGGTCAAATAAATGATTGAATACACAAGAAGAAATCAGTGACAGATTCTTAAGTTGGGGATGCCAGTGACACCCACAAGTCCGGTGGAGGGTGTCATATGAATGGAGACAAAATATGAAATGCAAGATATTTATTGGGGCCCACTCTGAGCCAAGATCTCTGGGCTCTGATGATAAAATATTGAAGGCAAATGGGCAGATTCATTGCCACAAGGGGTGACATCCTGTGGGATCAACAGCCACTAAGCCAACATATTAATAAGTAACTGCAATCATTTCAGAGAATAATTAGTGAGATGAGGAAGACAAAACCCAATCTTGGAGTGTGTTGGTTTGATATTGTCAACTTGATAGAAGCTATTATTACCTAAGAGACAAGCCTCTAAACCTAGCTGTGAGTTTGTCTAGATTAGGTTAGCCTCTGGGAGATTATCTTGATGAGGTTAACTGGAGTGGGAAGACCTGCCTTAGAGGGGGTGCTACCATTCTCTTCACTCGGATCCTATAAAGAAGTCACCTAAGCACTAACCTTAATGTCTTTCTCTACTTCCTGACTGTGGATAAAATGTGACCAGCCATTTCAGGTTCCTGACACTTTGACTTCTCCACCAAGATGGACTGTACCCTTGAACTGTGAGCCCCTTCCTTAAGTTGGCCTTGTCAGGGTATTTACCACAATAGGAAAAGTAACTAAGACATGGGGAGAGGTTCTAGAGACCAAATGGCATGCACACAAGGAAATCTTTTGGCCACATGTGAGCTGATGTCTTTTTTTTGTTACATGAAATATTTTTTTTAATTTATTTAAGGGATTCACAATATAAGAGCACAGTTGTTTTCAGATCACATTAACGTTGCTCAGTTTGCCATACAATTAGATAATTGGTGCTAGCATCCACAGATGAGGGATACCATTCATCGTTTGTTTTTCTGGAACTGTGTTACTTCACTCAGCATGATATCTTCTAGTTCCATCCATTTACCTGCAAAGCTCATGATGTCATCTTTCTTTACCACTGCATAGAACTCCATTGTGTAGATATACCACATTTTCTCTATCCACCCATCAGTTGAGGGGCACTTGGGTTGGTTCCAGCTCTTTGCTGTGCTTCAGGTGGTCTTGGGAAATCCCCGATCTAAGCTCTGTGCACTCTAAGCTGATGTCTTGTGCCATGATTTTGTTGTTGTTGTTGTTGTTGTCTGCTTGCTTGCTTGCTTGACATGTTTTTTAATTTTCATTTTAGTTAATGAATTGTGTGTGTGGATGCAAGTGCATACTATGGTATGTGTGTAGAAGTCAGGGGACACCTTGCAATTCCTCCCTCTGAAGTATAATTCCTTTTAGAAGCAATGTCTTGGATAATTCAGGCTGGCCTCAAACCCACTATGCAGCTGAACATGACCTTAATGATCTTCTTCCTGCCTCTGCTTCCCAAGGACTTAAATTACCCTACTGCATCATGGGAAGTGCTGCAAACTAAACTCAGGGACGGCTTCCTGAGTGCTATGTAAGCACTCTAGCATCTGAGCTTCCTACCAGCCCCTTGACATGATGGGAAGGAGACAGTGTACCTCACTGTCCCCATGAACATTTAGGCCTTGCTAGAATTTCCCTTTCTAGAAAGTTACTCCAAAGATTCATTTGCACTCCCCTGGCCATTCCTGTGATTTGCATGTGGATGATACATCTAACGCTTGAATCTTAATTTCAATGAATTGTGCAATAAGCATATGAAACAACGAAATATCTACTTTTCTCAATGAAAGTTCAGCTCTGGGTCTCTGCTGACAAGATCAGATTGCACCCCATAACTCTCTGGCACCCCTGGAGAAGTGGGGCTCTTTAGACCAAATCCTGCTCCCCCCACCTTAGAAAGCCACTGCAAATAATTGTGCTCACTGAGCCACACTCCGATGAGGAGATCATTAGTGGAGATGACAGGTGGGGTCCCTCTCTGCTCTGCTGATCTGTAACTGTCCAGACTCAAGTGTCACTGGCATGTCTCACAGTCCACAAGATTGTAGTGCAGCATATTAACCTTCGTGGGCTCTAGCAGGGTTCCCACAAATGTCTGGGAAAAGAATGCCAGGGCTCAGGGTAATCACTTGCCAGGGGGTGATCTGGAGCTGGGTGCAGGTAAGGAGCAATTGCCGGAGGCAAATCGCCTGGGCTTATTATGCTTGCCCTAAATAATAATTAGCATGGCCTGAGAAATCATACTATGAGAAGTTTGCTGGGCTGTTTTCTACTCCCAGAAGATGGTAACCTACCCTGCTTTGGTCCTTATAAGGATATGGGGGTGGAGCGTTAGCGGTAGAACAGAGATAGAGACGAGGCACAAAAGGCCCATGCTTCTGTGATAGCAAAGATAAAAGAAAGGGCAGATGGCAAAATAAATGCATTAGAAGCCACAAGGAGCCCAGGGTGTAAACATCCTGAGTGGACAGCTAGCACAGTTGCTCAGGCTAGCAAAGAGCCACTTCAGCACTAGGCATGCCCCTAGGGTGGAGCAGAGGCAGGGGCAAGGGGCAGGGGCAGGGGCAGGGGCAGAGGCAGGGGCAAGGACAGAGGCAGGGGCAGAGGCAGGGGCAAGGGCAGAGGCAGGGGCAGGGGCAGGGGGCAAGCAGGGGCAGGGGCAGAGGGGGCAGGGGCAGAGGCAGAGGGCAGGGAGGGCAGGGGCAAGGGGGGGGAGGCAGGGGCAGAGGCAGGGGCAGAGGGCAGGAGGCAGAGGGGCAAGGGGCAGGGCAGGGCAGGGTAGGGGCAGGGCAGGGGCAGGGGCAGGGTAGGGGCAGGGAGGGGCAAGGGGCAGGGGCAAGGGCAGACAGGGGCAGGGCAAGGGCAGGGGCAGAGGCAGGGCAAGGCAGGGCAGGGGCAGGGGGAGAGCAAGGGCAGGGGCAGGGGCAGGGCAGAGGGCAGGGGCAGAGGCAGGGGCGAAAGGGCGAGGCAGGGGCAAGGGGCAGGGGGCAAGGGCAGGGGCAGGGTAGGGGCAGGGACAGAGGCAGGGGGCAAGGGCAGAGGGCAAGGGCAGGGGCAGAGCAGGGCAGGGGCAGGGCAGAGGCAAGGGCAGGGGCAGGGGCAGGGGAGAGGCAGAGGCAAGGGCAGGGCAGGGCAGGGCAGGGGCAGGGCAGGGGCAGGGCAGGGCAGGGGCAGGGCAGGCCTCACTCCACACAGGGCCCCAGGCTAGGGAAGCTTACTAGGAACTCTTCTAGACGCCAGCTAAGCAGGACACAGAACCCAGCCTTTCAAGAACACAGGGGCCTCCTGCTCCAGGCTCCTGCCCACTGGCACAGGTCACAAGAGCCCTGCAAGTGGGCGGAGTGCTCCCCTAGCAGTGAGCAGCACTTCATATCTCAGGCTCCTGTTACCAAAGCCACAGAGCAACCCTTGGGAGCAGCCTCTGGCCTTGCTCACTGTGGGAGGAGGCCCTGGGGAAGGAGCGAATGGTTTTCACTTTTTCTTCCTCTGTGGAAAGGGGAGGGACTGTGTGCATGCAACAGGGTCAATGTGCGTGTTGGCAAGCAGACAGAAGCAAGCCTTCTGAGGCCCTGCACAAGGACCTCTGCATTTCCCTCTCGTGGACTAGAATGCTCTGGTGCTTCAGTGTGTCTGGAGTCATGACCCCCAGGAACCAAGGACTACCTTACCCTCTTTATTCCCTAAAACTCAGGGACACACAAGTCCCTGGGAGAGATGACTGCTTATCCCAGAAGTATCCAGCCCTATTGCTTTTTGCAGAAAGGTGACATGTTCCATCATGTTTCTGTCCAGCAAGTGGCAGAAACGCATCCTCCAAAACAGGAGGGAGGAGGAAACTCAGGCCCAGAGCACCCCCTGGAGGGTCACACAGCACCTCCTGGCCCCAGAGCTCCATGTGGCATCCCGGTGACTGGCACTTTACCTGCCTTCTGTATTCCTCACATCTCGGAAGGGTAGAAGCCCAAGCCGAAGGTACTGGCCTATCAGGGTCTGGTGAGGGTCTTCCTAAGTCTTGCAGAGAGTGAACTTCACCTCTCAAGCACATGGAGAAAGCAAAACACATCTCTCTTCCTTTCTCCAACCTCAGCAGCCCTGTAGGCTTGGACCACCCTTTATGAATTCATTTTGCCTCGTTTACCTCTTAAAAGCCCCTGATTACATTCTCATGGGGACTGAACAGATCACCCTGTGAATTTGAGAGCAAGGACACAATGCAGTCTGTAGAAGAGAAAAAAAGTTATTACCACGCTCCAGGTAAATGACATTTACTTTCCAAATAAGGCAAAGTCTAGAACAATCCATCAACAGCACCAAAGTTCAGCCAGCAAGAAGGTGAAGTTGTGCCTCAGAAACAGGTCTGCTGGTGGTAGTCCCCAGCTCAGCCCCTGCACCACAGAGACTTGTTCTAGATCGGCAGTCACATGAACGGCTTGGCCAGCCCATCCTCTAGGCCGGCCAGAAGCAGCCTGGGTATCCTCTCTGGCTATAGGAGGAAGAAGAAGAGGGCAACTCGCTGGCTTCTCCATCTGCCTGCCCCTCCCCTGGCATCCTCCCTCCTCACCTCTCCCAGCCCATGACCTCAGCTCTGCAGATTGCCTTTCCGGTTACAGCCTTCCCTGTGTTGCCCTGCGAGAGCATTTTCTCATGGCCTAGTTGATAATTTATTTAGTTTTGCTAAGTGTTCCCTTACAGGGGAAGAGAAAAGGGGAGGGGTGAAAAGAAGATGGGTTCTGTGCTTTGAAACACCGACTCATAAATGTTCAGGTCTCATTCCTTTTTTCTGTAGGCTAAGCAGCTTTCTCAGCCAAAAAAATAATCACACTGCAAGCATCTCCCAGTCTGGGGAGAGCAGACGTACTTTATCTCTCCTTGGTGACGGCTCTGAGCAGTTAATGCTCTTGCATTTTAAGCTTGAATGGATTTTTGTCCAAGGCAGCTATAGTTCTTTGCTCCTCCTGAAAAGGTCTTTGTTGCCCTGGAAAACAAAAGGCTCCTCAAAGCAAGGTCAAGACTGCTTCTGGGGAAGGGGAGGATCTATTGTTTGACCATTCAAAGTCCAGTCCTGGAATCCCCTTTACCCTCTCCTAGCCCCACTTGCCCATAGAACTCAAGACTTAGTTCTAACTAGTAGCATGGAGAAATAATTTTAGGAAAGGAAGAAGTTTTAATAAATATAGCCTTATGAAGAAAAGAGCCTATTGCCATGATTCATACTGCTGTGAATATGATGAGATTTTCATCACAGCAGTAAAAAAAGAAACCAAAAAACACCCCCCCCAAAAAAAGGCAATATTCTCAAGAGAGCATAGCAGAAAGATGGGTGGGGAAAGCCTGGACTGTTAATAACAAACTTAACCTGTTACACAGCTAACTTTAGAAACTCTTGCTAAGTCAACAATAAATGGTTATGTCATAAAGCCACTATTAAATAGGATTTGGGTTATTTGCAGCCCAAATCATTCATAACATATACACTAGATCACAGGATTGGTCCTGCCAGGTAGAGGCCACTTTTAAAATGTGCTTTGGGAGTTGGTCTTTTCACAAAGAATCTACTGATGGGAAGGGCCCAAGTGCTCATGGCCCTTGGCTCTAGTCAAGTCAACCAGTCCTTTTCTCTCTGAGCCACTTGGTCATGGCATCTCTGAACCTCATACTGACGGGTGTTTGCATTGACACCCTCTACTTCTCTTGATAGATGTCAAGCAATGGGTCCCTGGGTCCTCACCTTAGACCACTCAGGGCTGCTGGAGGGGATGGGACACTTCAATATCTTTTACATAAAGATCTGTGTACTGTTTCTCCAAATTTAGTGATAGGAAGTTGTCACTCCAGCTCCATGCTCCAGACTGGTTCTTGGGGCTGAACCATGAAAGAGTTGTCACCACATTCTCCTATTGTGAGTGCCTTCTTCATGGTAGCAGCAGCACATGGTACAGATTACTCCCACCGTAGCAGATAGGAAACAGAATGCAGCAGTAGCAGGAGAAGCCAGGGCCGGAGGATTCAGTCAGGGACCTTCACCCTCAGATCAGGCCTCCCACACTTCCACCACCACACAATAGTTCACTGGAGTTTTGAATCCATCAATGGATTAAACCATTGATTATACTAGAGTCCTCATGATTTAATAATTTCTATAAACACCTTACTGGCTGAACCACCCACAGGTGTGCCTTGCTAATCTAGATAATTCTTAGTCCCAATCAGGTTGGCAATTAAGATTTACCACCACACAGCTCTTCTGCATAGAATCATGCAGGCATGGTTAATTTGATGAGCCATTAATTCTCTGTCACTGACACTTTTCTCTGTTACCTGAGGAAGGTTCACCACAGGCATGAGAAGGACTCACAGACCCTCGGTGCTTTAGAACTGCAAGAGGCAATTCACATAGAAGGTGAGGAAAGGTAGTCCCAAACAGAAAAGCGATGAAGGAGACTGCAGGTGGGCCAGGAGTGGAAGGCAGCTGATAACAGCAGAAGAGAGTCTGTGGATACTATGAGAGCTCACAATGGCCCTGGTAAGCAGCTTCCTCAGAGACAGCTGGCTTGTGCGATCAGCAGCCTCACAGAAATCACTGTTCAAACAGCAACATGGAAGGGAGGAAGACTAGGGGACTGCGTGAGCAATCCCAACGTCAGTCCCCTTGATGGACGGCCACGCTCGGGCCTCGCCCGGGCACCGTGCAGTCTCTTCCTCCTAAATGGTCTACACATCCCCTAAGCCTGGGAGTCACCTGTGTCTCTTTTTCTTTATTTCTTCCACCAAGCATACCTACTTCCTAAATCTTCTTTAAAAGGGACTTTCCCTTCCTCTTTTCTCACTTCTACTGGCGTCTCCCAGGGGCTCGGCTCTGTTCTGAGCCATTCCGGGTGTTTCCTCCAGGTCTCCCTGGTCCTGGGTGTGTCCTCTTCCTTTTTATATAAAGTCTCTGCTTACAAAGCCATTAGTGATTTCCACTGTTAAGCTAGTGTTTCCCAAGCTTCTCTGAAGAGTCAGCTTGAAGGCAGAGGGCAGTGGGAAGTTGCTGGAGATGGAGGTTCATCGTATTTTCAGAGGCGCGTCAAGTTGTAAATGGATATTTTTGAAATAGCATTTGAACTAAGTCTAGAACTGTTACTAGACTTAGGTCACAACCTGTGCCCCAACAAGCCCATGCCTTAAGGACCCACCCATTCTCAATAAGCCAATTAAAACAATCAAATAATAGTGCGTTGATGATTCATTCATAGTGGCCAGATTTGGAAAGAGGTACAAAGAGACCAGGTGACCCTCCCAAGTCCATCTTCAGAGTCATTCCCATCTATGCAGTCCCCAGTTACCATGTAGTCCTGCCCAGCACAGACCCAACTTTGTCTCCCCTGTAAGGTGATCTAACAAGTCCCAAGTTTCTTTCTGAGAGAGAAGTTTCCTTTCTGGCTAGCTTAGGCTTTAGGCTTCCTCTTCCCCCAGCATGAGATTCCAGTTTCTTGGGCCCATTACTTCAGCAGTCTAATAGCCAAATTCAAAGACTCAGTGTCTCCTTAGAATATCGTCATCCCTGCCAAGCTGGCTGCAGTTCAAGGCATGAGCCTGAGGGTACTCTGAAACCTAGAGCTATGAGGGGGATTCAGTGTAATCACCAACCAGTGTTGAGTGGATAAAGGGAACAAAAGTGCGCATATCTGTTCCCAGCTAACTGCAAAGGGCAAAGCTGTAGTCAGACAGGGGATTCAGAATGAGAGTAAAGCCGATCCAAGGCCAGCTGCATTCCTAGTTTGCAGTGTGACACAGCAATGTCTTCGTCACCTTCTCTCTTCCATGACAACATCTTACAGAATCAGCTTAGGAGAAAAGGTTTCCTTTGGCTTGTCCATGTGTGCTTGCCTTGGGTTCTTCAGAGATGCAGCACCTCATAGCAGGACAGAACCACTCACCTTTGGAACAAGGACAGTCACTTCATGGGGCTGAGACTTATGAGTGAGGAAGAAGAGCGGGTGGCATCTCTACACCCCCTTCCAGGGCATGCCCAGTGATCTACCCTCCTCTCACCAAGCCAAAGGTTTCATCACCTACCATCCCTGCCTGGGACTGGGAATGTAGCCTTCAGTCTATGGGCTGAACATTTAGGAGCCAAAATGGAGGAAGATAAATGGGAATTGTATTGTTGGTTACTCGGTTTGATGCCCCACACTCTAAACCACAGTTAAGAAAGACACTTCTCAAGGTGGCAGTGAAAGGCTTCCATAGACTTTCAGTCTCTCCATCAGATTTCTGAACCTATCAATAAGAAGAGCCAGGGACCATCCCAAACCACATGGACTCAATCTGTAGAGGACACCCTCCTTCCCTGCCAAGTCCTCTCTCCTTTCTCCTGCAGGCCCCAACTTACCTTTCACTTATAACTTAACTTGCTTAAGTAGAGCAAGTTAGAGCAGGTATAGAAAGATGTCAGGAAGCCGAATATGGCAGGGCCCATTTCTAACAGTTAGTCATGGATCTCAGGTTCAATAGACAAACTTGCAGGAAAGAAACAGAACTATCTTAAAAAGCTGACCCCCCAAACAAACACAACCATCAACCAAGCAGCCTGTGGAGGATCACATCACAACGGAAGAAAGTTACTATTGAATACTCCTTCCTACCCGGGCCCAATTTGGGAACTTACTGAGAGTTCCAGGGAAGTAGGAAGTAACATCCTGATCTCAGATCTCTAAGTCACACCTCTACACTTCATTTCTGGAACCTATCAGCAAAGCTTTCTCCAGATTGGAAAGGGATTACCTTCCACTGAGAGTCTTTACAATTACTAAGAATAACAAACAAACAAAAATAATGAAAGAAGAGTTCATACAGCAAAAGGGAAGGAGGAATTAGCATAAAGTCCGATAATAGAGTAAAGAAAAACTATTGTATAAAAATGAAAAGAAAAGCTGCACAAACCCAAAGAGCATAAAACCAGATAATAGGATGAGGAAAAGTGATGCTTGCAGAGATGAAAAGTTGCCCCCTTTAAAGGAAAACACTCCCAAATTGATTTGTGTGACAAAATCTACTTAATTTCGCATCACTCATGGAGTTTCTTGAGATAAAAGGAGATAGTTTTAATGCAGCAATTCCCTCCATTTATAGGGCACCTATTTCAAAGGCACGCTGGAATCTAAGGAAGAAGGGACGCTTCACTTGCTGCCCTTGCTGCCTGCATGGGTTCCAGATTTCAAGGGAAACCAGGCCAGTAGCTATGTATCACTGAAGACAAAAATCTGAGGGCTGGAAGAGATAGCCTAGCGGTTAAGAGCACTGACTGCTCTTGCAGAACACCGGGTTCGACTCTCTCAGCACCACCATATGGCTGGCTAAAAAAACCTGTCTTTAACTCCAATTCCAGGAGAACTCCAGTTCCAGGGGAATCCGAGACCGTCTTTCTGACCTCTGCAGCATTGCACGACACGGGTGCACAAACCTACATGCAGACAGTACATTCATACACAACAAAAATAAATAAAAATTTAAAAAAAATCTGAGATCCAGAGATCCAATATATAATACATAACAAATTATAAAACAATCCTGTAACCCAAATGGACCAACAGCCAGTTGTATAAATTAAAGTAACAGCAACAGAGTCTTTTGGAAACACCCATAGAAATGAATGAATCCCACATAAGCCTGGACACGAACTTGTGGACACATCATCCTGTGACAGAGAAAGAAGATAAAACAGTAACCACAGATAAAGGATTTCCAACCTGCTGCACAAATCGACTTCCCCACAAAATCATTCTGATTTCACCTGAAAGAAAAGCAAGTTTGGGATTTCAACAAAATTCTAGATGAGCAATAAAACAAGCAATCAAGCCCTAGAAACATTAACACAGACTCTAGAGCTACAGCCTTTGGAAGAATGGAGACTTTCTTAAGAACAAAGAAAGATGAATAAATGAAAGAAACAGCTCTGAAAGTATCAAAGAATCATATATAAGTTATTATTACATTTATGCACTACAAATATACTTATAAGAGCAATTAGCAAATCTATGTAATATTTTCATAAAAGCGAGATAATACATGAAAAAACATCCATGCGCATTTAATGTGTTAATATTTAATAAATTTAATATAATTTTTTAAAAATTTAATAAAAAAGACACCAAGTATGTAATCAGCGATAATGGAGAAAAATCACTAAGTCCGTTGAGTGGAATATCAACTTAAAACTCTCACTTCACATTAAGTGCCTCATGCATAATTAGAGCAAAATAAATATTTGTTAAAAAGAAACAAGTAAGAAATGNATCTATCATCTATCTATCTATCTATCTATCTATCTATCTATCTATCTATCTATCTATCTATCATCTATCTAGTTTTTTTGAGACAGGGTCTCCCTGTAGCTCTAGGTGTTCTGGTACTCACTATGTAGACCAGGCTGGCCTTGAACTCACAGAGATCCTCCTGCCTTTGCTTTCCAAGTGCTGGGATTTAAAGGTTTTTTTTTCTTCTTCTTCTGTAAATAAAAATGAATCATCCTGCTCTCCACCCTGTCTTATACCCCAATCTGAGAAAAAGAAATCTAATATATTTGGTTTCACCAAATATCACTAGCTTTATTTGTCATATTTAAGAGAAAGAGATATTAGGAATTATTGCCAGGCATGGTGGCACACAACTTTAATCCCAGCACTCTGGAGGCAGAGGCAGGGGCAGGGGCAGGGGCAGGGGCAGGGCAGGGGCAGGGGCAGGGGCAGGGGCAGGGGCAGGGGCAGGGGCAGGCCTCACTCCACACAGGGCCCCAGGCTAGGGAAGCTTACTAGGAACTCTTCTAGACGCCAGCTAAGCAGGACACAGAACCCAGCCTTTCAAGAACACAGGGGCCTCCTGCTCCAGGCTCCTGCCCACTGGCACAGGTCACAAGAGCCCTGCAAGTGGGCGGAGTGCTCCCCTAGCAGTGAGCAGCACTTCATATCTCAGGCTCCTGTTACCAAAGCCACAGAGCAACCCTTGGGAGCAGCCTCTGGCCTTGCTCACTGTGGGAGGAGGCCCTGGGGAAGGAGCGAATGGTTTTCACTTTTTCTTCCTCTGTGGAAAGGGGAGGGACTGTGTGCATGCAACAGGGTCAATGTGCGTGTTGGCAAGCAGACAGAAGCAAGCCTTCTGAGGCCCTGCACAAGGACCTCTGCATTTCCCTCTCGTGGACTAGAATGCTCTGGTGCTTCAGTGTGTCTGGAGTCATGACCCCCAGGAACCAAGGACTACCTTACCCTCTTTATTCCCTAAAACTCAGGGACACACAAGTCCCTGGGAGAGATGACTGCTTATCCCAGAAGTATCCAGCCCTATTGCTTTTTGCAGAAAGGTGACATGTTCCATCATGTTTCTGTCCAGCAAGTGGCAGAAACGCATCCTCCAAAACAGGAGGGAGGAGGAAACTCAGGCCCAGAGCACCCCCTGGAGGGTCACACAGCACCTCCTGGCCCCAGAGCTCCATGTGGCATCCCGGTGACTGGCACTTTACCTGCCTTCTGTATTCCTCACATCTCGGAAGGGTAGAAGCCCAAGCCGAAGGTACTGGCCTATCAGGGTCTGGTGAGGGTCTTCCTAAGTCTTGCAGAGAGTGAACTTCACCTCTCAAGCACATGGAGAAAGCAAAACACATCTCTCTTCCTTTCTCCAACCTCAGCAGCCCTGTAGGCTTGGACCACCCTTTATGAATTCATTTTGCCTCGTTTACCTCTTAAAAGCCCCTGATTACATTCTCATGGGGACTGAACAGATCACCCTGTGAATTTGAGAGCAAGGACACAATGCAGTCTGTAGAAGAGAAAAAAAGTTATTACCACGCTCCAGGTAAATGACATTTACTTTCCAAATAAGGCAAAGTCTAGAACAATCCATCAACAGCACCAAAGTTCAGCCAGCAAGAAGGTGAAGTTGTGCCTCAGAAACAGGTCTGCTGGTGGTAGTCCCCAGCTCAGCCCCTGCACCACAGAGACTTGTTCTAGATCGGCAGTCACATGAACGGCTTGGCCAGCCCATCCTCTAGGCCGGCCAGAAGCAGCCTGGGTATCCTCTCTGGCTATAGGAGGAAGAAGAAGAGGGCAACTCGCTGGCTTCTCCATCTGCCTGCCCCTCCCCTGGCATCCTCCCTCCTCACCTCTCCCAGCCCATGACCTCAGCTCTGCAGATTGCCTTTCCGGTTACAGCCTTCCCTGTGTTGCCCTGCGAGAGCATTTTCTCATGGCCTAGTTGATAATTTATTTAGTTTTGCTAAGTGTTCCCTTACAGGGAAGAGAAAAGGGGAGGGGTGAAAAAGAAGATGGGTTGCTGTCTTTGAAAAGCCGACTCATAAATGTTCAGGTACATTCCTTTTTCTGTAGGCTAAGCAGCTTTCTCAGCCAAAAAAATAATCACACTGCAAGCATCTCCCAGTCTGGGGAGAGCAGACGTACTTTATCTCTCCTTGGTGACGGCTCTGAGCAGTTAATGCTCTTGCATTTTAAGCTTGAATGGATTTTTGTCCAAGGCAGCTATAGTTCTTTGCTCCTCCTGAAAAGGTCTTTGTTGCCCTGGAAAACAAAAGGCTCCTCAAAGCAAGGTCAAGACTGCTTCTGGGGAAGGGGAGGATCTATTGTTTGACCATTCAAAGTCCAGTCCTGGAATCCCCTTTACCCTCTCCTAGCCCCACTTGCCCATAGAACTCAAGACTTAGTTCTAACTAGTAGCATGGAGAAATAATTTTAGGAAAGGAAGAAGTTTTAATAAATATAGCCTTATGAAGAAAGAGCCTATTGCCATGATTCATACTGCTGTTGAATATGATGAGATGTTTGGCATCACAGCAGTCATCTTGTAACCATGAAGCAAACACCCCCCCCCCAAAAAAAGGCAATATTCTCAAGAGAGCATAGCAGAAAGATGGGTGGGGAAAGCCTGGACTGTTAATAACAAACTTAACCTGTTACACAGCTAACTTTAGAAACTCTTGCTAAGTCAACAATAAATGGTTATGTCATAAAGCCACTATTAAATAGGATTTGGGTTATTTGCAGCCCAAATCATTCATAACATATACACTAGATCACAGGATTGGTCCTGCCAGGTAGAGGCCACTTTTAAAATGTGCTTTGGGAGTTGGTCTTTTCACAAAGAATCTACTGATGGGAAGGGCCCAAGTGCTCATGGCCCTTGGCTCTAGTCAAGTCAACCAGTCCTTTTCTCTCTGAGCCACTTGGTCATGGCATCTCTGAACCTCATACTGACGGGTGTTTGCATTGACACCCTCTACTTCTCTTGATAGATGTCAAGCAATGGGTCCCTGGGTCCTCACCTTAGACCACTCAGGGCTGCTGGAGGGGATGGGACACTTCAATATCTTTTACATAAAGATCTGTGTACTGTTTCTCCAAATTTAGTGATAGGAAGTTGTCACTCCAGCTCCATGCTCCAGACTGGTTCTTGGGGCTGAACCATGAAAGAGTTGTCACCACATTCTCCTATTGTGAGTGCCTTCTTCATGGTAGCAGCAGCACATGGTACAGATTACTCCCACCGTAGCAGATAGGAAACAGAATGCAGCAGTAGCAGGAGAAGCCAGGGCCGGAGGATTCAGTCAGGGACCTTCACCCTCAGATCAGGCCTCCCACACTTCCACCACCACACAATAGTTCACTGGAGTTTTGAATCCATCAATGGATTAAACCATTGATTATACTAGAGTCCTCATGATTTAATAATTTCTATAAACACCTTACTGGCTGAACCACCCACAGGTGTGCCTTGCTAATCTAGATAATTCTTAGTCCCAATCAGGTTGGCAATTAAGATTTACCACCACACAGCTCTTCTGCATAGAATCATGCAGGCATGGTTAATTTGATGAGCCATTAATTCTCTGTCACTGACACTTTTCTCTGTTACCTGAGGAAGGTTCACCACAGGCATGAGAAGGACTCACAGACCCTCGGTGCTTTAGAACTGCAAGAGGCAATTCACATAGAAGGTGAGGAAAGGTAGTCCCAAACAGAAAAGCGATGAAGGAGACTGCAGGTGGGCCAGGAGTGGAAGGCAGCTGATAACAGCAGAAGAGAGTCTGTGGATACTATGAGAGCTCACAATGGCCCTGGTAAGCAGCTTCCTCAGAGACAGCTGGCTTGTGCGATCAGCAGCCTCACAGAAATCACTGTTCAAACAGCAACATGGAAGGGAGGAAGACTAGGGGACTGCGTGAGCAATCCCAACGTCAGTCCCCTTGATGGACGGCCACGCTCGGGCCTCGCCCGGGCACCGTGCAGTCTCTTCCTCCTAAATGGTCTACACATCCCCTAAGCCTGGGAGTCACCTGTGTCTCTTTTTCTTTATTTCTTCCACCAAGCATACCTACTTCCTAAATCTTCTTTAAAGGGACTTTCCTTCCTCTTTCTCCACTTCTACTGGCGTCTCCCAGGGGCTCGGCTCTGTTCTGAGCCATTCCGGGTGTTTCCTCCAGGTCTCCCTGGTCCTGGGTGTGTCCTCTTCCTTTTTATATAAAGTCTCTGCTTACAAAGCCATTAGTGATTTCCACTGTTAAGCTAGTGTTTCCCAAGCTTCTCTGAAGAGTCAGCTTGAAGGCAGAGGGCAGTGGGAAGTTGCTGGAGATGGAGGTTCATCGTATTTTCAGAGGCGCGTCAAGTTGTAAATGGATATTTTGAAATAGCATTTGAACTAAGTCTAGAACTGTTACTAGACTTAGGTCACAACCTGTGCCCCAACAAGCCCATGCCTTAAGGACCCACCCATTCTCAATAAGCCAATTAAACAATCAAATTAATAGTGAAAAGTAGAAATAGGAGATTCATTCATAGTGGCCAGATTTGGAAAGAGGTACAAAGAGACCAGGTGACCCTCCCAAGTCCATCTTCAGAGTCATTCCCATCTATGCAGTCCCCAGTTACCATGTAGTCCTGCCCAGCACAGACCCAACTTTGTCTCCCCTGTAAGGTGATCTAACAAGTCCCAAGTTTCTTTCTGAGAGAGAAGTTTCCTTTCTGGCTAGCTTAGGCTTTAGGCTTCCTCTTCCCCCAGCATGAGATTCCAGTTTCTTGGGCCCATTACTTCAGCAGTCTAATAGCCAAATTCAAAGACTCAGTGTCTCCTTAGAATATCGTCATCCCTGCCAAGCTGGCTGCAGTTCAAGGCATGAGCCTGAGGGTACTCTGAAACCTAGAGCTATGAGGGGGATTCAGTGTAATCACCAACCAGTGTTGAGTGGATAAAGGGAACAAAAGTGCGCATATCTGTTCCCAGCTAACTGCAAAGGGCAAAGCTGTAGTCAGACAGGGGATTCAGAATGAGAGTAAAGCCGATCCAAGGCCAGCTGCATTCCTAGTTTGCAGTGTGACACAGCAATGTCTTCGTCACCTTCTCTCTTCCATGACAACATCTTACAGAATCAGCTTAGGAGAAAAGGTTTCCTTTGGCTTGTCCATGTGTGCTTGCCTTGGGTTCTTCAGAGATGCAGCACCTCATAGCAGGACAGAACCACTCACCTTTGGAACAAGGACAGTCACTTCATGGGGCTGAGACTTATGAGTGAGGAAGAAGAGCGGGTGGCATCTCTACACCCCCTTCCAGGGCATGCCCAGTGATCTACCCTCCTCTCACCAAGCCAAAGGTTTCATCACCTACCATCCCTGCCTGGGACTGGGAATGTAGCCTTCAGTCTATGGGCTGAACATTTAGGAGCCAAAATGGAGGAAGATAAATGGGAATTGTATTGTTGGTTACTCGGTTTGATGCCCCACACTCTAAACCACAGTTAAGAAAGACACTTCTCAAGGTGGCAGTGAAAGGCTTCCATAGACTTTCAGTCTCTCCATCAGATTTCTGAACCTATCAATAAGAAGAGCCAGGGACCATCCCAAACCACATGGACTCAATCTGTAGAGGACACCCTCCTTCCCTGCCAAGTCCTCTCTCCTTTCTCCTGCAGGCCCCAACTTACCTTTCACTTATAACTTAACTTGCTTAAGTAGAGCAAGTTAGAGCAGGTATAGAAAGATGTCAGGAAGCCGAATATGGCAGGGCCCATTTCTAACAGTTAGTCATGGATCTCAGGTTCAATAGACAAACTTGCAGGAAAGAAACAGAACTATCTTAAAAAGCTGACCCCCCAAACAAACACAACCATCAACCAAGCAGCCTGTGGAGGATCACATCACAACGGAAGAAAGTTACTATTGAATACTCCTTCCTACCCGGGCCCAATTTGGGAACTTACTGAGAGTTCCAGGGAAGTAGGAAGTAACATCCTGATCTCAGATCTCTAAGTCACACCTCTACACTTCATTTCTGGAACCTATCAGCAAAGCTTTCTCCAGATTGGAAAGGGATTACCTTCCACTGAGAGTCTTTACAATTACTAAGAATAACAAACAAACAAAAATAATGAAAGAATAGTTCATACAGCAAAAGGGAAGGAGGAATTAGCATAAAGTCCGATAATAGAGTAAAGAAAAACTATTGTATAAAAATGAAAAGAAAAGCTGCACAAACCCAAAGAGCATAAAACCAGATAATAGGATGAGGAAAAGTGATGCTTGCAGAGATGAAAAGTTGCCCCCTTTAAAGGAAAACACTCCCAAATTGATTTGTGTGACAAAATCTACTTAATTTCGCATCACTCATGGAGTTTCTTGAGATAAAAGGAGATAGTTTTAATGCAGCAATTCCCTCCATTTATAGGGCACCTATTTCAAAGGCACGCTGGAATCTAAGGAAGAAGGGACGCTTCACTTGCTGCCCTTGCTGCCTGCATGGGTTCCAGATTTCAAGGGAAACCAGGCCAGTAGCTATGTATCACTGAAGACAAAAATCTGAGGGCTGGAGAGATAGCCTAGCGGTTAAGAGCACTGACTGCTCTTGCAGACAACCCGGGTTCGATCCTCAGCACCCATATGGCGGCTAAAAACTGTCTTTAACTCCAATTCCAGGAGAACTCCAGTTCCAGGGGAATCCGAGACCCTCTTCTGACCTCTGCAGCATTGCACGACACGGGTGCACAAACCTACATGCAGACAGTACATTCATACACATACAAAAATAAATAAAAATTTAAAAAAAATCTGAGATCCAGAGATCCAATATATAATACATAACAAATTATAAAACAATCCTGTAACCCAAATGGACCAACAGCCAGTTGTATAAATTAAAGTAACAGCAACAGAGTCTTTTGGAAACACCCATAGAAATGAATGAATCCCACATAAGCCTGGACACGAACTTGTGGACACATCATCCTGTGACAGAGAAAGAAGATAAAACAGTAACCACAGATAAAGGATTTCCAACCTGCTGCACAAATCGACTTCCCCACAAAATCATTCTGATTTCACCTGAAAGAAAAGCAAGTTTGGGATTTCAACAAAATTCTAGATGAGCAATAAAACAAGCAATCAAGCCCTAGAAACATTAACACAGACTCTAGAGCTACAGCCTTTGGAAGAATGGAGACTTCTTGAAAGAAACAAAGAAAGATGAATAAATGAAAGAAACAGCTCTGAAAGTATCAAAGAATCATATATAGAGTTAATTATTACATTTATGCACTACAAATATACTCTATAGAGCAATTAGCAAATCTATGTAATATTTCATAAAAGCGAGTAATACATGAAATAAACATCCATGCAGTTAAGTGTTAATATTTAATAAATTTAATATAATTTTTAAAAATTTAATAAAAAAGCAACCAAGAATGTAATCAGCGATAATGGAGAAAAATCACTAAGTCCGTTGAGTGGAATATCAACTTAAAACTCTCACTTCACATTAAGTGCCTCATGCATAATTAGAGCAAAATAAATATTTGTTAAAAGAAACAAGTAATAAATGAATGAATAATATATTAAGTTTGAGATGGAGTAAATCCTTGACAAACCATACAACATTACAAGAAATTAGAAGCATATATTGTACTGATCCCTAATGGAGTAAGGCACTCTTAGATATAGAAATGATACCTATCAAAGAAAAAAAGCAGTGGCACTAATTCTATAGTAATTTTCAGTCACTCCCTATGAAAAACCACACAAATATGACATACAAAGGATTAATTTCTTTCATATATAAGAGGCTCCTGCAAATCAAAAGGACAAAGACAAATATTCCAGTGGAAGATGAGCAAGGACAGGCGAAGACAAATCTCAAGAGCAGAAAGACAAATGGCCAATAAATGTGGAAGAAGTGTTCAACCTCATTTGTTATCTAAGACATGAAAAATTAAGCAAAAACACAAGAAAAATCAAAATTTTTAAAATTCTGTCATCCAGAAATCTCTTCAGAAGTGTTCGGAACTGTACATGATATGCAAAGATTTCTGGGTCCTGGGCTCTAAGTCCTGTACTTTATTGCTAGTGAATAAATAATGGGATGAATGGCGAGATGGAGTTTTAAAATATATTACTAGTAAAAATATGTATGTTCATGGCAATAAGTATAAGGGGGCTCAAAATATCTAAAGTTCATTCTTAGTGTAAATACTTGTAAGAGCTTCTGAGGAAATCTGCTAAAAGCCCAGTGATCCCAAAGCAGAGCGTCCCCCTCAGCATTGCTTCTACCAATAAGAGGTGTTTGCTACTTAAATTTTGTAAATGATCAAATGGCGTTTATAAGCTTACATTCATTATGGCATTCCACCAAAGACCCTATTCTCTCCCCACTCCTGGAGGACAGCGCCCTGTCTGCTGTTTGCCAGTGACTTCCTGAGGCACAAAGGGCCATTTAAGTTACTCTCAGATAACCCAACATCTAATAGATCTCTTCTGTGAATTGTTATTTGAGGCAAAAAGTCAGTCCTATCTAGGCTTTCTTGGATTCAGATTTGGGACAGTTTGTATAAAGTGATCAGGAAGTGGAAAAATTTTTTTGCCAAAGTCTCTCTCTGTCAAGCACTTTCCAATGATTTGGGAAAACTTTTACATAAAAGGCACCAATCTGGTCTATAGTAGGAAGCCAAATTAGTTTAGAATTCATGGTGATATACCATATAGGCTAAGCACAAGCTTTGGGATCAGAATACCCAAATATTCTAGTCTCAGTTTTCTCACTACAGGTCATGTGACCTTGGACAATGTACTTACATTCTCTGAACCTTGATCTCCACATAGGTAAGATGAGCTAACTGAGGAATTAATGTTTACTTAGTGCCTGGTTTTTAATCCTACACAGTTACAACTGTCCTATAAATAAAACTTTTCATGTCCAGAAGATTAGCATACTTTCCGTGTACTGGGAGTAATTACAGCTCCTGAATCAAAAGCTACCCACAAATTTAAATAGCTTAATGAATCCTAATTTATTTATGACACATATTATCTTTCAAGAGTTCAATGAGATGGTTTATCTTGGTGATTTACCAGTTCCCAAGCTTTGTATTTTGTTGTTCTGGCACCTCGGGATGGCCTCTCCCAAGTCCTCTGTTGGGACATTTGCATCCATCCTAATGAAGCAGATGGGAGTACTTGACATCCAGCCTGAAGGAAGTGCTGTCCATGATTTTGCTGCACATTCTGCTGTCCAGATCCTACCTGCCCCCAGGGAAGCTTAGCAATTGTAGCTTTCGGTTAATGAAGAGGTGTGACTGGCGGTTCTAGCTACTCTCAGCTATCTCTAGTGTTGAAAGGTTGTTTGGTGCTTCAAATATCTGGACCAGCTTAGGTTTCAAAGTTTAGGTGTTTTTTCTTAAATCCAAAGTAAAGTTTTTCCTTGAAATCCTTGCTTTGTTGAGTGAAAGCATAATTTATCTTTGTATTCTTAACTGTAGACATTTCTCTTTATGTGTAAAAAGTAAAAAGTTTTACTGTAAGACATACTGCAGAAAGAACAGGGGAAATGGTATCAGAGCATTATCCCTCAATTAGAAATATAAGTATGTTCTAGAAGGAAATAGAAAGAATTGGGAAGAAAAACCCTAGGGTTGGAGCACTGCAGCCCCCACAAGAGGGAATGGGATTGGGGAATGGAGGGGCAAAATGGCCGAGAGCAGGTAACTGAGCGGCGGGGCGTGGAGCCGCCACAGGTGCTGAGGACTGCCAGCTCCTTTCTCCATCTAAACCCTTTCTTGGGTACTTTACAAAATTGCCAGGGCTGAAGATCAAAATAAATTCTGCCTTTCACAGAGTCCCTTAGCTTTCAGTTTGCATCTGTGGCTTAGGCTTTGTCACAGCAAGCACAACTTCAAATGACTAGAAAACACAGATAAGGCACAACAGCACAGGTGTGATTCCAGAGCCAGACACCAAGAACTCAGACGACTGGCGAGGCTACACTAAAGCCTACTAGGCCTTCTGAAGGAGCCATATGCAAGGAGATTCTTGCATCTAATCGTTACGCCCTTGAGTATTGATCTGCATGGACCTGTTTTGCTTGAACATTCTTGCGATGATGTGAAATAGTCTCTGGCTACTCTATTCCTGGCTGTCTCCTTCCAGCTATTTTCTAGTTGGTCATAGTTTCTACAAATGAGTATATATATATATATATATGTATTTTTTGAGACAGGGTCTCCCTGTAGCCCCAGCTGTCCTGGAACTCATTCTGTAGACCAGGCTGGCCTTGAACTCACAAAGATCTGCCTGCCTCTGCCTCCCAAGTGCTAGGATTAAAGGTGTGCGCCACCACGCCCAGTGCAAAATGAGTATATTTTTATATAAATATTACTATATATGGTATATGTGTTTGTATATTTGGATCTGGGATGTCTTTGGCCCATTGGAAAGCCTTGGTCCCCAGCTTGGCTCATTTTGGGGGGTGTGGAACTTTTGAGAAACGGGGCCTAGTGGCAGATTCTCAGGTCAATGGGTGCATGTCCTTAAAGAGAATTGTGAGAGCCTATTTCCTTCTTCATCTTTTTTATTCACTTCTCAGTCATTGTATGCTGCCTCATCAAAGCTCTAAAGCAACACGGCCAATCAATCATAGATAGAAAACTGCAAAACTATGAGCCAAAGTGACCCCTTTCCCTTTAATAAGTTTGTTAGAGTAACAGGAAATGAACATAAACATCATTTGAAAGCAGCTCTCTACTTCACACAGTGAACATTATGCTGACACTGGAGACCTAGAAAAACCCAAGAACTCTGGCTTTTGTGTTTCATGTCCTCCAAGGACCCCCAGCCAATTCAGAAGCTCCGGAGGAAGTGACCTAGGGAAATGAGCCTGTCATGGCATTGCTGCCACTGGAGGAGACGTACTGAACACTAAGAGGTCCTGTGACACCATACAGAGAAGCAGCAGTGTTGCATGGTCTGTCTTCTAGAGGCCTGGAGTAGGACCAGGAAGCTGGGGAGGGAGGGATTTTGAGGACCTGACAGTGGCAAGGTCCAAAGGTGACACCTGGCACATAAGATCGCTTACTCACAGCAGAAGCAGAAGCCTGGAACAGGAAGTGGATAGGACCTCCTTCTTTGAATCCTTCTGCTGCTCCCCCAGAGCTCAAATACCACCTTAAAGAAAGGGAGAGAAAACTGGACATTGTAAGCACGATGAGCCAGGCTTAGAATAATAACGGGACACAGGAGATGAAGGCAGTAAAATCCTTAATGTGCTTTAACTTGGTTGAGTGTTGATGAAGGAATTTTAATTAGTTGCTTTTTTATGAATCTGAGTCATAATGCAAATTTCACCACCATGTATTATCACCTGTGAGTCTGTGTCATTAGACATGGCAGTTCAGCAAGAGGGAAAGTTGAACAGAAAATCACTTGGGTTGTGTTGGGAGCGAATGCTCGAACATAGGCCATTTTGTCAATTGTCCATGCTGATTTCACGGCTCCACACTGTTACCAATTATTAAATGTTAAAAAAATTCTCAGGTTATCCACAAGTAGTCCCCATTCAACTTCAAATGAATTATCTTTATCATTTTAGTGTATTATGCTGAGGAAGAAAGTTTGTCCATTATCTTCAAGCCTGATCCCCGATTTACAGGTCCAAGACCCTAAGAAGCACTAACTGGTGTAATCAACAAACCCATGGCTAGGAGAGACCTTGTGCTGTTGTGGTAGCGGGGGCCAGTGACCTAGGAAGGCAAGACCTGAGGAAAGGAGATGGCCTATTAGAAAGAGAGCCAATTAGCATGGGTTAGGAGAGTATTGAAATATGAAATATTTACCCATTAACCACTCAATCGTCAAGTTCTTGAGATGGTAATTAGCTACACTTCTGTTAGTGAGCTTTGTGCTAGAAGGGGGGGGGGGTGTTTCCCCCAGACAATTAGAGCTGGGAAACCCTGGGATAAACAAAATAAAATAATTTTCAATATTATACATTGTTAATAGATTGTATAATAGATTCAAGAGGTAAATTACACAGAATTTTCTAAAATTATTTGGTCAGTTCACCTCTTATCTACTGATTATGGCTTATAGTATGTGGACGGCATATATCCCCACGGGGTCCCAGCTTTACTAAACTCCCATCTCCTGCAGATGTGGAAGAAACGCTCAGAGATATTATCCTTGTTGTGTCAGACACCCAAAATTGCCAAAGACCCCTGATGGAACCCCGGAAATGGAAATACAAGCCAGGGAGACCTGGGTAGACAGCCATTTGCAGGAGACTCAGCAGGGGAATAGTCAGGTCAGTTAAGCTTCAGAACCCAATTACTTCTGTGCTTATTTTAAGTAGTTTGTTGTTTCTTCAGTGGAAAGACGGGCCATAATTCAGATAATTAATCACTAAGCTAATTACTCGATGCATTTAAAAAATTCTGTTTTTTTTTCTCATTTGTTAGAAAGAAAAATAGGATTCAGTTATAGATCGTTGTTGTGTCTGTTTTAATTAGAAAGCAATGTGACTTGGAAGTATTAATATATGATGTTGCAATTTCTAAGCTATGAATTTTTACTATCAAGCCCCAAATAAAGAAATAGTCACTTTGAAATCACATGGTCTGTCAACTCTTGAATGTAATTCATATGGTCACTAATTCACTCTATTAAGAACAAGTTTTCATATCCTGGGTTGAGTATTGTATGTATAATTTGTTCTAGAGTCTTTGTCTTCTGAATTTATGAAGCTCC
This sequence comes from Rhizomys pruinosus, assembly GCA_009823505.1. Classification (NCBI taxonomy): domain Eukaryota; kingdom Metazoa; phylum Chordata; class Mammalia; order Rodentia; family Spalacidae; genus Rhizomys; species Rhizomys pruinosus. The sequence goes on along the minus strand of VZQC01003239.1, from coordinate 3,651,350 downwards.
CTAACATATCTCCTCCATGAGGTCTAAAGCTAAAAACAGACTCCATGTCTCCTGTGAAGTGGGATCTGCAGTGCAAAGAAGGAAAGAAATTGCTTTCAGGGTTTTCCTCACAAAGGACGTGAGAGTTATGCAGAGAGGTTTTTTAATATTCATCAAAGGCCTTGGAACCTTGAGTCCATTCTACAATGTCTAGAAGATTTATGGAACTGGAAGTTCTTCTTGCTCACATTTCCTGGAAGCCTCTGTTCTGGGAAAGCAGGAGAGAAGGAAATGTAAATTCTGCATATCCTCTGTTGGTTGTTAAAAGATGTGGTGTGTTAGCTGCTATGCAGGCACTTTTAGGGACAATCGCCTATGCTGGCAGGGAGCCTGCTGCCCCTTCAAGTGAATGTGAATACCCCTTTCAACTTGATATTCACTTCAGGTAAGGCTCTCCAGACAAACTTAGGAGAACCAGCCAAAATCTCTAGGCTACGATAACCTTTTCTTAGGTAATCAAGAGTAAATTTTGCTCTTCAAATAAAAACGTTAAAGTTTTATTAGCATATACTAATTGTACAGAGCTTTCTTGTGCCTTACATACAATGTGGTGTGCTTTGATCACGCAGTGTTCTTCCATGACTCTTCAAAATGCTTCCCACATCCCCTACCACATTCTTCAGACTCCCCCTTTTATGTTCATGTCCTTTTCATTTTTCTTCCTACATTCCACATATGACAGAAAACATGTGCCGCCTGCCTTTGCAAGATTGGCATATTTCATTTAGCTAAGGCTTAGCCCAGAGGCATTCCTGTGCATTTTTTAAACATGTGATGTATGACCTCAAACTAAACATACTCCATCACGTGCTTGCTTCTACCTGTGCCTAATGAGAGTCTGTGTGTCCTATGTGACTGGGCCTGAGCAAGGCCTGTGTGAGGTTCTATGAAAGCTCCTTGCTTTCTTTGGGAGACATTGCTTTGGCAATGAACCGCGGTGTCCTTGCTTCCTCAAGTACTAAGCCTTTCATTGCTCTGCTTTTGCTAAGATTTCTTTGCACTGATTCGGCGACACACTTGCTCAGTGAGCACACTGCATTGCATGCTGGCGGCATTCACTTCTTTTTGAAAGAGTGACTGAGGCTAGAAAGCTCTCAACAACTTTGCAGGCCATGTGTTGGCAAAAGAACATTTGAAAACAGTGTATAAACAATCCACTGAAAGGATTTCTGAAGAGATTCGGTCAATTGTAGTAGGTGTGCTTACCTGCTCCTTTTGTTCCCGGACCAAGAAAGGGGCACATGGAGGCTTCGGGAGCGAGCTGGAGGCTGCTAGCTGACAATGGCGCCTTATAACTTGTACAGTTTAGAGAACAGAATGTGACTCAGCCTGAGGAACAATGGGAGCTTCGTGCAAAACTACGGGAAAGCAAATGGAATGGAGAGAGGAGCGCTGCAGTGCAGAAGGGACAGGGACGTGGTGGACAGGGACGCGGCGGGATCCCAGGAGGCTGTGAGAAAGGCCATGAAGTAACTGCCGTGGGCTGCGGCACAAGAAACACTACAAACCTTGCCCATGCTCACACGGGCCTTGACAGCTGAATGGAAGGATTGCAGTCTCCAGGTCCCTGAGGAAAAGCACCGGTGAGCCCTCCGTTCAACATGGCAGAAGGTATGCCAACAGTCCAGAGGTCTCTGCTCATCCTGACCTGCTTCATAGCCTCTGAGGGAAGGGGTCCCAGGAACTGACAGGGTCTTGGTACTTCTGGGAAGGCTATCCCAGGAACCTCTCTCTACCTCATACTACTCAAGAAATAGATTCCCTTTCATCTGTGATGGGCCACTCAACATCGGTTTATCATTTTTGAAAATTAAACTTGAAGGGACACAAAAGCCCTGTCTCCCGCCTAGGATGGGGGCCTTTCAGTCAGAAAGCACGCTTTATTGTGTGGCATTTTACTCACCTGAGCCTGAATAGCCTTTTCTCATTCCTTCCTCACACCTCCCCTCACACTTCTGAGAGAGAGCAAACCCTACATGCTCCAAAGTCTCTAAGTATGGTTTCATAGACATGCCAGGCAGAGCAGTTATTTGGAGGGGCAGCCCTGAAGGGTCCAGCAAGTGTCCCCTTTGAAACATATGAGCAGCTTTGACATCCAGAGAGTGATTTCCACTTTGTGTGGAACAGTTAAGCAAAGAAAGCAAGAGAGAAGTGTTTCCCTGAGGCTCTACGTAAAGTCCTTCTCTCTCTCTCTCTCTCTCTCTCTCTCTCTCTCTCTCTCTCTCTCTCTCTCTCTCTCTCTCTGTGTCTCTGTCTCTTTCTCTCCATGCAGCAGGGGTCACTGTGCACCAGCAGAGGAATGCAGCTCACATTAGGCAGGCATCCCTGTCCCTGTCCCTGTCCCTGTCCCTGTCCCTGTCCCTGTCTCTGAGGGCAGACCAGAAGCCTGGGTACATTTCTATCCTTTCTCCTTACCATTTCCAAGATAACTGACTGGGCAGGAAAGAGACAGCAAAATGAATCTGAAGAGATTGGTGAGGATGAAGTTAGATGGAAGGTTTTGTAGCCAGAAGAGACCAACTGACCACAGAGGAACACTACCAGAGTCCTCCTCAGCTTTGTCCAGTTCTCTCACTGCTGCTTCAGCACTTTGACCCGGCCATGTGCCGGCCTCCTGTTTGTGTTAGGGCGGGCGGTGGTGCACAGTGAAGTTGGGAAGGCCCTCGAGTTCATCTTCTCTCAGTGTTCTTGGCCCAAGTTCATGAGGGCCTGGGTCTTAGGGGCTTCAGAGGTTGGAGAGGCAAAGCCCAGTAAGTAAGCTGTATTTCCCAGGAAGGACTGTTTTCTTCTTAAATGGATTTTCCTAAGATTTCATTTATAAAGCATCCTTCTGCCTAAACAAAATAAATCTGAAAGACTGCTCTAGTCCAACTGTCTGTACAGGAGAGTAGAAGTTTCTGAGGGCAGGCCACTTGGTCATTCAAAGTAGAAGAACAGGAGGTACTGTCACCCCAAGAAAGAACCACTGTAAGGGACAGTAGCCTTAGCAGAACACTGAACAACTGTGATCCAGAGTCCAATCACTGGCCAAGAGATGGATGGATTCTTCTCAACTCCTCCTTGAGCTTGGCACCCATCCACACTGCCCACATAGGAAACACAGCCACAATGCTCATCCCTTGAGCTCCACAAGGAGCTTAGAAGTCTCTACCAGATAGCAAAGCAGAATACCAGCAAGACATTACAGTGGACAGAATGCAGAAAAGTTCACGGAAGTTATGACAAACCAACAAAGGCTCTGCCAGACCAGAAGCCTGCTACTGAAGCCCCAGTGAGATGAGTTCTAATGGGCATGTACAGTAGAATAAAAAGAGGGGAGGTGGGGGTTCAAGACCCAGGTAGGAAGGAGAAATGCTTAGATTTTTAATGGAGGCTCATGAAGTACCCAGAAGCTCCATGGGCCAGAGAATTAAATGCTGTCACTCAGGTCTGAAAGCAAAGTCGTCCAGTTTGCAGACACTTGTCATAATTAAACTAATGGCTCTGAAAATGTGCCTTGATATTAAATCAATCTTCCATTGAGGATCAAAGCTGATTAAAACCACTGTTTGACAGTTAATGATGAACCTCTGCTTGCTAAACTCTGACTGAAACTGGCTAGTTTAGACAGACCCTTTCACCTTCCTGCACAAGCCCTATACCCTTGGCTCTTCCACAGAGAAGCAGGCTTTCCCTCTCCAGCCACACCTTTGCAGGCCCCATTGTTCCTGAGAGAAAACAAGGTTCTCACTAGTAAGCTCCCTTCACAGATTGACACCTAGCTTTTACTTGGTCAGCTGGAGGCACGGCCTACATATTGTTTGTGGCAAGAGCAGAGGCAAAGACTGTATCCTGCTTGCTTTCGGGGTATTCTCTGGAAGATGGAGTGAGTGTCCAATCACATCCAGGGGGAGGCCATACTCTGCTTGATCCTGGAGTCATAGAAACTGTCAAATTCAAGAGCACTGGAATGGCTATCTGTCTTGCCAATCAGATATTGGAGCCACAGTTCTGGCAGCACCATAGCAACTAGAACTGAGCTGACTAGAAAGCTGCAGATGCTTACTGTTCACACAGCTGCTCACCAGCAAGGGACCTGGTGGGAGGGAGAAGGCAGGAGACCGCAGATCAAGTCCTCCCATCCTGTGGGATTCAGCTTCTCTGAAAATGAGAACCTAAGAACTTACTTTGAAGGATGCTTCTGTACTCAGTAGTCCAGAATTTTAGCTCATAAAGGAGGCCAAAGTACCTTTTTTAAACTTCAAGGTAGTTCTTTTTTAATGTATATTTTTATTGAATTTTTGTGGATTTCATATAATACATTTTAATGATATTTAGACCCCCCTTATCTGTACCCCCATAGTCCGCCCACAGGATTTCACACATTTTTTTTTCTTATATGCTAAAGCCTATCAAGTCAAGTTTGTGTACCCAGATATCTCTCAATGTGGGTTCATCCGCGGTAGTCTGTTCATCACTTCTTTAAAGAAGATCGACTCTCCCTCACCCAACAGTGATCAGCTGACAAGAGTTCCTCAGCTAAGGTTCAGGCCTCCTGCCCATGTCCCCAATTTTATGTTGGTTTTTATCTGATTGAGTTTGCATGGGTCTTTTCCATGCTGTCACCATTATATAAGTTCATATGAGCAGGCTCAGTTTCTTGGGAGAGAGAGGAGAAATTGGAAGAGAGGGGAGAAATTGGAAGGGGAAGAGGTGGGGCATAAGGGAAGGCTGGCAAAGCCCGTGACAGCGGCAGGGCACAGTCAGAAGAAGAAACTGGAAATGGGGAATGGAGAGAGACTGATGACACAAAGCTGGACAGGATAGGAGAGTGGGAGAAGAGCTTGTTGGTCCCTGAGCTCCTGCCCCCTGACCCCTGAGGTCAGACTCCTTCCAGAGGCAATCCTCCCTGCTCTCTAAGAGGCTGCCCCATGTTAGAACTCCATTAGGAAAGTGACACCCAGCTGAAGGAGTTCCCTGTCCAGAGACCAGGCTGACACTCCTGTCCGACCTGTCCAGGTCCCTTGTGACAGCCGCTGCCTCTCTCTGATGAGCGAGTCCTCTAATTGTGCTGAGCAGTGCCGCTTCGGATGCCCAGGCAGCGTCTTGCCGCTCACTATCATTAGCTTTCTTACCGGGTTCTGAAGCCTTCCGCTGCCACAACAGTAATTACCAAGAGATTAGGCAGGCATTAAGCACTCCTTAATTTGACACATTGCAATGATCTCCATTCAGCCTTTCTGCTCGAATAACTCTCAACAAATATTTCGGAGGCTACCAAAATAAACAGAAGCACTGTGTTTGCACAGCTGAGGCCTTCTTCCTGCTTCTCTGAATGCCATCAATTCCAGGTAGGAGCAAAATGGGGCACCGATAGCTTAGAGATGGGCAGGCAGGGTAGGGTGGAAAGGGGAAAGAAAGAGTGGCTTCTTCTGCAGGGTTCTTAACTCCGCCTGAAAACACAAGTCCATGTAGTAGGAGGAAATCAGTAAAGCAGTAACATATGGCATGCTATGACTGATGGCGATTTAATAGGGCCCATTTTTTAAGCCAGTGGTTATATAAGAACCTAGTAAAAAGATAATCAGTATTTATATAAAAACCACCACGTCACAAAAAAATAATAATTACAGTGGAGGGAGCTATGTTGTTGTTGCTAGATTTTTTTAGTGGGTTATTAGCTTAGATATTATTCATTAAGTAATGCAATGGAAAAGCCACTATTTAATATGGCAATAAATCCCAATGGGACCCATCACATGGAAGATAGGATCATTTGGTAATTACAACACATTACAAGTTCAATATTCCCTATCATGTATTTGTTTCATTTTCCTACTCCTCTCTCAGTATTCTCTCTCTCTCTCTCTCTCTCTCTCTCTCTCTCTCTCTCTCTCTCTCACACACACACACACACACACACACACACACACAGACCACCTTTGACTACCTAAATTGGGGTTAGTTGGACAGGCAGAAGTGAGTGCCACAACGTGGATGACACTATATCCCAGAGTTCTCTGCGTCCCCCTTAAGGAATATACAAAACAGATAAAATAAATATCTATGAAAATTGGTGTTAGATTTCCATTTCTGTGACAGAATACCTGAGAAAACCACATTACAGGAGGAAACGTCCATTTTGGCTCACCTCAGATTTCAGTCCATTATTGCTTGGCTTCACTGCTGCAGGCTTGTGTTGACACAGAGAACCATTGGAGGGAGACTGTGGGTAAGTGAAAGCTGCTCACCATGTGGTGGCCAGGAAGCAGAGACAGAGAGAAATGAACAGGGATAAGACACCTCTAAAAGCAGGTTCCCCAAACTCACTCACTTCTCCAACTAGGCCATACCTCCTATAGCCCATCAGCCACGGATTAACACACTGATGCTCTTGGTACCATCGTACTCTGTTTCTTGATAGGTACCTCCAGCCAGAGGCCAAGACTTCAGGACATAGGCCTCAGGGGACATCCCATATTCACTCAACAAGTCAAAAAGTAGAGATGAACTTTCAGAGAAGCAAGCCTGGCCAGAAACTGAGTTGAGGACGTAAATGTTTATAGTGAGGGAATGAGCCAATTAACCATATGATTAGATAGAGAAGGAAGTGCAGCAGCCAAATCATGAAGTGGCTGGAATTCTTACATCAGAGAAGGTTATTTGGAGTTAGAAGTTGGGGTTAAAGTTTTAACTGTGCATTTCCCTAGTTCCTACACCTGAGAGATATGCCACCATCTCTCTAGCCCTCCTAAGCAATGGTCCCCTTCTTGACATGGACAAGAGCTCTGTGAGCATGTGTCCAGGAGGTGATTATGGCCAGAGGCAGCTATTGCTGTCAGTGTCTATAGAATGATGATTTAGAGTGCCCAGCCTTCTTTCTTTCCTCCTGACATCACACTGTTTGTTAACCACCTTTCAAATAAAGAGGATAAATAGAAGAGATTGAGCAAGAGGCTCTCATCCACAGTTGCAATGCATCATCTTGGCTTCCATACACACTTCTTCTCCAGTACCTTCTCAACCAGAGATGACAGTGATTGAGCATTTAACACACTACAATGTAAACAGCAATCAACAAACTATATCCATGGACCAATCCTAGCACACACCCTGTTTGTTGAAAGTTTTACTAGGACACAGATACACTGTTACTTTGCATATTGTCTATGCTGCTTTCACACAGCAATGCCAGGGTTTGATAGCTGCAACAGAGAATACATGGCCCACAAAGCTCAAGATAATTAGTATTCGGTCATTTGCCTGAACAGTGCATACAGGTGAGTAAGTGAATGAAGAATTAATGAATGAACTATAGAGTGGTATGGACTCATAAATGTGGGAAGATTTTGCCAAACAATGCGGGTAGTGTCTAAGGGTTTCTAAGGCTGAATGTTGAGGCTCTATCCTTTGTTCTATCCTTTTTAGTACTTTTTCAGTGACTTAGACCAAGGCATATATGGGAAGCCTATCAGATTTTCAAATAATGAGGACACAAAATGAATAAGTATATTGTAAGTATAAGTATTCAAAACAGCAATGACCAGCTGCAATGAGGGACTAAGGGTAACCAATGACAAGTAGAGAGGTAAACATAGAGTCCTGCGGCTGGGTCCTAAAGGTTGACTTGTCCAATGGCTGAAGATGAGATGCAGGAAGGGAAATGTTCCTCAACAGCCTGAAAATTACTTTGGGGTTGTGACAGGTGCACTGTCTCAACAGTGGACAAGGCTGCCTCAAGTAAAGTTTATCCTAGAACTAAGATGTTAGATAGAACAAAGGATAAATGTTTCTTCTGTGCTCAGACATATCTCTACTCTTTGCAGTTAGTGATATAGAAATATTGATTCCTATAATATAACAGTAAAAAAGTCAATACAAATTTCCAAGGATATTTACCTCAAATGCAGTGGAGTATTCCACTTTTTAAATTTTTATTTTGTGGAGACAAGGTCTCCCCTTAGCTACAGCTGGCCTGGAACTCACCTGGCTTCAATCTCACAGAGATCCTCCTGCCTCTGCCTACATATTCTACTTTTAGTGTAGCTTTTAAATTTGAATATTGGAACTTTGAAATATGGAGTGAGGATTATTACTAATACTATTTTGTGACTGAGGCAATTTCAAGGAGGTTATGTGATTAGTACATGGTGAAACCAGGAATCAAACATGTAGAGTATGGCTCCAAAGCCCTATGTCTCAGCCACTAAGAGCTCTGCCTACTTCAAAGATGCATTTTGAGAGATCTTTAGAACACCAGAGTACCTCCAGGAATAAAACACCAACCTGGAAAAAGAAACTTCAAACCTTTCCTTGCCAAAAAAAAAGGTTGAAAAGGGTAAGACATTTACTTTTGAAGAGGCGCAAGTTATCGTTTAGCTGAATGAGTCTAGCTATAGCTCCTCCCCCTAACTAAATCCATCCCCACTTCTTCTTTCCAGTTCCACACACATAGCCACACACGACCATTCTGAGTGTGACTGGCCAGTGTAGTAGGGTAGGCTAGCTGCTTTCAAAACCACACCTAACTCTGTGGGTGTTACACCAAAGGTGCTTATTTCTCCCACCAATCAGAGCCCCATATGTGCCTTCTATCTTGAAGCAGCACTGTTTACTCAGAAATAGCACTTATAGACACTTGAAGCCTTCTACTTCAATACAGAAGAAAAGTCGGTTCACATCGGGGAGATTTTCAGGGGATGAACCCCTTATTTCTGCTCACGCTCCACCGACCAGTTCATAAGCACCAAGGAACCTGGAAGAATGGATTGATGGTCCAGACAAGAGGAAAGTATGGGTGTGGCAAAGGACTAACCACAATCATTGAGCCATCAGCTAGTGCCAGTGCCTGCCTCTCAGTTCCATGTGTGTGTGTGTGTGTGTGTGTGTGTGTGTGTGAGAGAGAGAGAGAGAGAGAGAGAGAGAGAGAGAGAGAGAGAGAGAGAGAATGTCAGGACCCCAGAAGTAAAATGACCAATGAGTTGCAGTTTTCACTTTGTGTGAATTACTAAAGATACACAAAAAACATTTAACTACAGTGTTTAACAGGGTGAATCAAATGCCCTAGAGTTAGCATAAAAGAAAGAAAGAGAAGTTTTCAGGGCGTATCTCAGCTAATGGTAAGAATGCATCGAAAAAAATAAAAATAAATAAAAAAGAATGCATCAGGCAGAAAAACAAAGAGAAGATCTTGATGAGGAAAGGGGGTAGCAGGAGGAAATGCACATGGGCTTGGGAGTGGTTAGCATGCTTAGGGACACACACTCAATTTAGTGTAACTTAATCACAGGGACATATGGAACTTGTGGCAGGGTGTGGACTGGCATACAGTGTGTTCTGGGTGGTCAGAAGGCAAGTTGACAGGCTGAACGTCAGGAAGACACGGCACTTAGTTATGGCTAATGGTGAAGATGAGCCAGCTTTACCCTGCACCAGCCCCTGCACAACTTTCCAAAAGTGACTGGTCACTTGGGGTCAGAGGCCCTCTTCACTTAACAGTTACTTTAGAAAAACAATATGTTAATATTGCCATATGCTTGGAAGCAGCATTGAAGGCCAGGTTTGTCAGCATTGAACAAGGTCCCACCATGGCCCATTCATAATCTGCTTCTCCGGGGCCCTCACCTGGGAATAATTTCACCTCAAAATTCTGCTTCTCAGCCACTTTTGTTCATTATTTCTGGTCCCACTCACTGCCTCTCAATTGCTCCAGTGGGACTCATAAAAGCCTCTTATTACTGTGTCCAAAGACAGATGTATTGGCAGCTCCTTTCAACATCCCTTGGGCAGCCAGGATTCTCCACAGACCTTCTCTGCCTGGAGATTGCAGACACCTGGGACTTTTATACCTCCGTAGACCTCAAGGGAACAAATGTCCAGAAAAGAGCCTCATACTAGATTGGAAGCAAATAGCTGGATTCCACACTAATCTCTCCCCCGCCTAGTCCCATTTCAGTGTCATGCAGCCCACAGGGTAATGTGACCTGACACAAATGCTCAGTTTAGCCTCATGTAGACCACTTTCTAGTTAGCTTTAATTGTCAACTTCTCACAATCTAGGGTCACCCGAGAAGGGAGTCTCAGTTGAGGGATTTTCTAGATCGAATTGGCCTATGGGGGGGGGCAGTCTGAGAGCCCAGCCCACTGTGAGCAGTACCATTCTCTGGACAAGTGTCCTGCTTGTATAAGAAATTGAGCTAAACATGAGCCGGTGCACCAGGCTGAAGGCAGATTTCCTCCAAGGTTTCTTCTGCTTCAAGTTCCTGCCTGAGTTCCTGGCCCTGTCTTCCCTCAATAATGGATACTTTAACCTGTAAACTGAAATAAACCCTTCTCTTCCCTAAGTTCTTTTGGTCATGGAATGTGATCACAGTAACAGAATGAAACTAGAACTGTCTTCCTGTCCCATCCCATGTGAGACTTGGCCCTACTTCCCAGGGTGTGGCAGAGACCTCAACTCTACCTGCTGTGCCTCTGCTCTGCCTCTGTTTCTCACTCCTGTATGAGGGAGGTACCTTTCAAGCCCATGAGCTAACCCCCTAACTTCCACTATGTTACACTTTGGATAAGAAGATGGCCTAGTGGTTAAGAGCTCCGACCGCTCTTGCAGAGGACCCGGGTTCAATCCCCAGCACCCACATGGTGGCCGAGAACCATCTGAAACTCCAATTCCAGGAGAACTCCAGTTCCAGGGGAATCCGACACCCTCTTCTGACCTCCACGGCATTGCACAACACGGGTGCACAAACTTGCATGCAGACAGTACATTCATACACATACAGAAATAAATAAAATTAATAAAAAAATTAAAAAAAAAAGAAGTGACTCATGGACTTGTAGTCATAACACTTGATCACCAGTTGATGGGACTGTCTAGGAAAGTTCTAGAAACTTTGGGGGCCTTAGCTGGAAGAAGCAGATCACAGGAAGTGAGACCATGAGGGATGTTATCTCTGGACCTTTTTTGCCATCTCAGTCTCAGCTTCTTGTCCACTATGAGGTGAGATCTCCTCCTCAAATACTCCCACCACCATGATGTTCTATCCAAAACCATGGGGAGGGGTTATCAAGGATAGGATGCATTCTCATGGACTAAACCCTCTGAAACAGTGAGCGAAAATGAATACTTCCTCCTTTAAGTTGTTTATGCCAGGCATCTTGCCACTGAGATAAGTAACTACTGTACCTGTCCGTGTATGTGTTCCCTCTTAGTATACTTCACATGCTGGTGGGGTGAGCAGGTTGCACCCACCTTCTCCCGTGGCCAAGGAGATAGGACGAGGCAGAGCCTGGTCATAGCACTGTGAGTGAGCCTGGTGGGGAGGGATAGTGTTGCCCGGGAGGTAGAGATGCGGAAATCCCATGTGTTTTTCTGCTGAGAGTTAGAAAACAGGTCTAGGAGGGACATGCGGGGGGGGGGGGTAGAACTCTGAGAAGTGGGGAGGGGACAGATGGCTCTCAGAAGTGAACTCCATTGTTGAGATCAGATTTCTCGAATCAGTGAAGGAAGATGAGTACAGATCCAGCTGTGACTGAAGCCCAGACAGCAATGCAGAAACTGAAGGGAAAGTAGGTCCACACCCCAGCTCTGAGGCTTGTGAATCACAGAACTCCACTAAGCTTCAGCGTTCCCGTCTGTAAAATACAGAGTGCAGAGGTATAGAGCACATCTTCCTGGAGGAGTTGTCAGCAGTGTAAGGAACGAAGAATGCTAAATGCCACGCTCATGTCTTCAGTGTAAAGATGGGGCTACAGGAAATCGATCCAGGAACAAGTAGATGCTAGGCAGACAGATTTCTGCCTCAGAGAAGGGAGACCTTTTCAACTACTGCTGCTACCAAAAGATGAGATGGGGTATTCTTGACTGTTGAGTCTCATGTCGCTGATGACAACCAAAAAAAGCAAGATAGGCACATTCCAGGGAAGCCGGTATAGGAACCCCTTCATGCTGGGGTAGATGATTTCTGAAATGTCTTCCTGCTTGTAGCGCCTGTGAGTCTGTATTTTGCCCTTGCTTACTGAAAGCACAGGAGCCAGAACCGTCCTAGATAGATAACTGCCACTCTCTAATGTCTGGAAACTGAGGCTCTGACTAGCCAACAGCTAAAATGCCACTGGTCAAGGCCACTCATTCTCTGTGCACTTGCTTGCATCCAGTTCCACCCACTGGTTCCCTTAGCAAGGAGTGAGAAGAAGGGCAGTTTTAACTTGCCAAGCTCTGTAAGCAGAAAGGCTTGATATCAGCAAGCCCCTGGACCACCAGAAGAGCCTGTGCCCTTAAATAGTAAGGAGATCTATCGCTCTCCTTAACAAATGCATCTTCCCTGAGTGCTAAGTAAACTGTCTCCATTTGCAGTGTCAATATCTGCGAGGGCCTTCTCTGACTCTCAAGCAGCCTAAACGGATTGCAATTGGCTGCCAGCCCTGGGTCTGTGCTCAGTGAGAGCTGTCAATGGGCATGTCAATAAGATACTGGGACTATTGATCAGCATAGGCATTTAGGGGTCATGGGTCGATGAGAACTCATGCCAAGAGATGTAGAAAATGATAGCTTTCAGATAAAGGCAGCAAAGTGAGGTTCCCAGAGGAGAAATAATATAGCTCAATTTCCCCTGTCCTGCTGCTTGTCAACTTCCCTTGGTTTTCTTGAAGAGAGGAGGATCAGGGAGAAAGAAACAGGGAGGAGAGAGAGAGACAGAGACAGAGACAGAGACAGAGACAGACAGAGACAGAGAGAGGTGGGGGATGCCAGCAAGCAACTCAAGTATTTGACTGAAAACATCTTGAGGAATGAAAAATCAACAGCCACAATAAAATCAGGCAGCATCCCTCAGGCTGCTATCTGCATCAATAGAACAAAGAGAAAGAGGTGACCTCAGAGAGGTTGGTTCAGAGGAGAAAGAGAAGGTGAAGTCACAAAATGGTGAACCCCATGATGGAGTCACAAAAACCAGTTCAATAGTTGTTGGTGTTCCTCCAGCTTTGGCGTGTTCTGCTGGACTGGTCTGATTCTTTCGCAGCCAGTACTTTCTACCCCAGGATAACCAGAGCGGAGGGGCAAGGCAGGTGATCTTTGAAGCAGTGTGACTTTTAAGTGCTAATCACTGAAACAAAGCATATGAGATGGCTGAATTCTGTTCCCCTAGATTTCCTTTGTAGTTCTCTGAGCATACAATGTGATTACATTTGGAGGTGAAGAGGTGATTAAGTCAGAGTGAGGCCAGGAGGCTTGGATCTGATTCATTCTGACTGATGTCCTTAAAAGAAGAGGACACTGGACACAGGAGAAACATAGGAGCCATGTACGGGGGGGGGGGCGGGGGGGGGGGCGGGACACTATGTGCAAGCCAAGGAGTGGCTGTCGGAGAGTCAGACTTAAGACACTTTGATCTTGGCTCCAGAACTACAAGACCAAACAGATAAACTTCTGCTGTGTGAGTCATCTGTCTACACTATTCTGTTTTGGCAGCCATAGGAAATGAATGTACTGTGTTGAAGGTGTGTTCTATATGGAGAGATGGCGGGCGGGAGGACAATTACTTTCATCCATTCTGTGCCCCAGAATTCTGAATATTTTCACATTATAAAAAGATTGTTCATTTTATAATAAGTCATGAACTGACTTAATGCAAATTAAATAGCATAATTTTCAGATAGTTGATTTGCACAGGAGTTCCAGTGTTCACAAGAACATTCTGAAACTTCTTTGGTTTTCCTCCCAGGTTTGAGAGATAATTCTAGTCACAAAATAATCAATAGTCTTCAGTAAATAATAATCACTAAAGTGGCAAAAAAGTCAGTTGAAGGCCTCTGTCTAAAATCCTGTCATAAAGTTTTCCAACTTTTTCAGGGGATTGCAGACATGCTTAAAGGACCACTAACGCATGCACATGTATGTTCTGGCCTCTGTTTTATGCATCAATTCCTTTCTGCTATGACCTCATATATTACTTTGGGAACTGTTTCATTCCCTTAATTTCGACTCACACATTTCAACTTGCCCCGAGATAGTGAAATTATCTCAAGTCCTGACAGTCAGACTGGGTACTTTAATTCAATGCTGCAAGTTGCTTAAAGAGATAATTCAGCATTCATGTCTAAAAGTTTAGGCGATGTCACAGGAACAATGATGGGGAAGATGCTCGTCACTGAAGCAGAGTGGTGTCATACCTCATACCTCATGACTGCACCTTATCAAGTGTCAAGGTTTATTCGTTCATCATTTCAAAGGATATTTATTGCCAGATGAGTGATGACGGGCAGAGGGGAGGCTGGTTTGGAGATGCACATTTTATTGTGTGTAATTCTGATAATGACACCAAGATGATGAGAAATAGAAGAAAACAAATATTTAGTGACCCCAGAAAGAAAACTTGAAAAGAGGTTGAGCTGACAAGGAATATCAATAAACTCGAAGCAGGGAGGCTAACGGATAAATGATAAATGACAAATGACACGCCAGACAAGAGAAAACTGAACTTTACACTGACAGAAAGGAGAAGCCTCAAGAAACAGGACACTTCACATGTAGCCCCAAAGACTCAGGAGTCAGATAACAAATACCCTAAGCAGGGTGTGGGGCAAAGGTAAAAGAGTTAATAAGGTCTTTAAAAGAAGTCGGCTCGGGGCTGGAGAGATGGCCTAGCGGTTAAGAGCGCCGACCGCTCTTACAGAGGACCCGGGTTCGATCCCCAGCACCCACATGGCGGCCGAGAACCGTCTGAAACTCCAACTCCAGGAGAACTCCAGTTTCAGGGGAATCCGAGACCCTCTTCTGACCTCTGCGGCATTGCACGACACGGGTGCACAGACTTGCATGCAGACAAGTACATTCATACACATACAGAAATAAATAAAAATTAACAAAAAAAAAAAAAAAAGAAGTCGGCTCATAGATGCCTTCTTCCACCCAGGTCGCCTTCTTTGCTGCAGTGAAGGGTTGCTTCACAGTATGCGTCTAAAGGGAAACTCAAGAGAAACTCTGGGATTCGCAACATACACACCTCCAGGGATTTGGTCAGAAGTGAAGATCCTCTGGCCTTACCACAGTGGAATCATAAACTGCAGGATGGCATCAGCGGCCCAGATGTCGATATGCCATCTAGATGATTCCATTGCAGGCTAATCACACATCACAGTGACAAGAGCAATCACTGAAAACATGGTGACCTGACCATGCAGGAGAGGTGCTTGAGCAGCTCTGACGAAGCAGCGCCAGAACCAGCAGTGGCGGATCCTACTTCTGTGGTTTCATCTGAGTGGGTCTCAAGCTCTCTCCTCTAACAGTAGCCATAAACCAAAAGGCTACTCTGTAGAGATGGAGATACTGTTCTAGTTCTCACTAACAACAAACAAGCACAGACTATATCTCCCCCTCCCCCCAACACACAACAGACCTGCAGACTTGAGAAAGCCAGGGGCTGGTACTGTCTCACTCCATACTGGAAATCTTGTGGCAGCTGGCCTTTATTCCAGGAAGTGTGTCCACCCAATGCCAAGACTGTGCCAAAGTGCTGTTGGCATAAGGAGGAGTAAGAGAAGTAGGAACAGACTAAGCACATCTGAAAATTTGAAAGTAAAATAAAGAATTAAATATATGGACTAATTTATGATGTTCTCTTCTGATAAATGAAGTAAGGAGCTATGAGACCTAACCAAAAACCTTTTTCAGAAAGGAGCAGGAAATGGAAAACATTATTTTTAAAGCTAAGAAACATGACTAAAAGAAGTGGTCGGTACTTGTAAACAGGAATGAGGTATATATTAATAATTACAGGAAGAAAAACTAAGTGATAATCCAGACTTGGGTCAAATTTAAAACCCTTATTGTTGCTCTGGATGAGGAATGATATGAATGAACCCTCATCTACGATGGCGATATATAAACCAGGGCAAACTGCTGGGGAAAATACTTCACACTAAGCATTCTGAAGTGAAGCTAAGTGTGCACATAATCTCTGTCCCAGCAATCTTTTCACTAGTCATATACCTTATAAAAGTCAAATACATGCACAAGAGATAAGTTAAAGAATGTTTATGCAGCATTATCCTTCATAGGAAAGACCTTAGGGGAACAAATGTCTATCCACAGTGTAGTAGATAATAAATTGTGGATGGCTCAGAGGTTAAGAGCACTGACTGCTCTTGCAGAAGACCAGGGTTTGACTCCCAGCACCCATATGGTGGTGGCTAACAACTATCTATAATTCCAGTTTCCAGAGGATCTGACGCCCTCTTCTGACCTCCACAGGCACTGCATGACATGGGTGCACTTAACATATGTTTATATGTTATACTCATACATATAAAAGTAAAAATAATAAATAAAAAATGAAAAAAATGTGGTGTATTCATATAATGGAAATGAACATTACCAAAAAGTGAGGCAGAGATTGAATTTTTTTACTTTCTTTTTTTAAAATTTTATTTATTTTTGTATGTGTATGAATGTACTGTCTGCATGTAGGTTTGTGCACCTCTGTCGTGCAATGCCAAGGAGGTCAGAAGACGGTCTCGGATTCCCCTGGAACTGGAGTTCTCCTGTAATTGGAGTTACAGATGGTTCTTAGCTGCCATGTGGGTGCTGGGGATCGAACCCAGGTCCTCTGCAAGAGCAGTCGGTGCTCTTAACTGCTAGGCTATCTCTCCAGTCCCAGAGATTGAATTTTAACATGTACAAATCTCAAATGCATTGAACCTTAAGTACATATCTTAAAGAAAATATTATAGTGTAGGTCCATTTATATCAAGGCCAAAATTAAGCAAAACTAAATATGTCATTGATGAAGCATATTAAGTGTTTAAAAACTATATAAAAAAGCAAGAAATGATTCAAAGTTCAAAATAGTGCTCATTTCTAGGAAAAGAGAAAACAAGAGAAATCCACTCAAAAATTGCTCATGTTATGCTTTGTGATCTCGGTAAGGAGGGCTCAGGGGAGGCTTCTTATTGTATTAAAATGGACATATATGTTTTTCATAAGCTTATACATAAATATTCTGTACTTTACAACAAAACCAAAAATGATAAATTTCTGGAATTAAAGAAATATGAAATAGATCAGATGGACTGCAACAGAGCAAATGGAAAATTAAAAGTGAAATGTGATAAATTTCAATGTGACAGTGAGTACCACGAACACAAGTGGGCTAATTCATCAATCAAAGTATCAAAGTTCAAGATAGAGTTTAAAACTGGCCCAGTAATGCAATGTCTATAAGAGACATACTGTGCTAGGTATGGTGGCATAGGCCTTTAATACCAGCATTCTGGAGGCAGGGGCAGGTGGATCTCTGTGAGTTCAAGGCCAGCCTGCTCTACAGAGAAAGTTCCAGGCTAGCTGGGGCTACCAGAAGACCCTGTCTCAACTCCCTCCCCCAGAAAGAAGCATACTTAGGGGGCTAGAGAGATGGCTCAGCAGTTAAGATCACTGGCTGCTTTTGCAGAGGACTCAGTTTCGACCCCTAGCACCCTCGTGGCAGCTAACAACTATTCCTTCCAGTTCCAGGGATCTGCCACTCTCTTCTGACCTTTGTGGGTATTGCATGACATGGGTGCACGTATATGCATGCAGCCAATAGCCTCAGACACAGAAAATAAAATAATAATATTAAAAAACAAACATACTTAGAACTAAGAGTATAGCAAGATTAAAACCTAAAAACTCAAAAAAAGTCCTCAATAAGACAAGCCAGAATAAAACTGGGTTAGCACTGCTAATACTGAATGAAAAAAAATAAGATTAAATAAAAATATAAAGGCATAAAAATAATATCATATGCTGAGTATTTTAAACAAACATACCTAACAATGCAGTTTCAACATACCAAAAGCAATAATGGATACATGTTAGAGAAAGAACTATATCAAACATAGTTAAAGATTTTTATAGGTCATTACTCAAAATAGATAGATCAAGGAGGCAAATGACACACATGGAAGTATAGTGGATCTTCACAACAGAAATTATAGCACTTGCAGAAGACTACATCAAATGAACAGATGAACTGTTACTTTAAACACTTTTTTTTTTGAGACAGGGTTTCCCTATAGCTCCAGCTGGCCTGGAACTCACTCTGTAGACCAGGCTGGCCTTGAACTCACAGAGATCCACCTGCCTCTGCCTCCCCAGTGCTGGGATTAAAGGCCTGTGCCACCACACCCGGCAACATGCACATTTTTAAATAAAGAACATTTATAAATCAAATTGTAGGCTGAGCATGGTGGTATACACCTTTAATACCAGCACTCAGGAGTCAGAAGCAGATGGATTTCTGTGAGTTCAAAGCCAACTGGGTCTACATAGTGAGTTCTAAGCCAGGCAGGGGTACAGGGAGATCCTGTCTCAAAAAAAGAAAAAAGCAAATTGTGTATTGGGCCATAAAGAATACCTAACACTTCAAAATTTTCATATTATACCAGTGAAAATTTAAAATCATACATAATACATTAAAATTTTACATCAATAATAAGTGATCTTAGCTGGGCACAGTGGCACACACTTGACATCCCAGCACCTGTGAACAGTGGCAGAAGGATTTTGAGTTCAAGTCCTATCTAGATACACAGCAAGGCAACCTGAGGTCTGTTCCATAGGGGGAATTCATACTTGTAAAATTGGTCAAAAGCCCTTGGCTGGGAGGTCATAGACCAGGAGGGAAACTACTAATGTTATTTTGCAAGTTGTCACACTGCCTTCTAAACATGTGTGTTTGTGCCTATGAACCTGAGATGCCCTCAACTTTGGTCAGAGATATTTCTTTTGCAATGGCATCGGTTAATACAGACTCATGGCTGGTCAGTTGCTGAGAGTAAGTGACTGTGAATGCTCAGAGCTGAAAGAGACATTTCTGTCACACACACCCTCCACCTCCATCAAGGCTCAGGGAATGTCCCTGAAGCAGATGGGAAGAGTATAAGAGCTCAAGGATGGGGAGGAGTGCTGTGACACGCTGTTCTCTGGAGATGACTACTACACTCATGGACCTTCAGCACCAGTGGCTGCCTGTACAAGACCTGCACAGGATTATGCTAGTCAAAGTCCCAGCAAGGATGGGGCCTCGAACTTGCAGCTCTTGATGCCTCACCCTCAGCTGAGGAGCTGGTGGCAGGTGAGGTCTGCTGGGGGAGGGAGAGTCATTTTCTCTTATAAGTGTGGCCACTGGTAGGCTGCCCAAGCTCAGTGGACAGCTCCACACCCTTGCATAGGCAGCACTAATTAGACCCAGTAGCATATAAAAATTTAAAAAGAAGAGCAGAACTCTTCAAAAGAACGTCTAAGGAACAATACAGGAGGGGATTACCAAAACAAAAGAGTTCCTCCTCAGAGCTGGGATTTTGACCTCATTAGAGAGGGAAGCGTCAGTCAGTCCACTGAACACTAGAGACATTCTCCAGGTTTCCATGGACGAGTGCTGGCCTCACCTGACAGAACGGCATCGGCATCTATGGAACCTAGAGCTCAGATTAGCAAACACGAAAATCCCTGCAGGGGCCACAAAGGCTGAGACTGCCAGGCAGGAAACTGGCCTCTGAGACAGCAACAAAGCCTGTGAGGATGATGCCCTGGTGGAACTGCTAGGCCAACATCTAGCCGGTTCCCATGCGCCTTGCTAAGCCATTTAAAGTATGTGTTCTTCTAGTCAGAATAATGCTATCTGGAGAATGTTAAGGTAATCAAGATCTCAGCTGACACTATATCATGGTAGAGCTGTCCCTGAAGAACTCCGAAAATATACCATTGGCACTGACAGATAAAAGCAAACTACTATTGGTCCTTTCAAATAGGTACAGAGAGAAAAAAAAAAGCATCATTCTCATGCATAACTACAGACCAATGCCAAGAATGAGACAGCTTTGCTCCCACAAACAACGAAGTTACAATAGACTCAGCAGCTGCATTGGACCACTACCTAATCAGTTATTTTCCAAAACCATCCAAAAGCAACATGGGCCAAACAGGTGAACCAAGTAGGATTGTGATAATTACCACCACTCCTGCTTCTTGGATGTGCTTGGATGACAGCATACGTCTCTGATTTGCTACCTTGATGTGAGGAGATGTTCTGAGTGCCGGGGGGTCCACAGTGAATGCCCTGCCACCACCACATGGGTCCAAGAGCTAATGTGATGATTATTTCTGATATGTTAGAACCAGAATACAGTGATGCATTCAAGACTAGGAGAAATGACCCACTAGGAAGGGTTATGGCAGGGCTGAGGGTGAGCTAGGCTGTGTGTGAATCAAACATTGGCAAAGACTCCCACTGTTATCTGATCACCTTGACCAGTGGCTCAGAGACATATTTGAGTTCTCAATAATTAGTGTTGGGTCATAACCAGTGTTTAGTGTTTTTGAAAATTCTTTGTATTTTTCTCTTTCCCAGTGAGCAGTCATTCTAGTCAAAGACTCTTAAGTCCTTATGGTTTACCTTGGAAGAACGACATCATCTGCTTGTCAAAGTACAGCAGACCTCTTTCTGTCAAAGAGTCCCTGTGTCCCCTTTAACAAGAGGGCCTGGGTCTATGTGTTAAAATTAGATCCATAAATAAAACTGGTGACATGTGAGATACTTTTTACTTGTTTGTTTTTAAAATTTTCCCATTATATATATTAAGAAATATCTGAGGAACCCTGGGATCATTGACTCTCAATAAATATTCACTCACCAGTGTGAAATTTGGATGTTGTTCAAGAAGCTGTGATTTCAAGCTACAAGATGGTGGAAAAGTTTGCCAGTTCATCTTGAGCTATAACTCATCTATAATCTTTAGACTGAGCCCGGGGTCAGGAAAGTCTAGCATAGAAGAGGTAAGCCAGAGAACCTGGCAATGGACCATACCCGTTAAACAGAATCTCCCCACTAAGTGCCCAGAGTCTTCTGGAAGATGCCTGTGGTGTGTGCTGTTGCCCTTATCACCTGAAGCTAGCTGGAGCACCCATGGCCCATAGGGACACTGCCTGAGGAGAGACATCAAATTTTGCAGGGATCCAGTTCTCCTGAGTGTCCTGCCAAACAGCTGAGTGTCATCAGAGCCCAGGGGAAAAACATGCACTGGAACCAAGAGGAGAAGCCCCTTGCTCTTGCATGTCCCTTCAGCACCCTCTGCTGACAAGAGAGAAGCTGCCATCATGCCTGCTGACAGGTAACATGCCCAGCACAAGCAGGACAATCAAAGGTGGATTTAGAGGGTCGGAGGCAATAAAATCGAAGTGCTGCAGAAAGCAGTAAACGAAACAGAAAAAATGAGCAAACCAAGAGAACAGGGCTTGAAAAGATTAAAAGACATAGAAGTTTTAGGCACATTTAATTAATACAATAAAAGGAAGAAGGCAAATTCAAAGGAACAGAGAGTAATACAGAGATCTTATGAAATTAAAATGTAATTTCAAATTAAAAAATTAACTGATGTGGCAGAATTAAACCCAAAGAACTTTCCCAGAAAGTAGAACAAACAACAAGAGAAGAGAGGCTGGGGAGGTGGCTCAGTTGGTGAGTGCTCACCACAGAAGTATGAGGACCTGAGTTCAGGTCCCAGCACCCACGTGACAAGCTTAGTGTGGCAGCACATGCTTGCCATCCCAGAGCAGAGGAAAGCCGAGACAGGAGGGTCCCTGGGCCTTGCTGGCTGTCCAGGCCAGCTGAGTGAGGGAGCTCCAGGTCCAGTGTCCAAAAATAAAGTGGAGAGAAGCTGAGGAATGTACACTGCCTCACCTCTGCCCCCTACAGGCATGCTCTCATGCATATACATCCATACTACAAACACATACACATGCATGCACCAGATGAACAAACAAAAAAGAAAAGAAACCGAGAAAAATGGCTGGAAAGAACTTAAGTTATTCCTCGTCCTGTGTGGGTGCCAGGAACAGTCCTCCCTTCTGGGGTTTCTCGCCCTGAATCTGGTATTTCATGGCACACTGTGCAGACCAGTCCTGGGCAGGGCACCTTTCTGACATCATCGGAGGAGATGATCTTGCTTCTGCAAGCCATTGGTCCCTAGACTCCCAGATACCATTTCTTTCTCCTTACGTTTGGGTAGATTGCAAATTTAAGAAGCTTCTTACAGAACCCAATTTTTTATTTGTTCATTCATTTGATGTCTGGGATTCTTGGCACTCGACTCTCTCAGATTTGGTCCTTGAGGATGTAACGTTACACTCATTAAGGCATTTTTCTGTTGCTCTCTTGTTTCTGGCTTCCAACGACTGTGACCTTCTATCACAGGAGCTTCTCTTCATACCTACTGCCGTAAAGTATGAAGGATGTTAAATAGAAGTAAGCATCGGTAGATCTTCACACCTTAGACAGGTGCTTCCTTGTGTCATTTCTTTGATGGTGATTCTCCTTCCGTTTTCCATTTTCTCCATTTCTGAACTTCTCAGAGAAGGTAGAAATCCCAGAGAGAAGTACAAAATGAAGATGGAAGGATGCAATGGAAGTGCGCTTCAAGGAGGGGTGATAACACAACCATTCTGTTTCTAGAGCATTTAGGTTTCTAGAGGATTTAGCTGCAGTGAGAAGGCGAACAAAGTAGCTTAGCAGGTGGACCATCCCAAGCTACAAACCCAAGGACGGAAGCTCATCTGAGCACGACTGAAGAAACACTGAACACTTTTGACAGAGGGCTGTGGCAGATGCTGCTGGCGACTCATGGGGATTCCCCTCGCCAGGTTGGTTCCTGACCCTCCTCCCACCTATGATGCAGGCCACACTGCTGATGGTTCACCCAGGGAATCTCACTTCGAGGTATTCTTGAGCTTCAAGAGGGGTTGGCCTGTGGGCAGAGATTGCAAGGGAAGTGAACAGCCCTGCCTTCCTGCCTCTGGGTAGAACAACCTCTTTGGTTTAATTTATGGTCATGAGCTCTTTGTGGAATTAGTCTGAGGCTAGACTCTCCTTGAAACCGCATCTATACCTGTCTCCTTCCTCCGAGTTCTCCTGCTTCCCGCACTTCCTAAGAGACTTTTGAGAGCCCTCGGTTTGTTAATCACGTCTGTGAACACCTCTGCCTCAGCCTCTGCACTTGGTTTCCAACCTGGGGCAGGGGAATGATTTGATGAAAGCTGAAAGCTGGGCAGGGAGGACAGATATTCAGGAGGGATGTTTAGGACCAGTGGAGCAAGGAGAGCCAAACAGACAGGTAAGAAGTCTGAAGCCAGGGAGAGCAAGGAAAATGGAGAGGGGCATGCAGACTGGGGTCACCTCCAGATAGACTCCATACACTTACAGCATGGCAGGTGAAGGAAAGGCTGAAGGAGACAGCAGGCATGTCTGGGCAGCTGGGGAAAGACAGCCCCCCAAACAGCCATCAGGTAGGAACAGCAATCACTTCTGTAGAACATTCCCATGTAGAACTGTCACAGAGATCCAACATCTGCAAAGCACTGCAATTTACAGAACGTTCGCTACATCATCTGTGCTCAGCAGTGGCGGGTGTTCCCACTTCTTCACCCCTTCTCTCTCCCATGTGGCCTTGAAGTAGCTCCCAAAAGAGCAGAAGGGAAATACACCTTCTTGCCCAGTGACTTTGCCCCTGGCCCTGTCACCTACTTTGGCCAAGACAATGTAAGAAAAGTGACATGTTACAGAGGCTTTCTATGTGCTTCCATGATTTGGCTTGGCTCTTGTGTTTTCATCATCCACTTACAGTTATATGCCCCAAGAACCTGCTGATCCAAGGAGAATGAGACCTAAATTCAACCGACAGCCTAGAGCTACATGTAGCTGATTCTCTCTACAGGTACCTCTGAATGAGAAGTTTAAGTGCTTGTTATTGCAAATCACTTTAATTTGGAGAGATCTTTGTTATTCAGCATTATTGCAGTAACAAATGACTAATATAGTGAGATAAACAGGTATTATTAAATTGCTCATAAATGCATTAAACAGTTGTGCTACGTAGAGGTCAAGAATTGTCCAAGTTTATAGCTCAAAGGAGAGGGTTAACTACATTCTTATCTACATACTCAACAGAATGACTGTAAACGTTGACACATTTCACAGCTTAGAAGTCTAGCATTCAAAGGAATAATTTTTAAGTGCTTTAAAAAAATAAAGTACTGAGTTTGCTAATAACCCAAGAAATGCATGTTTTCATATATGCTGCCTATTAAGTCTGCTCATATCGTATCAGCAAACATCATGTCGTGTTGGAGAGGTTCCTAGTTTTTCCTGTGAAATGTTTTTCAACGCCTGAGTGAATCAAAATGAATGTAAATGAGGTTTATTAAGTCAACCCCACATGGTGCTGTATTGTCAGCATTTGTAGGGCTGTGACAGGTTAGTTATTGCAGTTTGAAGGAAATGTCACCAACACAGCAGTCTGCAGAATTAACTTAAAATATATATGTATAAAACATCGTGGGATTTTCCACCCTTTCAAGAATCATCTCCTGGAGAGGTGACAAGGGGCCGAGGGAGGCAGAGGCTTGCTCGTTCTTTTTTGTCAAGACTCAGTCTCTTGCTACATGATTCCCTGGGGTCAAAGGTCAGGACTGGAGGTAACCTCCCAGGATTCTGATGGCTATGGTTAATGGACTGTGAAGAGGAAACAAAATGAGGGTGACTGGAGTTGACGGAGAGTGACAGGAGCCAGTGGTAGCAGCCCCAAGTGCCCCTGCACCCAGAATAAGTGTCAGATGGGCTCAGGGTGTGACAAGAGCAGAATGAAGGACAGGAAGAAGCCAGCTCTGGGTGCTCAGCTCCACACACCAAAGGTGCGGATGAAGGGGCCAGGCCTCAGCAAGAGGTGGACAGCTAGCCAGTCCCCTAGATGGACTGGATGAGGACAGTCAGGAGGGGCTTTTGTTCAGAATCGTCATGGTCACCTGGAGTTTTAGAGAATGATTCCTTCAGATCTTGGAGGTTCCACCTTGATAAGAGCACCCTTCTTATGAAAATGCCTCACAGGAAAAGTGGACATTTTGAGCCTTTATTTGTGAGCTTGAGTTTTTTTTTTTTTTTAAACACCCCATTTCTACTAAAACTCAAGGTCCCATAGCAAGGGTGACAGTGCCTAGAACTTGAGTGGAGGTAGCCAGGAAAGAAAGGGCACTGAAAGGAAATACCGGCTGGCTTAGAAATAGATGTTTCTGGTTTCTGAGTTCCTCAGCTGTAACACTGTTTAAGGCTGGTGTCTCTGCTGGAAAGACATCCCAAGTGGGGTCCAAGCAGGTCATTCTCCACCCCTATTCTGTAGCTACATGGTGAGCACCACCTTCCCACCTTACCCTGATCCCCCTATATAAAGTGCAAATCACAGAATTTGGGATCATCTGATTTAACTTCTTTTACATTAGAAAAACAACACCAGGAAAGAAAAGTGAATTTTTTTTATTTTTTTTTTATATTTTATTTATGTGTATGAATGTACTGTCTGCATGTTGGTCTGTGCACCCGTGTTGTGCAATGCCACAGAGGTCAGAAGAGGGTGTCAGATTCCCCTGGAACTGGAGTTCTCCTGGAATTGGAGTTACAGACAGTTCTCAGCCGCCATGTGGGTGCTGGGGATCGAACCCGGTTCCTCTGTAAGTGCAGTTGGCGCTCTTAACCACTAGGCCATCTCTCCAGCCCCCAAAAAGTGAATTTCTTTTTTTTTTATTGATGCTTTGTGTATTTCATACATCATTTTCCAATTCAGTTCAGGCATATTTCCCTTTCCCTTCCCCCCACTCCACCCCACCCCATCCCAGATCATGCATTCTGCCATAACTGTCCTGCATCTTTCTCTCAGTTGTTTTTTTCATTTTTTAGCAATAAGTGATAATTTATGAGTACAAGCATCCTTCATGTAAAACCAATTTGCAGGCAGTTGTGCCCAAACCCATACAGCCATTGGTCCCACCATCTAGCGGGGGCGGGGGGGGGGGACTTGTATGTTCAATCAAGTTGATCAGATGAGTGTCCAGACTATATTGCTGTAGTCTCACCATTCACCCCAATCGCAGCCCTTACATTCTACCACGCCCCCTCTTCCACAGATTGTTCCCTAGGCTTAGAAAAGGGGCACAGGTGGATGAGAAGCAAAACAGTCTACTTTCTCTAGAGCTGTTGTCTTGGACTCTGGTCAATTCTGGTTGTTTCCTTTCATGGGTTGACAGTTTGTCCAGGAATAACCTTTCAATCCTACTAATGAAGCACAAGCAATTAGGTATATAGGTATTTAAACAGTACTAATAGTTATAGTAGAAAAGTGAATTTCTATCTTTACCCAGCAGAACTTTGCAGTCCTCTTTTTCAGACTCCTATATTATTTCTACCATATCTTACTATGAATTCCCTATATAAGCACATGTATCTGATGTCTAAATTTATGTTGATGATGGCTACAATCTGAAACCTTTATTAAATGATAGTCATAAGTACCATGTGTTTATGTGCCTTTCTGTGCAAAATAAGTTTAAGTCATTCATTCATTGAGAAAATATTTGTTGACTGAATATTGTCCCTGACCTCTGGGAATCTCACAGACTAAGCACTCAAATTGGGGGAACTCCCTGGAGATTTAAATGTGAATTGCATCACAGAAATAAAGAAGATAAGTATTCCCTCCCATGATTCACTGCATGAAATGAGTAGGAAAGGAATACAGACCTCAGGGACATGGCACAATCAGGGAGGGATCACAACATCCTCATCAAGTGCTTAAAAACAAACAGCCCACTTATGCTTGGCTAAGTCTTCTAGGAAAGAGCCAGTCCACCACTGGTAAAAAGAAACAAGTACTTGAGAACACTAGAAGGCCAAAAGTCTATGAAGATGTCAAATGCTGGAGTTCACTGGAGCGAAGGGAAGAATACGACCCGCCCCTACATCAAAAGAGAGAATCAGAGCTAGTGTTGCAGAGAGGACTTAATTTGTCCAAGCCCCATCTATAGTCAGTGCCTTGAAATTATCAGGTTCAAGACCAGAACTGACCTGGAGTGTCTTCCTCTAAAAAGGTGTGTGTGTGTGGGGGGGGGGGTTTCCAAGTGAACCAATAAGCAAGAGGTCCTTCAGGATTTAATCCAAGAGATAGCTTACAGATACATTTGCAGTCTTGAAGTAAACTTGATGACAAAAAAAAAAGTCTTCTTTGGGAAGGAAGGTCAAAGCCAGGAGCCGGGGGGGGGGGGCACACTGCATCAACTAGATGAGTGCTGGGAAAGTGGTCCAAGACACACAGGATGTTCCACGACTTCCCTGACATGAAGCGAAGGAAGCTGACGACAGTGCCAGAGGCTGCTGGATCCATCTCCTTCACTCCTTCCTCACCAGACATTTTTAGAAGGTTTCCTAATGGCAAAAAAAAAAAAAAAAAAAAGAGATTGATTTGAATTTTAATCCTTTCACAACTCAGATAACTGTGTTGTAGAAAGAGCCACAAGTCCGGTCAAATCCTCAGAGCTGACTCTGCCTGTGCCTATGAGTCACACTGTGTGACCTTGAAAACTTCTAGAGGCCATGATATCCTCATTACACTCACAAGTCACTGTCAAGTTTAGTAAGGTATTGGATGTGAAAGCAGGTGTCAAGTGTTATGTGAATACCAGGTGTTTTAGATAGTACCTCTTAGAGAACCTTACACAAATGTGAGTGTGAGTGGTGTAAAAGGCTGGAGTGCAGAGCAATCCCGTGTGAAGCACCCCAGCACCTGGAGGTGAGGGGGATCCTCCACAGGCTCTCAAAACGCTTCTTTGTATCTGTTCTAAGTCTTCTGCTTCTTGTTTGTTTCATCCATATTTGGCACTTAAAGGGCACAATAGCAGGATGAAATGAGAAGGCGGATTTGTCATTAGGCCTTGACCTGCTCTGGTTTCCTGTCCCCACCTGTGCTAGTCTGAAAACAAGCTGCCCCACAACCACTGGAGATGGTTCGAGAACTGCCTTTGGCACTCCCCTAAAGGGCCCATTGCCAGGGCACTGGGACCATTTTAGCTGTCAGCCACCTATATGGCGCATCATGGCCAAACTATCCCAAGACAGACAGATTCTTGAAACACTAGGAGAAACATTTCTTACCATAAACAATGAATCTTCAACTATACTATAAATTGACTTTCCATTGAAAAAATCTTAAAGACCTAGTAGTAAAGAGGGCATATTGAAAGAGCTAAAAGAGAGAACAAACCAATTCTAGATTCAGAAAAACTATCATTCAAATGCAAAGGCGATATTAAGACATTCTCAGAAAAAAAGATGAGGAATTAGTCACTAACAGACCTGCTCTACGAGAAATATTAAAGGAATTCTTTCAGGTTAAAACAGTAGTAATTTAGCCAGGTGTGGTGGCGCACACCTTTAATCCTAGTGCTTAGGAAGCAGAGGCAGGCAGATCTTTGTGAGTTCGAAGCCAGCCTGGTCTACAGAGTGAGTTCCAGGACAGCTGGAGCTACAGGAAGACCCTGTCTCAAAAAAGACACACACACACACACACACACACACACACACACACACACACACACATCAAGTTCCAGGCTAGCAGGGGCTACCAGGAGACCCTGTCTCAAAAAAGACACACACACACAAAACCAAACCAAACCAAACCAAATCAAAACAAAACAAAATAAACAAAAAACCAGTAAGAAAATATCATTTAATTCTCTCACATTAAAGTCTGGCCTGACTCTGGCTTCTTTCTAGCTGATATTTTTCTTTTTTTTTCAAAGCCAATTTTTATTGTAGCTTTGTGCATTTTATATAAAATTTCAAATCAAATCTAGACCCTTGCCCCATCCCTGCCCCCCCACTCAACCAGAGCTCATGCATTCTCCCAAACATGTTTTTCATCTTTTTCTCCGTCTCTCTCAAAATTCTCGATACAGAAGTTTACTGTTTTGAATAGAAGTTCACTGTTTCAGTCAGTTCTTTGACCCAGTCTTCTTGTTATTCCTTCCAATATGCATCACTCCAAAATATGCATATATGCATGCCACATATATCATAAGTTTTAGCATCTTCAGCTTATTTTTTTTTCTTTGTCAGGCTGAAAGATGTCAATGTTGAAGGCTCCTCCTTGGCNATTGTAGTAGGTGTGCTTACCTGCTCCTTTTGTTCCCGGACCAAGAAAGGGGCACATGGAGGCTTCGGGAGCGAGCTGGAGGCTGCTAGCTGACAATGGCGCCTTATAACTTGTACAGTTTAGAGAACAGAATGTGACTCAGCCTGAGGAACAATGGGAGCTTCGTGCAAACACGACGGGAAAGCAAATGGAAGAGGAGAGAAGAGCGCTGCAGTGCGAAGAAGGGACAGGGACCGTGGTGACCAGGAGGGACGCGCGGGATCCCAAGCATGTGGAGAAGCCATGAAGTACTGCCGGGGGCTGCGGCACAAGAAACACTACAAACCTTGCCCATGCTCACACGGGCCTTGACAGCTGAATGGAAGGATTGCAGTCTCCAGGTCCCTGAGGAAAAGCACCGGTGAGCCCTCCGTTCAACATGGCAGAAGGTATGCCAACAGTCCAGAGGTCTCTGCTCATCCTGACCTGCTTCATAGCCTCTGAGGGAAGGGGTCCCAGGAACTGACAGGGTCTTGGTACTTCTGGGAAGGCTATCCCAGGAACCTCTCTCTACCTCATACTACTCAAGAAATAGATTCCCTTTCATCTGTGATGGGCCACTCAACATCGGTTTATCATTTTTGAAAATTAAACTTGAAGGGACACAAAAGCCCTGTCTCCCGCCTAGGATGGGGGCCTTTCAGTCAGAAAGCACGCTTTAATTGTTTGGCATTTTACTCACCTGATCCTGAATAAGACTTTTTCTCATTCCTTCCCTTCCTACACCTCCCCTCACACTTCTGAGAGAGAGCAAACCCTACATGCTCCAAAGTCTCTAAGTATGGTTTCATAGACATGCCAGGCAGAGCATATTTGGAAGGCAGCCTGAAGGGTCAGCAAGTGTTTCCCCTTTGGAAACCTAATGAGCAGCTTTTACATCCAGAGAGTGAGTCACTGGGGTGTGGAACAGTTAAGCAAGAAAGCAAGAGAGAAAGTGTTTCCCGGAGCTCTAGTAAAGTCCTTCTCTCTCTCGCTCTCTCATCTCTCTCCACCTCCTATCTCTACCTCCGACTCTTCTCTGTCTCTACTCTCTCTCTCTTCTCTCTCTCTGTGTCTCTCGCTCTCTCTCTCACATGCAGTCAGGGTCACTGTGCCACCAGCAGAGAGATGCGCTCACACATTAGGCGAGGCAATCCCTTGTCCCTGTCCCTGCCCTGTCCCTGTACCTGTTCCTGTCCCGGAGGGCAGACCAGAAGCCTGGGTACATTTCTATCCTTTCTCCTTACCATTTCCAAGATAACTGACTGGGCAGGAAAGAGACAGCAAAATGAATCTGAAGAGATTGGTGAGGATGAAGTTAGATGGAAGGTTTTGTAGCCAGAAGAGACCAACTGACCACAGAGGAACACTACCAGAGTCCTCCTCAGCTTTGTCCAGTTCTCTCACTGCTGCTTCAGCACTTTGACCCGGCCATGTGCCGGCCTCCTGTTTGTGTTAGGGCGGGCGGTGGTGCACAGTGAAGTTGGGAAGGCCCTCGAGTTCATCTTCTCTCAGTGTTCTTGGCCCAAGTTCATGAGGGCCTGGGTCTTAGGGGCTTCAGAGGTTGGAGAGGCAAAGCCCAGTAAGTAAGCTGTATTTCCCAGGAAGGACTGTTTTCTTCTTAAATGGATTTTCCTAAGATTTCATTTATAAAGCATCCTTCTGCCTAAACAAAATAAATCTGAAAGACTGCTCTAGTCCAACTGTCTGTACAGGAGAGTAGAAGTTTCTGAGGGCAGGCCACTTGGTCATTCAAAGTAGAAGAACAGGAGGTACTGTCACCCCAAGAAAGAACCACTGTAAGGGACAGTAGCCTTAGCAGAACACTGAACAACTGTGATCCAGAGTCCAATCACTGGCCAAGAGAGGATGTGATTCTTCTCAACTCTCCTTGGAGCTTGGTGGCACCCATCCACACTGCCACATAGGAAACACAGCCACAATGCTCATCCCTTGAGCTCCACAAGGAGCTTAGAAGTCTCTACCAGATAGCAAAGCAGAATACCAGCAAGACATTACAGTGGACAGAATGCAGAAAAGTTCACGGAAGTTATGACAAACCAACAAAGGCTCTGCCAGACCAGAAGCCTGCTACTGAAGCCCCAGTGAGATGAGTTCTAATGGGCATGTACAGTAGAATAAAAAGAGGGGAGGTGGGGGTTCAAGACCCAGGTAGGAAGGAGAAATGCTTAGATTTTTAATGGAGGCTCATGAAGTACCCAGAAGCTCCATGGGCCAGAGAATTAAATGCTGTCACTCAGGTCTGAAAGCAAAGTCGTCCAGTTTGCAGACACTTGTCATAATTAAACTAATGGCTCTGAAAATGTGCCTTGATATTAAATCAATCTTCCATTGAGGATCAAAGCTGATTAAAACCACTGTTTGACAGTTAATGATGAACCTCTGCTTGCTAAACTCTGACTGAAACTGGCTAGTTTAGACAGACCCTTTCACCTTCCTGCACAAGCCCTATACCCTTGGCTCTTCCACAGAGAAGCAGGCTTTCCCTCTCCAGCCACACCTTTGCAGGCCCCATTGTTCCTGAGAGAAAACAAGGTTCTCACTAGTAAGCTCCCTTCACAGATTGACACCTAGCTTTTACTTGGTCAGCTGGAGGCACGGCCTACATATTGTTTGTGGCAAGAGCAGAGGCAAAGACTGTATCCTGCTTGCTTTCGGGGTATTCTCTGGAAGATGGAGTGAGTGTCCAATCACATCCAGGGGGAGGCCATACTCTGCTTGATCCTGGAGTCATAGAAACTGTCAAATTCAAGAGCACTGGAATGGCTATCTGTCTTGCCAATCAGATATTGGAGCCACAGTTCTGGCAGCACCATAGCAACTAGAACTGAGCTGACTAGAAAGCTGCAGATGCTTACTGTTCACACAGCTGCTCACCAGCAAGGGACCTGGTGGGAGGGAGAAGGCATGAAGAACCGCATATCAGTCCTCCATCCTGTGAGAGATTCACTTCTCTGAAAAATGAGAACCTAAGAACTTACTTTGAAGGATGCTTCTGTACTCAGTAGTCCAGAATTTTAGCTCATAAAGGAGGCCAAAGTACCTTTTTTAAACTTCAAGGTAGTTCTTTTTTAATGTATATTTGTTGTATTGAGATTTTTGGGTGGATTTCTAGAAACATAGTTAAAAATGATATTTAGACCCCCCTTATCTGTACCCCCATAGTCCGCCCAGGATTTCACACTTTTTTATTTTCTTATATCTAAAAGCCTATCGCAAGTCAATTTTTGTGTACCCAGATATCTCTCAATGTGGGTTCATCCGCGGTAGTCTGTTCATCACTTCTTTAAAGAAGAAATCGCTCTCCCCTCACTCAACAGTGATCAGCTGACAAGAGTTCCTCAGCTAAGGTTCAGACCCCGCCTGCCCATGTCCCCCCAATTTTAATGTTGTGTTTTTCAATCTGATTGAGTTGCATGGGTCTTTTCATGCTGTCACAGTATATAAGTTCATATGAGCAGGCTCAGTTTCTTGGGAGAGAGAGGAGAAATTGGAAGAGAGGGGAGAAATTGGAAGGGGAAGAGGTGGGGCATAAGGGAAGGCTGGCAAAGCCCGTGACAGCGGCAAGGGCACAGGTCAGAAAGAGAAAACTGAAATGGGTAATGGATAGAACTGATGACACAAAGCTTGACAGGATAGGAGAGTGGGAGAAGAGCTTGTTGGTCCCTGAGCTCCTGCCCCCTGACCCCTGAGGTCAGACTCCTTCCAGAGGCAATCCTCCCTGCTCTCTAAGAGGCTGCCCCATGTTAGAACTCCATTAGGAAAGTGACACCCAGCTGAAGGAGTTCCCTGTCCAGAGACCAGGCTGACACTCCTGTCCGACCTGTCCAGGTCCCTTGTGACAGCCGCTGCCTCTCTCTGATGAGCGAGTCCTCTAATTGTGCTGAGCAGTGCCGCTTCGGATGCCCAGGCAGCGTCTTGCCGCTCACTATCATTAGCTTTCTTACCGGGTTCTGAAGCCTTCCGCTGCCACAACAGTAATTACCAAGAGATTAGGCAGGCATTAAGCACTCCTTAATTTGACACATTGCAATGATCTCCATTCAGCCTTTCTGCTCGAATAACTCTCAACAAATATTTCGGAGGCTACCAAAATAAACAGAAGCACTGTGTTTGCACAGCTGAGGCCTTCTTCCTGCTTCTCTGAATGCCATCAATTCCAGGTAGGAGCAAAATGGGGCACCGATAGCTTAGAGATGGGCAGGTAGTAGAAAGGGGAAAGAAAGAGTGGCTTTCTATCTTCTCTGCAGTGTTCTTAACCCGCCTGAACACACAAGTCCATGGGTAAGGAGGAATCAGTAAAGACAGTAACATATGGCATCGTAATGAACTGATGGCGATTAATAGGGCCATTTTTAAGCCAGTGGTTATAATAAGAAACCCTAGTAAAAAGATAATCGTATTTATATAAAGAACCACACGTCCACAAAAAATAAATAATTAAACATGGAGGGAGCTATGTGTGTTGTTTGCTAGATTTTTTTTTATGGGGATATTAAGCTTTAGTATTATCATTAGTAGATGCAAAATGGAAAAGCCACTATTATAATATATTTAATATGGCAATAAATCCCAATGGGACCCATCACATGGAAGATAGGATCATTTGGTAATTACAACACATTACAAGTTCAATATTCCCTATCATGTATTTGTTTCATTTTCCTACTCCTCTCTCAGTATTCTCTCTCTCTCTCCTCCCTCTCGCTCTCTCTACCTCGCGCCCTCTCTCTCTCGCTCACAGCACACACCAACACACACACACACACACACAGACCACCGTTGACGACCTAATGGGGTTAGTGGGACAGGCAGAAGTGAGGGCCACAACGTGGATGACACTATATCCCAGAGTTCTCTCTCTGCGTACCCCTTAAGGAAGAACAAAAGCAGATAAAGAAATATCTAGGAAAATTGGTGTTAGATTTCTGTTTGCTGTGACAGATACCTGAGAAAACCACATTACAGGAGGAAACGTCCATTTTGGCTCACCTCAGATTTCAGTCCATTATTGCTTGGCTTCACTGCTGCAGGCTTGTGTTGACACAGAGAACCATTGGAGGGAGACTGTGGGTAAGTGAAAGCTGCTCACCATGTGGTGGCCAGGAAACAGCAACAGAGAGGAATGAAGCAGGAATAGACAACC
This sequence comes from Rhizomys pruinosus, assembly GCA_009823505.1. Classification (NCBI taxonomy): domain Eukaryota; kingdom Metazoa; phylum Chordata; class Mammalia; order Rodentia; family Spalacidae; genus Rhizomys; species Rhizomys pruinosus. The sequence continues at coordinate 3,617,146 of VZQC01003239.1, read as the reverse complement.
TCAAAGCAGGTTTCCCCAAACTCACTCCTTCTCAACTAGGCCATACCTCCTATAGCCCATCAGCCACGGATTAACACACTGATGCTCTTGGTACCATCGTACTCTGTTTCTTGATAGGTACCTCCAGCCAGAGGCCAAGACTTCAGGACATAGGCCTCAGGGGACATCCCATATTCACTCAACAAGTCAAAAAGTAGAGATGAACTTTCAGAGAAGCAAGCCTGGCCAGAAACTGAGTTGAGGACGTAAATGTTTATAGTGAGGGAATGAGCCAATTAACCATATGATTAGATAGAGAAGGAAGTGCAGCAGCCAAATCATGAAGTGGCTGGAATTCTTACATCAGAGAAGGTTATTTGGAGTTAGAAGTTGGGGTTAAAGTTTTAACTGTGCATTTCCCTAGTTCCTACACCTGAGAGATATGCCACCATCTCTCTAGCCCTCCTAAGCAATGGTCCCCTTCTTGACATGGACAAGAGCTCTGTGAGCATGTGTCCAGGAGGTGATTATGGCCAGAGGCAGCTATTGCTGTCAGTGTCTATAGAATGATGATTTAGAGTGCCCAGCCTTCTTTCTTTCCTCCTGACATCACACTGTTTGTTAACCACCTTTCAAATAAAGAGGATAAATAGAAGAGATTGAGCAAGAGGCTCTCATCCACAGTTGCAATGCATCATCTTGGCTTCCATACACACTTCTTCTCCAGTACCTTCTCAACCAGAGATGACAGTGATTGAGCATTTAACACACTACAATGTAAACAGCAATCAACAAACTATATCCATGGACCAATCCTAGCACACACCCTGTTTGTTGAAAGTTTTACTAGGACACAGATACACTGTTACTTTGCATATTGTCTATGCTGCTTTCACACAGCAATGCCAGGGTTTGATAGCTGCAACAGAGAATACATGGCCCACAAAGCTCAAGATAATTAGTATTCGGTCATTTGCCTGAACAGTGCATACAGGTGAGTAAGTGAATGAAGAATTAATGAATGAACTATAGAGTGGTATGGACTCATAAATGTGGGAAGATTTTGCCAAACAATGCGGGTAGTGTCTAAGGGTTTCTAAGGCTGAATGTTGAGGCTCTATCCTTTGTTCTATCCTTTTTAGTACTTTTTCAGTGACTTAGACCAAGGCATATATGGGAAGCCTATCAGATTTTCAAATAATGAGGACACAAAATGAATAAGTATATTGTAAGTATAAGTATTCAAAACAGCAATGACCAGCTGCAATGAGGGACTAAGGGTAACCAATGACAAGTAGAGAGGTAAACATAGAGTCCTGCGGCTGGGTCCTAAAGGTTGACTTGTCCAATGGCTGAAGATGAGATGCAGGAAGGGAAATGTTCCTCAACAGCCTGAAAATTACTTTGGGGTTGTGACAGGTGCACTGTCTCAACAGTGGACAAGGCTGCCTCAAGTAAAGTTTATCCTAGAACTAAGATGTTAGATAGAACAAAGGATAAATGTTTCTTCTGTGCTCAGACATATCTCTACTCTTTGCAGTTAGTGATATAGAAATATTGATTCCTATAATATAACAGTAAAAAAGTCAATACAAATTTCCAAGGATATTTACCTCAAATGCAGTGGAGTATTCCACTTTTTAAAATTTTATTTTTGGGAGACAGGTCTCCCCTTAGCTACAGCTGGCCTGAACTCACCTGGCTTCAATTCACAGAGATTCCTCCTGCCTCTGCCTACATATTCTACTTTTAGTGTAGCTTTTAAATTTGAATATTGGAACTTTGAAATATGGAGTGAGGATTATTACTAATACTATTTTGTGACTGAGGCAATTTCAAGGAGGTTATGTGATTAGTACATGGTGAAACCAGGAATCAAACATGTAGAGTATGGCTCCAAAGCCCTATGTCTCAGCCACTAAGAGCTCTGCCTACTTCAAAGATGCATTTTGAGAGATCTTTAGAACACCAGAGTACCTCCAGGAATAAAACACCAACCTGGAAAAAGAAACTTCAACAAACCGTTGCCTTGCCACAAAAAAAAATGTTTTGAAAGGTTAAAGACATTACTTTTGAAGAGGCGCAAGTTATCGTTTAGCTGAATGAGTCTAGCTATAGCTCCTCCCCCTAACTAAATCCATCCCCACTTCTTCTTTCCAGTTCCACACACATAGCCACACACGACCATTCTGAGTGTGACTGGCCAGTGTAGTAGGGTAGGCTAGCTGCTTTCAAAACCACACCTAACTCTGTGGGTGTTACACCAAAGGTGCTTATTTCTCCCACCAATCAGAGCCCCATATGTGCCTTCTATCTTGAAGCAGCACTGTTTACTCAGAAATAGCACTTATAGACACTTGAAGCCTTCTACTTCAATACAGAAGAAAAGTCGGTTCACATCGGGGAGATTTTCAGGGGATGAACCCCTTATTTCTGCTCACGCTCCACCGACCAGTTCATAAGCACCAAGGAACCTGGAAGAATGGATTGATGGTCCAGACAAGAGGAAAGTATGGGTGTGGCAAAGGACGAACCACATCATTTGAGCCATCAGCTAGTCCGTGCCTTCCCCTCGTGTTCCATGTTGTGTGTGTGTGTGTGTGTGAGTGTGTGTGTGTGTGAGAGGAGATAGAGAGAGAGAGGAGAGAGAGAGAGAGAGAGAGAGGAGAGAATTCAGGACCCCAGAAGTAAAATGACCAATGAGTTGCAGTTTTCACTTTGTGTGAATTACTAAAGATACACAAAAAACATTTAACTACAGTGTTTAACAGGGTGAATCAAATGCCCTAGAGTTAGCATAAAAGAAAATAAGAAAGTTGTCAGGCGTATCTCAGCGAATGGTAAAGAATTCAAGCAAAAAAAAATTAAAAATAAATAAAAAGAATGCATCAGGCAGAAAAACAAAGAGAAGATCTTGATGAGGAAAGGGGGTAGCAGGAGGAAATGCACATGGGCTTGGGAGTGGTTAGCATGCTTAGGGACACACACTCAATTTAGTGTAACTTAATCACAGGGACATATGGAACTTGTGGCAGGGTGTGGACTGGCATACAGTGTGTTCTGGGTGGTCAGAAGGCAAGTTGACAGGCTGAACGTCAGGAAGACACGGCACTTAGTTATGGCTAATGGTGAAGATGAGCCAGCTTTACCCTGCACCAGCCCCTGCACAACTTTCCAAAAGTGACTGGTCACTTGGGGTCAGAGGCCCTCTTCACTTAACAGTTACTTTAGAAAAACAATATGTTAATAGTGCCATATGCTTGGAAGCACAGTGAAGGCCAGGTTTCCAGCATTGACAAGGTCCCCTTGGCCCATGCATAATCTGCTTCGCCGGGGCCCTCACCGTGGTAATTTCACCTCAAAATTCTGCTTCTCAGCCACTTTTGTTCATTATTTCTGGTCCCACTCACTGCCTCTCAATTGCTCCAGTGGGACTCATAAAAGCCTCTTATTACTGTGTCCAAAGACAGATGTATTGGCAGCTCCTTTCAACATCCCTTGGGCAGCCAGGATTCTCCACAGACCTTCTCTGCCTGGAGATTGCAGACACCTGGGACTTTTATACCTCCGTAGACCTCAAGGGAACAAATGTCCAGAAAAGAGCCTCATACTAGATTGGAAGCAAATAGCTGGATTCCACACTAATCTCTCCCCCGCCTAGTCCCCCCATTTATGGTCATGCAGCCCACAAGGGTAATGTGACCTGACAACAAATGCTCATTTTTAGCCTCATTTAGACAACGTTCGAGTTAGCTTTAATTGTCAACTTCTCACAATCTAGGGTCACCCGAGAAGGGAGTCTCAGTTTTTTTGAGGGATTTTTCTAGATCGAATTGGCCTATGGGGGGGGGCAGTCTGAGAGCCCAGCCCACTGTGAGCAGTGCCATCCCTGGGCAGGTAAGCCTGGGCTATAAATGAAAGGTAGATTAACAAACCAGGGGATGCAATCCAGTAAGCAGTGTTTTTCTATGGTCTGTGCTTCAGTTATTGTCTCCAGGTTCTTGCCTTGAACTTCTGCTCTGACTTTTCTCAGTGATGGATTGTGACCGGGAAATCTATGAAATAAACCCTTCTCTCCCTAAGTTGCTTTTTGGTCAATGGAGTGTGAGCACAATGTAACAGAATGAAACTAGAACTGTCTTCCTGTCCCATCCCATGTGAGACTTGGCCCTACTTCCCAGGGTGTGGCAGAGACCTCAACTCTACCTGCTGTGCCTCTGCTCTGCCGCTGTGTCTCACTCCTGTATGAGGGAGGTACCTTTCAAGCCCATGAGCTAACCCCCTAACTTCCACTATGTTACACTTTGGATAAGAAGATGGCCTAGTGGGTAAGAGCTCCGAACCCGGCCCTTGCAGAGGACCGGGATTCAATCCCAGCACCACATGGTGGCCGAGAACCATCTGAAACGCCAATTCCAGGAGAACTCCCAGTTCCAGGGGAATCCGACACCCTCTTCTGACCCAACGGCATTGCACACACGGGTGCACAAACTGCATTGCAGACAGTACCTGCATACACATACAGAAATAAATAAAATTATAAAAAATTAAAAAAAAAGAAGGATTCTGGACTTGTAGGCCATAACACTTGATCACCAGTTGATGGGACTGTCTAGGAAAGTTCTAGAAACTTTGGGGGCCTTAGCTGGAAGAAGCAGATCACAGGAAGTGAGACCATGAGGGATGTTATCTCTGGACCTTTTTTCCATCCTCAGGCCTCAGCTTCCTTGTCGCACTATGAGGTGATCTCCTCCGCAAATACTCCACACCATGATGTGCCTAATCCAAAACCATGGGGAGGGGTTATCAAGGATAGGATGCATTCTCATGGACTAAACCCTCTGAAACAGTGAGCGAATGGAATCTTCCCCTCCTTTAAGTTGTTTATGCCAGGCATCTTGCCACTGAGATAAGTAACTACTGTACCTGTCCGTGTATGTGTTCCCTCTTAGTATACTTCACATGCTGGTGGGGTGAGCAGGTTGCACCCACCTTCTCCCGTGGCCAAGGAGATAGGACGAGGCAGAGCCTGGTCATAGCACTGTGAGTGAGCCTGGTGGGGAGGGATAGTGTTGCCCGGGAGGTAGAGATGCGGAAATCCCATGTGTTTTTCTGCTGAGAGTTAGAAAACAGGTCTAGGAGGGACTAGCGGGTGTTTGGGTAGAACTCTGAGAAGTGGGGAGGGGACAGATGGCTCTCAGAAGTGAACTCCATTGTTGAGATCAGATTTCTCGAATCAGTGAAGGAAGATGAGTACAGATCCAGCTGTGACTGAAGCCCAGACAGCAATGCAGAAACTGAAGGGAAAGTAGGTCCACACCCCAGCTCTGAGGCTTGTGAATCACAGAACTCCACTAAGCTTCAGCGTTCCCGTCTGTAAAATACAGAGTGCAGAGGTATAGAGCACATCTTCCTGGAGGAGTTGTCAGCAGTGTAAGGAACGAAGAATGCTAAATGCCACGCTCATGTCTTCAGTGTAAAGATGGGGCTACAGGAAATCGATCCAGGAACAAGTAGATGCTAGGCAGACAGATTTCTGCCTCAGAGAAGGGAGACCTTTTCAACTACTGCTGCTACCAAAAGATGAGATGGGGTATTCTTGACTGTTGAGTCTCATGTCGCTGATGACAACCAAAAAAAGCAAGATAGGCACATTCCAGGGAAGCCGGTATAGGAACCCCTTCATGCTGGGGTAGATGATTTCTGAAATGTCTTCCTGCTTGTAGCGCCTGTGAGTCTGTATTTTGCCCTTGCTTACTGAAAGCACAGGAGCCAGAACCGTCCTAGATAGATAACTGCCACTCTCTAATGTCTGGAAACTGAGGCTCTGACTAGCCAACAGCTAAAATGCCACTGGTCAAGGCCACTCATTCTCTGTGCACTTGCTTGCATCCAGTTCCACCCACTGGTTCCCTTAGCAAGGAGTGAGAAGAAGGGCAGTTTTAACTTGCCAAGCTCTGTAAGCAGAAAGGCTTGATATCAGCAAGCCCCTGGACCACCAGAAGAGCCTGTGCCCTTAAATAGTAAGGAGATCTATCGCTCTCCTTAACAAATGCATCTTCCCTGAGTGCTAAGTAAACTGTCTCCATTTGCAGTGTCAATATCTGCGAGGGCCTTCTCTGACTCTCAAGCAGCCTAAACGGATTGCAATTGGCTGCCAGCCCTGGGTCTGTGCTCAGTGAGAGCTGTCAATGGGCATGTCAATAAGATACTGGGACTATTGATCAGCATAGGCATTTAGGGGTCATGGGTCGATGAGAACTCATGCCAAGAGATGTAGAAAATGATAGCTTTCAGATAAAGGCAGCAAAGTGAGGTTCCCAGAGGAGAAATAATATAGCTCAATTTCCCCTGTCCTGCTGCTTGTCAACTTCCCTTGGTTTTCTTGAAGAGAGGAGGATCAGGGAGAAAGAAACAGGGAGGAGAGAGAGGAGACAGAGACAGAGACAGAGACAGAGACAGACAGAGACAGGAAGGGGGGGGATGCCGCAAGCAACTCAAGTATTTGACTGAAAACATCTTGAGGAATGAAAAATCAACAGCCACAATAAAATCAGGCAGCATCCCTCAGGCTGCTATCTGCATCAATAGAACAAAGAGAAAGAGGTGACCTCAGAGAGGTTGGTTCAGAGGAGAAAGAGAAGGTGAAGTCACAAAATGGTGAACCCCATGATGGAGTCACAAAAACCAGTTCAATAGTTGTTGGTGTTCCTCCAGCTTTGGCGTGTTCTGCTGGACTGGTCTGATTCTTTCGCAGCCAGTACTTTCTACCCCAGGATAACCAGAGCGGAGGGGCAAGGCAGGTGATCTTTGAAGCAGTGTGACTTTTAAGTGCTAATCACTGAAACAAAGCATATGAGATGGCTGAATTCTGTTCCCCTAGATTTCCTTTGTAGTTCTCTGAGCATACAATGTGATTACATTTGGAGGTGAAGAGGTGATTAAGTCAGAGTGAGGCCAGGAGGCTTGGATCTGATTCATTCTGACTGATGTCCTTAAAAGAAGAGGAAAGCATGTAAACACACACACACAAAAAAAAAAAAAAAAAACGGGGGGGGGGGGCGGGGGGGGTGGCGGGCCACTTGTGAAGCCAAGGAGTGGCTGTCGGAGAGTCAGACTTAAGACACTTTGATCTTGGCTCCAGAACTACAAGACCAAACAGATAAACTTCTGCTGTGTGAGTCATCTGTCTACACTATTCTGTTTTGGCAGCCATAGGAAATGAATGTACTGTGTTGAAGGTGTGTTCTATATGGAGAGATGGCGGGCGGGAGGACAATTACTTTCATCCATTCTGTGCCCCAGAATTCTGAATATTTTCACATTATAAAAGCTTAGTTAATCATTTTATAATAAGTCAATGAACTGACTTAATGCCCATTAAATAGCATACTTTCCGCTGTTGATTTTGCACGGCGGTTTCCGATGTCATCACGACATTCTGAAACTTCTTTGTTTTCCCTCCAGGTTTGAGAGAATAATTCTAGTCCACAAATAACATGGCTTCATAAATAATAATCACTAAGTGGGCAAAAAAAGTCAGTTGAAGGCCTCTGTCTAAAATCCTGTCATAAAGTTTTCCAACTTTTTCAGGGGATTGCAGACATGCTTAAAGGACCACTAACGCATGCACATGTATGTTCTGGCCTCTGTTTTATGCATCAATTCCTTTCTGCTATGACCTCATATATTACTTTGGGAACTGTTTCATTCCCTTAATTTCGACTCACACATTTCAACTTGCCCCGAGATAGTGAAATTATCTCAAGTCCTGACAGTCAGACTGGGTACTTTAATTCAATGCTGCAAGTTGCTTAAAGAGATCAGGGCAGCAATTCATGTCTTAAAAGTTTCGGGCATGTCCCAGGCACCATGATAGAGGAACATATGCGCACGTCCCTGAAGCAGAGGGGTGTCATAACCTCATCCTCATGATTCCCTTTCCAGTGTCAGTATTATTCGGTCAATCATTTCAAAAGGATATTTATTTGCCAAGATGAGTGGATACGGGCAGAGGGGAGGCTTGGTTGGGAGAGGCAAACATTTTATTGTGTGGGAATTCTGATAATTGACACCAGATGTGAGAAATAAAGGAAAACAAATATTTTTTAGTGTACCCCAGAAAGAAAACTTGAAAAGAGGTTGAGCTGACAAGGAATATCAATAAACTCGAAGCAGGGAGGCTAACGGATAAATGATAAATGACAAATGACACGCCAGACAAGAGAAAACTGAACTTTACACTGACAGAAAGGAGAAGCCTCAAGAAACAGGACACTTCACATTAGCCCCAAAGACTTCAGAAGCAGGATAAAACAAGACCCAAGCAGGGTGTGGGGCAAAGTAAAAGTAATAAGGTCTTAAAAGAATCGGGCACGGGGCTGGAGAGAATGGCCTAGCGGTTAGAGCGCCGAACAGCAATCTTACAGAGGAACCCGGGTTCGTCCCCAGCACCCACGATGGCGGCCCGAGAACCGTCTGAACGACTCCAACGCCAGGAGAACTCCCAGTTTCAGGGGAATCGAGACCCTCTTCTGACCAATCTGCGGACATGGCACGACACGGTGGCACAGACTTGCATGCCGACAGGACATTTCATACACAGACAAAATAAATAAAAATTAAACAAAAAAAAAAAAAAAGAAGTCGGCTCATAGATGCCTTCTTCCACCCAGGTCGCCTTCTTTGCTGCAGTGAAGGGTTGCTTCACAGTATGCGTCTAAAGGGAAACTCAAGAGAAACTCTGGGATTCGCAACATACACACCTCCAGGGATTTGGTCAGAAGTGAAGATCCTCTGGCCTTACCACAGTGGAATCATAAACTGCAGGATGGCATCAGCGGCCCAGATGTCGATATGCCATCTAGATGATTCCATTGCAGGCTAATCACACATCACAGTGACAAGAGCAATCACTGAAAACATGGTGACCTGACCATGCAGGAGAGGTGCTTGAGCAGCTCTGACGAAGCAGCGCCAGAACCAGCAGTGGCGGATCCTACTTCTGTGGTTTCATCTGAGTGGGTCTCAAGCTCTCTCCTCTAACAGTAGCCATAAACCAAAAGGCTACTCTGTAGAGATGGAGATACTGTTCTAGTTCTCACTAACAACAAACAAGCACAGACTAGATCTCCCCTCCCCCCAAACACACAAACACAAACTGCAACTTGAGAAAGCCAGGGGCTGGTACTGTCTCACTCCATACTGGAAATCTTGTGGCAGCTGGCCTTTATTCCAGGAAGTGTGTCCACCCAATGCCAAGACTGTGCCAAAGTGCTGTTGGCATAAGGAGGAGTAAGAGAAGTAGGAACAGACTAAGCACATCTGAAAATTTGAAAGTAAAATAAAGAATTAAATATATGGACTAATTTATGATGTTCTCTTCTGATAAATGAAGTAAGGAGCTATGAGACCTAACCAAAAACCTTTTTCAGAAAGGAGCGAATAGGTGAAAGGAGTGGTAAAGACGAAAATATAATGGTAATTGAAATGCGGTGGTAGTAAGCATGCCGCATGAACACGCAAGGTGGTGCTGAGGAATAGCCTTACAGGAAGCTCAGTACAACGGGACAGGCATAGTATATCATATAAGTGTGCAGGATAGTTTAAACTAATGATTCACAAATAGATAATCCAGACTTGGGTCAAATTTAAAACCCTTATTGTTGCTCTGGATGAGGAATGATATGAATGAACCCTCATCTACGATGGCGATATATAAACCAGGGCAAACTGCTGGGGAAAATACTTCACACTAAGCATTCTGAAGTGAAGCTAAGTGTGCACATAATCTCTGTCCCAGCAATCTTTTCACTAGTCATATACCTTATAAAAGTCAAATACATGCACAAGAGATAAGTTAAAGAATGTTTATGCAGCATTATCCTTCATAGGAAAGACCTTAGGGGAACAAATGTCTATCCACAGTGTAGTAGATAATAAATTGGTGGATGGCTCAGAGTTAAGGAGCACGGACTGCTCTTGCAGAGACAGGGTTTGACTTCCCAGCACCCATATGGTGGGGGCTAACAACTATCTATAATCCAGTTGCCAGAGGAATCGACGCCCTCTTCTGACCTCCACAGGCACTGCATGACATGGGTGCACTTAACAAAATGTTTATATTTTATACTCTACATATAAAAAGGAAAAATAATAATAAAAACTAAAAAAATGTGGGTTATTCATATGATGAAATGAACATTACCAAAAGTGAGGCAGAGATTGGAATTTTTTACTTTCTTTTTTTTAAAATGTTTATTTAGTTTTGTGTGTATGAATGTAACTGTCTGCATGTGGTTTGTGGCACCTCTGTCGTGCAATGCCAAGGAGGTCAGAAGGACGGTCTCGGAGTCCCCTGGAACTGGAGTTCTCATGTAATTGGAGAATTCAGACGGTTCTTAGCTGCCTTGTGGGTTTTGGGGATCGAACCCAGGTCCCTCGCAAGAGCAGTCGGTGCTCTTAACTGCTAGGCGACCTCTCCAGCCCATAGATTGAATTTTAACATGTACAAATCTCAAATGCATTGAACCTTAAGTACATATCTTAAAGAAAATATTATAGTGTAGGTCCATTTATATCAAGGCCAAAATTAAGCAAAACTAAATATGTCATTGATGAAGCATATTAAGTTGTTTAAAAACTATAATAAAAAAAGCAAGAAATGATTCAAAGTTCAAAATAGTGCTCATTTCTAGGAAAAGAGAAAACAAGAGAAATCCACTCAAAAATTGCTCATGTTATGCTTTGTGATCTCGGTAAGGAGGGCTCAGGGGAGGCTTCTTATTGTATTAAAATGGACATATATGTTTTTCATAAGCTTATACATAAATATTCTGTACTTTACAACAAAACCAAAAATGATAAATTTCTGGAATTAAAGAAATATGAAATAGATCAGATGGACTGCAACAGAGCAAATGGAAAATTAAAAGTGAAATGTGATAAATTTCAATGTGACAGTGAGTACCACGAACACAAGTGGGCTAATTCATCAATCAAAGTATCAAAGGTCAAGATAGTTTTGAAAACTGGCCCAGTAATGCATGTCTAATAGAGACATAATGTGCTAGGTAGTGGTGCTAGCCTTTAATACCAGCATTCTGGAGGCAGGGGCAGGTGGATCTCTGTGAGTTCAGGCCACCTGACTCGACAGATGAAAAGTTCCAGGCTAGCTGGGGCTAACCAGAAGACCCTGTCTCAACTCCCTCCCCCAGAAAGAAGCATAATTAGGGGGCAGAGAGATGGCTCAGCATTTTACGATCAACTGGCTGCTTTTGCAGAGGAACTCAGTTTTCGACCCCTAGCACCCTCGTGGCAGCTAACAACTATTCCTTCCAGTTCCAGGGATCTGCCACTCGCTTCGACCTTGTGGGTATTGGGCATGACATGGGTGCACGTATATGCATGCAGCCAATAGCCTCACACAGAAATAAAATATAATATTAAAAAACAACATACTTAGAACTAAGAGTATAGCAAGATTAAAACCTAAAAACTCAAAAAAAGTCCTCAATAAGACAAGCCAGAATAAAACTGGGTTAGCACTGCTAATACTGAATGAAAAAAATAAGATTCAATAAAAATATAAAGGCAATAAAATAAATATCAATATGGAGTATTTTTAACAAACATACCTAACAATGCAGTTTCAACATACCAAAAGCAATAATGGATACATGTTAGAGAAAGAACTATATCAAACATAGTTAAAGATTTTTATAGGTCATTACTCAAAATAGATAGATCAAGGAGGCAAATGACACACATGGAAGTATAGTGGATCTTCACAACAGAAATTATAGCACTTGCAGAAGACTACATCAAATGAACAGATGAACTGTTCTTTTAACACTTTTTTTTTTGAGACAGGGTTTCCCATAGCTCCAGCTGGCTGAAATCACTCTGTAGACCAGGCGGCCTTGAACTCACAGAGATCCACCTGCCTCTGCCCTCCCCAGTGCTGGATTAAAAGGCTGTGCCACCACACCCGCAACATGCACATTTTTAAATAAAGAACATTTATAATCAAAGTGTAGGCTTGAGCAGGGGGGTATACACCTTTATCCAGCACTCAAGGAGTCAGAAGCGATGATTGCTGCGAGTTCAAGGCCAGCATGGGTCTACATAGTGAGTTTCTAAGCCAGGCAGGGGAAACAGGGAGAGCCTGTCTCAAAAAGAAAAAAGCAAATGTGTATTGGGCCATAAAGAATACCTAACACTTCAAAATTTTCATATTATACCAGTGAAAATTTAAAATCATACATAATACATTAAAATTTTACATCAATAATAAGTGATCTTAGCTGGGCACAGTGGCACCACTTGACATCCCCGCACCTGTGAACAGTGGCAGAAGGATTTTGAGTTCAAGTCCTATCTAGATACACAGCAAGGCAACCTGAGGTCTGTTCCATAGGGGGAATTCATACTTGTAAAATTGGTCAAAAGCCCTTGGCTGGATGCTCATAAGACAGGAGGGAAACTAATAATGTATTTTGCAGTTGTCACATGCCTTCTAACATTGGTTTGTGCCGATGAACCTGAGAAGGCCCCTCAACTTTGGTCAGAGATATTTCTTTTGCAATGGCATCGGTTAATACAGACTCATGGCTGGTCAGTTGCTGAGAGTAAGTGACTGGGAGGAACTCAGCGCTGAAAAGAGACATGTTCTGTCAACACACCCTCCACGCTCGCATCAAGGCTCAGGGAATGTCCCTGAAGCAGATGGGAAGAGTATAAAGCTCAATAGGAGGGGAGGAGTGCTGTGACACGCTGTTCTCTGGAGATGACTACTACACTCATGGACCTTCAGCACCAGTGGCTGCCTGTACAAGACCTGCACAGGATTATGCTAGTCAAAGTCCCAGCAAGGATGGGGCCTCGAACTTGCAGCTCTTGATGCCTCACCCTCAGCTGAGGAGCTGGTGGCAGTCAATGTCTGCTGGGGGAGGGAGAGTCATTTTCTCTTATAAGTGTGGCCACTGGTAGGCTGCCCAAGCTCAGTGGACAGCTCCCCTTGCATAGCAGGCACTATTAACCCAGTAGCATATAAAATTTTAAAAGAAGAGCAGAACCTTCAAAAGAACGTACTAAGGAACATACAGGAGGGGATTACCAAAACAAAAGAGTTCCTCCTCAGAGCTGGGATTTTGACCTCATTAGAGAGGGAAGCGTCAGTCAGTCCACTGAACACTAGAGACATTCTCCAGGTTTCCATGGACGAGTGCTGGCCTCACCTGACAGAACGGCATCGGCATCTATGGAACCTAGAGCTCAGATTAGCAAACACGAAAATCCCTGCAGGGGCCACAAAGGCTGAGACTGCCAGGCAGGAAACTGGCCTCTGAGACAGCAACAAAGCCTGTGAGGATGATGCCCTGGTGGAACTGCTAGGCCAACATCTAGCCGGTTCCCATGCGCCTTGCTAAGCCATTTAAAGTATGTGTTCTTCTAGTCAGAATAATGCTATCTGGAGAATGTTAAGGTAATCAAGATCTCAGCTGACACTATATCATGGTAGAGCTGTCCCTGAAGAACTCCGAAAATATACCATTGGCACTGACAGATAAAAGCAAACTACTATTGTCCTTTTCCAAATAGTACGGGGGGGGAGAGAAAAAAAAAAAAGCATCATTCTCATGCATAACTACAGACCAATGCCAAGAATGAGACAGCTTTGCTCCCACAAACAACGAAGTTACAATAGACTCAGCAGCTGCATTGGACCACTACCTAATCAGTTATTTTCCAAAACCATCCAAAAGCAACATGGGCCAAACAGGTGAACCAAGTAGGATTGTGATAATTACCACCACTCCTGCTTCTTGGATGTGCTTGGATGACAGCATACGTCTCTGATTTGCTACCTTGATGTGAGGAGATGTTCTGAGTGCCGGGGGGTCCACAGTGAATGCCCTGCCACCACCACATGGGTCCAAGAGCTAATGTGATGATTATTTCTGATATGTTAGAACCAGAATACAGTGATGCATTCAAGACTAGGAGAAATGACCCACTAGGAAGGGTTATGGCAGGGCTGAGGGTGAGCTAGGCTGTGTGTGAATCAAACATTGGCAAAGACTCCCACTGTTATCTGATCACCTTGACCAGTGGCTCAGAGACATATTTGAGTTCTCAATAATTAGTGTTGGGTCATAACCAGTGTTTAGTGTTTTTGAAAATTCTTGTATTTTTCTCTTTCCGCATGAGCAGTCATGCTAGTCAAAACTTCTTAAGTCCCTTATGGTTTTTACATTGGAGAACGACATCATCTGCTTGTCAAAGTACAGCAGACCTCTTTCTGTCAAAGAGTCCCTGTGTCCCCTTTAACAAGAGGGCCTGGGTCTATGTGTTAAAATTAGATCCATAAATAAAACTGGTGACATGTGAGATACTTTTTTTACTTTTTGTTTTTAAAATTTTCCATTATAATATATTAAGAAATATCTGAGGAACCCTGGGATCATTGACTCTCAATAAATATTCACTCACCAGTGTGAAATTTGGATGTTGTTCAAGAAGCTGTGATTTCAAGCTACAAGATGGTGGAAAAGTTTGCCAGTTCATCTTGAGCTATAACTCATCTATAATCTTTAGACTGAGCCCGGGGTCAGGAAAGTCTAGCATAGAAGAGGTAAGCCAGAGAACCTGGCAATGGACCATACCCGTTAAACAGAATCTCCCCACTAAGTGCCCAGAGTCTTCTGGAAGATGCCTGTGGTGTGTGCTGTTGCCCTTATCACCTGAAGCTAGCTGGAGCACCCATGGCCCATAGGGACACTGCCTGAGGAGAGACATCAAATTTTGCAGGGATCCAGTTCTCCTGAGTGTCCTGCCAAACAGCTGAGTGTCATCAGAGCCCAGGGGAAAAACATGCACTGGAACCAAGAGGAGAAGCCCCTTGCTCTTGCATGTCCCTTCAGCACCCTCTGCTGACAAGAGAGAAGCTGCCATCATGCCTGCTGACAGGTAACATGCCCAGCACAAGCAGGACATCAAAGGTGGATGTAGAGGGTCGGAAGGCAATAAATCGAGTGCTGCAGAAAGCAAGTAACGAAAGAGAAAAAATGAGCAAACCAAGAGAACAGGGCTTGAAAAGATTAAAAGACATAGAAGTTTTAGGCACATTTAATTAATACAATAAAAGGAAGAAGGCAAATTCAAAGGAACAGAGAGTAATACAGAGATCTTATGAAATTAAAATGTAATTTCAAATTAAAAAATTAACTGATGTGGCAGAATTAAACCCAAAGAACTTTCCCAGAAAGTAGAACAAACAACAAGAGAAGAGAGGCTGGGGAGGTGGCTCAGTTGGTGAGTGCTCACCACAGAAGTATGAGGCCTGAGTCAGGTCCCAGCACCCACGGGACAAGCTTAGTGTGGCAGCACATGCTTGCCATCCCAGAGCAGAGGAAAGCCGAGACAGGAGGGTCCCTCGGGCTACCTGGCCAGCTAGCCTAGCCAAAATAACAAGCTCCAGGTTCAGCGAGACCCTGTCTCAAAAATAAAGTGGAGAGAAGCTGAGGAATGTACACTGCCTCACCTCTGCCCCCTACAGGCATGCTCTCATGCATATACATCCATACTACAAACACATACACATGCATGCACCAGATGAACAAACAAAAAGAAAAGAAGACGAGAAAAATGGCTGGAAAGAACTTAAGTTATTCCTCGTCCTGTGTGGGTGCCAGGAACAGTCCTCCCTTCTGGGGTTTCTCGCCCTGAATCTGGTATTTCATGGCACACTGTGCAGACCAGTCCTGGGCAGGGCACCTTTCTGACATCATCGGAGGAGATGATCTTGCTTCTGCAAGCCATTGGTCCCTAGACTCCCAGATACCATTTCTTTCTCCTTACGTTTGGGTAGATTGCAAATTTAAGAAGCTTCTTACAGAACCCAATTTTTTATTTGTTCATTCATTTGAGGTCTGGGAATTTCTGGCAACTCGACTCTCTCTCAGATTTGGTCCTTGAGGATGTAACGTTACACTCATTAAGGCATTTTTCTGTTGCTCTCTTGTTTCTGGCTTCCAACGACTGTGACCTTCTATCACAGGAGCTTCTCTTCATACCTACTGCCGTAAAGTATGAAGGATGTTAAATAGAAGTAAGCATCGGTAGATCTTCACACCTTAGACAGGTGCTTCCTTGTGTCATTTCTTTGATGGTGATTCTCCTTCCGTTTTCCATTTTCTCCATTTCTGAACTTCTCAGAGAAGGTAGAAATCCCAGAGAGAAGTACAAAATGAAGATGGAAGGATGCAATGGAAGTGCGCTTCAAGGAGGGGTGATAACACAACCATTCTGTTTCTAGAGCATTTAGGTTTCTAGAGGATTTAGCTGCAGTGAGAAGGCGAACAAAGTAGCTTAGCAGGTGGACCATCCCAAGCTACAAACCCAAGGACGGAAGCTCATCTGAGCACGACTGAAGAAACACTGAACACTTTTGACAGAGGGCTGTGGCAGATGCTGCTGGCGACTCATGGGGATTCCCCTCGCCAGGTTGGTTCCTGACCCTCCTCCCACCTATGATGCAGGCCACACTGCTGATGGTTCACCCAGGGAATCTCACTTCGAGGTATTCTTGAGCTTCAAGAGGGGTTGGCCTGTGGGCAGAGATTGCAAGGGAAGTGAACAGCCCTGCCTTCCTGCCTCTGGGTAGAACAACCTCTTTGGTTTAATTTATGGTCATGAGCTCTTTGTGGAATTAGTCTGAGGCTAGACTCTCCTTGAAACCGCATCTATACCTGTCTCCTTCCTCCGAGTTCTCCTGCTTCCCGCACTTCCTAAGAGACTTTTGAGAGCCCTCGGTTTGTTAATCACGTCTGTGAACACCTCTGCCTCAGCCTCTGCACTTGGTTTCCAACCTGGGGCAGGGGAATGATTTGATGAAAGCTGAAAGCTGGGCAGGGAGGACAGATATTCAGGAGGGATGTTTAGGACACAGTGGAGGCAAGGAGAGCCAAACAGACAGGTAAGAAGTCTCGAAGCCAGGGAGAGCAAGGAAAATGGAGAGGGGCATGCAGACTGGGGTCACCTCCAGATAGACTCCATACACTTACAGCATGGCAGGTGAAGGAAAGGCTGAAGGAGACAGCAGGCATGTCTGGGCAGCTGGGGAAAGACAGCCCCCCAAACAGCCATCAGGTAGGAACAGCAATCACTTCTGTAGAACATTCCCATGTAGAACTGTCACAGAGATCCAACATCTGCAAAGCACTGCAATTTACAGAACGTTCGCTACATCATCTGTGCTCAGCAGTGGCGGGTGTTCCCACTTCTTCACCCCTTCTCTCTCCCATGTGGCCTTGAAGTAGCTCCCAAAAGAGCAGAAGGGAAATACACCTTCTTGCCCAGTGACTTTGCCCCTGGCCCTGTCACCTACTTTGGCCAAGACAATGTAAGAAAAGTGACATGTTACAGAGGCTTTCTATGTGCTTCCATGATTTGGCTTGGCTCTTGTGTTTTCATCATCCACTTACAGTTATATGCCCCAAGAACCTGCTGATCCAAGGAGAATGAGACCTAAATTCAACCGACAGCCTAGAGCTACATGTAGCTGATTCTCTCTACAGGTACCTCTGAATGAGAAGTTTAAGTGCTTGTTATTGCAAATCACTTTAATTTGGAGAGATCTTTGTTATTCAGCATTATTGCAGTAACAAATGACTAATATAGTGAGATAAACAGGTATTATTAAATTGCTCATAAATGCATTAAACAGTTGTGCTACGTAGAGGTCAAGAATTGTCCAAGTTTATAGCTCAAAGGAGAGGGTTAACTACATTCTTATCTACATACTCAACAGAATGACTGTAAACGTTGACACATTTCACAGCTTAGAAGTCTAGCATTCAAAGGAATAATTTTTAAGTGTTAAAAAAATAAGTACGAGTTTGCTAATAACCAAGAATATGCTAGTTTCATATATGCTCCATTGTCTGCTCATAGCGTATCAGCAAACATCAGGTCGTGTGGAGAGGTTCCTAGTTTTTCCTGTGAAATGTTTTCAACGCCGGAGTGAATCAAAATGAATGTAAATGAGGTTTATTAAGTCAACCCCACATGGTGCTGTATTGTCAGCATTTGTAGGGCTGTGACAGGTTAGTTATTGCAGTTTGAAGGAAATGTCACCAACACAGCAGTCTGCAGAATTAACTTAAAATATATATGTATAAAACACGGGGGGATTTTCCACCCTTTCAAGAATCATCTCCTGGAGAGGTGACAAGGGGCCGAGGGAGGCAGAGGCTTGCTCGTTCTTTTTTGTCAAGACTCAGTCTCTTGCTACATGATTCCCTGGGGTCAAAGGTCAGGACTGGAGGTAACCTCCCAGGATTCTGATGGCTATGGTTAATGGACTGTGAAGAGGAAACAAAATGAGGGTGACTGGAGTTGACGGAGAGTGACAGGAGCCAGTGGTAGCAGCCCCAAGTGCCCCTGCACCCAGAATAAGTGTCAGATGGGCTCAGGGTGTGACAAGAGCAGAATGAAGGACAGGAAGAAGCCAGCTCTGGGTGCTCAGCTCCACACACCAAAGGTGCGGATGAAGGGGCCAGGCCTCAGCAAGAGGTGGACAGCTAGCCAGTCCCCTAGATGGACTGGATGAGGACAGTCAGGAGGGGCTTTTGTTCAGAATCGTCATGGTCACCTGGAGTTTTAGAGAATGATTCCTTCAGATCTTGGAGGTTCCACCTTGATAAGAGCACCCTTCTTATGAAAATGCCTCACAGGAAAAGTGGACATTTTGAGCCTTTATTTGTGGCTTGAGTTTTTTTTTTTTTTTTAAACACCCCATTTCTACTAAAACTCAAGGTCCCATAGCAAGGGTGACAGTGCCTAGAACTTGAGTGGAGGTAGCCAGGAAAGAAAGGGCACTGAAAGGAAATACCGGCTGGCTTAGAAATAGATGTTTCTGGTTTCTGAGTTCCTCAGCTGTAACACTGTTTAAGGCTGGTGTCTCTGCTGGAAAGACATCCCAAGTGGGGTCCAAGCAGGTCATTCTCCACCCCTATTCTGTAGCTACATGGTGAGCACCACCTTCCCACCTTACCCTGATCCCCCTATATAAAGTGCAAATCACAGAATTTGGGATCATCTGATTTAACTTCTTTTACATTAGAAAAAAACAACACCAGGAAAGAAAGTGAATTTTTTTTTTTTTTTTTAATTTCTTTTATTTGTGTCGGTCGCTGTTGGTCTGTAGCCCCGTGTTTGCAATGCCACAGAGGTCGGAGGGTGTCAGATTCCCCTGGAACTGGAGTCTCCTGGATTGGGAGTTCAGCAGTTCTCCGGCTAGCCGCCATGTGGGTGCTGGGGATCGAACCCCGGTTTCCTCTGTAAGGCAGTTGTGCCTCTTAACCACTAGGCCACTCTCCCAGCCCCCCAAGTGAATTTCTTTTTTTTTTTTGATGCTTTGGTGTTTATACTAATCATTTCCAATTCAGTTCAGGCAATTTCCCTTTTCCCTTCCCCCACTCCACCCCACCCCATCCCAGTCATGCATTCTGCCATAACTGTCCTGCATCTTTCTTCAGTTGTTTTTTTCTTTTTTAGCAAAGTGATATGTTATGAGTACAAGCATCCTTCATGTAAAACCAATTTGCAGGCAGTTGTCCCAAACCAAGACAGCCATTGGTCCCACCATCATAGCGGGGGCGGGGGGGGGGGGACTTGTATGTCAATCAAGTTAATCAGATGAGTGGTCCAAGTCTATATTGCTGTAGTCTCACCATTCACCCCAATCGCAGCCCTTACATTCTACCACGCCCCTCTTCCACAGATTGTTCCCTAGGCTTAGAAAAGGGGCACAGGTATGGATGGAGCAAAAACAGTCTACTTTCTCTAGAGCTGTTGTCTTGGACTCTGTCAATTCTGGTTGTTTCCCTTTCAGTGGGTTGACAGTTTTGTCCAGGAATAACCTTCAACTAAACTAATGACAGCACAAGCAATTAGGTTAATATGGTATTTAAACAGTACTAATAGTTAGTAGAAAAGTGATTTCTATCTTTACCCGCAGAACTTTGCAGTCCTCTTTTTCAGACTCCTATATTATTTCTACCATATCTTACTATGAATTCCCTATATAAGCACATGTATCTGATGTCTAAATTTATGTTGATGAGGCTACAATCTGAAACCTTATTTAATGATAGTCAAGTACCATGTGTTTATGTGCCTTTCTGTGCAAAATAAGTTTAAGTCATTCATTCATTGAGAAAATATTTGTTGACTGAATATTGTCCCTGACCTCTGGGAATCTCACAGACTAAGCACTCAAATTGGGGGAACTCCCTGGAGATTTAAATGTGAATTGCATCACAGAAATAAAGAAGATAAGTATCCCTCCCATGATTCACTGCATGAAATGAGTGGAAAGGAATACAGACCTCAGGACATGGCACAATCAGGGAGGGATCACAACATCCTCATCAAGTGCTTAAAAACAAACAGCCCACTTATGCTTGGCTAAGTCTTCTAGGAAAGAGCCAGTCCACCACTGGTAAAAAGAAACAAGTACTTGAGAACACTAGAAGGCCAAAAGTCTATGAAGATGTCAAATGCTGGAGTTCACTGGAGCGAAGGGAAGAATACGACCCGCCCCTACATCAAAAGAGAGAATCAGAGCTAGTGTTGCAGAGAGGACTTAATTTGTCCAAGCCCCATCTATAGTCAGTGCCTTGAAATTATCAGGTTCAAGACCAGAACTGACCGGAGTGTCTTCCTCAAAAAGGTGTGTGTGTGTTGGGGGGGGGGGTTTCCAAGTGAACCAATAAGCAAGAGGTCCTTCAGGATTTAATCCAAGAGATAGCTTACAGATACATTTGCAGTCTTGAAGTAAACTTGATGACAAAAAAAAAAGTCTTCTTTGGGAAGGAAGGTCAAAGCCAGGAGCCGGGGGGGGGGGCACACTGCATCAACTAGATGAGTGCTGGGAAAGTGGTCCAAGACACACAGGATGTTCCACGACTTCCCTGACATGAAGCGAAGGAAGCTGACGACAGTGCCAGAGGCTGCTGGATCCATCTCCTTCACTCCTTCCTCACCAGACATTTTTAGAAGGTTTCCTAATGGCAAAAAAAAAAAAAAAAAAAAAGAGATGGATTTGAATTTTAATCCTTTCACAACTCAGATAACTGTGTTGTAGAAAGAGCCACAAGTCCGGTCAAATCCTCAGAGCTGACTCTGCCTGTGCCTATGAGTCACACTGTGTGACCTTGAAAACTTCTAGAGGCCATGATATCCTCATTACACTCACAAGTCACTGTCAAGTTTAGTAAGGTATTGGATGTGAAAGCAGGTGTCAAGTGTTATGTGAATACCAGGTGTTTTAGATAGTACCTCTTAGAGAACCTTACACAAATGTGAGTGTGAGTGGTGTAAAAGGCTGGAGTGCAGAGCAATCCCGTGTGAAGCACCCCAGCACCTGGAGGTGAGGGGGATCCTCCACAGGCTCTCAAAACGCTTCTTTGTATCTGTTCTAAGTCTTCTGCTTCTTGTTTGTTTCATCCATATTTGGCACTTAAAGGGCACAATAGCAGGATGAAATGAGAAGGCGGATTTGTCATTAGGCCTTGACCTGCTCTGGTTTCCTGTCCCCACCTGTGCTAGTCTGAAAACAAGCTGCCCCACAACCACTGGAGATGGTTCGAGAACTGCCTTTGGCACTCCCCTAAAGGGCCCATTGCCAGGGCACTGGGACCATTTTAGCTGTCAGCCACCTATATGGCGCATCATGGCCAAACTATCCCAAGACAGACAGATTCTTGAAACACTAGGAGAAACATTTCTTACCATAAACAATGAATCTTCAACTATACTATAAATTGACTTTCCATTGAAAAAATCTTAAAGACCTAGTAGTAAAGAGGGCATATTGAAAGAGCTAAAAGAGAGAACAAACCAATTCTAGATTCAGAAAAACTATCATTCAAATGCAAAGGCGATATTAAGACATTCTCAGAAAAAAAGATGAGGAATTAGTCACTAACAGACCTGCTCTACGAGAAATATTAAAGGAATTCTTTCAGGTTAAAACAGTAGTAATTTAGCCAGGTGTGGTGGCGCACACCTTTAATCCTAGTGCTTAGAGAGCAGAGGCAGGCAGATCTTTGTGAGTTCGAAGCCAGCCTGGTCTACAGAGTGAGTTCCAGGACAGCTGGGAGCTACAGGAAGACCCTGTCTCAAAAAGACACACAACACAACACACACACAAAAAAAAAAAAAAAAAAAAAAAAAACCCAGTGGTAATTCAAGTCCACCTGAAGGCATAAAGAGCACAGGTAAAAGTAACCTCATGGGTAGTTAAAAAAATCAGTGTGCATGTATCTTTCATACCCACACTTCCTCTAATATAGAAGACAAGGGTCATGAAGCAACAATTCTGAGGGTGCAGTGTGTATCACAATAGCCAAGACAGAGAAAACAATGGAGCAAGTTTTCCATAAAATATTGAAATGTGGCTGGGCATGGTGGCACATGCCTTAATCCCAGCACTTGGGAGCCAGAGGCAGGCTGATCCTGTGATTTCAAGGCCAGCCTGGTCTAAATATCCAGTTCAAGGTTAGCTGGGGCTATGTGGAGACCTGTCTCAAAAAAAAAGACAAAAAAATATTGGAAATGGTGTCTCGTAATTCTCAATACATGAAAGCAGATGGGGAATTATTTGGGAAGAGGAAGAGAGGAAGGGGACTAGCTTGAGGGTCACATGAGTGTATAGTTGGGTGCATTATATACATATGTGAAAACATTACAAAGAACCTATTATTTTGTAAAAATTCTATATGCCAATAAAATGTCTTTTAAATTGGGGGATGGGTGCAATGGAGAAAACCAGAAAATGAAGAGTGGATAGCTTTTAAAAGGGTAACAAGAATGACAAAAACCTTAGCCAGCTTAGCAACAAAAAGAGAAAAAGTAAAAGCAGTAAAATTGACAATAGAAGATGAGGCAGTAATGACCATATGAAAATCAAAGTATTATAAAAGGATAATATGAACTAGCTGTATGCCAACAACTTAGATAACTTAGACAAAATGAACACATTTCTAGAAACACAAACACTACTGAAGATGAGCCAAGATGAAAAGCAGGAAATCTGAAATCTGTGATGCAAAAGTGGCTGAGTTTATTTCAAAGACTTATGATAAAGAAAATCTGGACAATGGCTTCCATGGAAAATTTTGCCAAATGTTTAAAGAATTAATTGCAATCTTCACAAATTTCTTGTTAGAAGAATGTAGATTATTTCCAACATCATTCTATTAGATTGTTATTACACTGAAGCCCAAACCAAAATAAAAAAATAAAATGATAGGCCAGTATTCCTACAGAGCTAAGTACACAAATCTTCAAAATCCCATAGTATGTAACACTGATTCTATACCAGGTCCAAGTATCATTGATCTTAGGATGGTAAGGTTGGCTTAACATTTGAAAATCATCAGTGAAATACAAGAATGAAAAATAAAGGACCACCAAGGGTATCCCTCATCTGTGGATGTGTATCCCTCATCTGTGGATGCTAGTGCCAATTACCTAGTTGTAAGTATTTCTTGTGTAGGGCCCCCTGAGCTTTTGTCCAAAGCAGTTGGGCATAATGCATATTGGAAACAACAACAACAACAGAAAGGACTGCATCAAAGAACTGACTGAAACAGTGAACTTCTGCTCAAAACAGTCAACTTCCTCATGGAGAATATTGAGAAAGACTGAGAAAGAGATGAAAAGCATATTTGGCAGAATGCATGAGCTCTGGCGGGGTGGGGGAATGGGTGGGAACACAGGTCTAGATTTGTTAAAAAAATTAAAATAAACTTATTTGAAAAAAAAAAAAAGAAAGAAAAGAAAGGACACACAAGCATTCCAAGAGACTCGGGAAAAGCACTGGACAAAATATTTTAAATAAATTAAGGAATAAATATAAAATATGTCATTTTCTAAATTGGAAGACTACTGTTGTTAAAATAGCATTATTTTACATATTGATGTATAGATTCAAAGCAATCTTTATAAAAATAAAAATCTCAGCCTTTTGTGGGGAAATTTACAATCAGATTCTAAAATTTATATAAAATTTTTGGATCTAAAGTAGTCCAAGCAATCTTTTTAAAAGAATAAAATTAGGCCGGACGTGGTAGCGCACGCCTTTAATCCTAGCACTTGGGAGGCAAGGCAGGTGGATCTTTGTGAGTTCAAGGCCAGCCTGGTCTACAGAGTGAGTTCCAGGACAGCTGGAGCTACAGGGAGACTCTGTCTCAAAAGGACCGAAAAAAAGAATAAAATTAAATTATTTTTATCTTGATTTTAAAACCTATATAGTGCAAGACATCAGGCTAATGTGGTACCAGCTACGTGTCAACCTATTAACAAACGGGATGGAATTTAAAGGCCAGAAGTAAATCCTACATTAAACCCCCAAAGGCAAGCCAACAGAGAAGAGACAGGAAGATGACTGGATCTCTCTCGTAGAGGGCCTGGGAGCAGCAACCAAATGTAATTATCAGTCAGTTCTGGATTTCTTTTGAGAGTTATCAAATGTTTTAAATTCGATTGTAATTGTTTTGCAGGTATACGAATATACGGAAAAAAAAAAAAAAAAACAAACCAGGGTATGTATTTTAAATGGGTAACTTCTGTGAATTACATACACCTCAATGAAGATGTTATAAGGTAAGGCCTGAGAACATATCAAAAGATACATGCACTGATAAGGAGAAAAAGGTGTTCTTGATAGCAGGCTTTAAGAAAATTTGATTGTCAAAGGGGTTTATTGGGGTGTAACTTTTTTTTTCTTTGAGAAGAATTTTGGGAACTGGAGAGGTAGTTCAGTAGTTAAGAGCACATGCTGCTCTTCCAGCGCCACATCACATGGATTACAACCACCAGTAACACTAGTTCAGGAGATCTGACACACTCCTCTGGCCTCTGCAGGCACCCTTACATACATACACATGGCAGACACTCACAGTAACAGACAAAATAAATCGTATAGAGCTATTCACAGTAGTGTTCTCTACCTTTTGTGCCCATGTGAGCAGCTTCCCTGGAGCCCAGGCTCTTAGTTTATAGGTGCCTGTGCCTGGCTTTTATATAGAACAAGACCCCGCCCCCATTGAGTGGTGCAATCTCTTGTGACAGAACTGTCCCCAATACTCAGACTGGAATCTATAAATGGTTAGAGCAGGCAGAGGAATGAGGGTACGATGGGATGTGAGACCTGGGTGCCTCTGAATGGAGCTGCATGCAGGCCCCAGGGATGGTGAACCAGCCATGGGTATGAGGCACGACCCCAGAAAAACCAATCAGGAGGCAAAAGCCTCAGCTGTAGAAAGCAGTCAGAAGTGAACGAGAATGGAGTCTACTGGCCACTAGCATTTTAGTTTCACCGGGGCAAGGACTTTTTAAGCATTTTCTGGAATGAATGATCCATTCCTAAGATTATTGATTCTCCATCTGGTTTGTTTTTTATCTATCAGGATTAGTTTTAAAAGTTCTTACAGTCAAAAGTATAGCATTTTCTCCATTGCCAGAGAAGGAAGTCCATGCATTAAGCACTGAGCCCTCTGGGTTGTCCTGGCTCAAGCAGATGATACTCAAGGAGGTCATCCATCCACCTAAGAAGGAGCTCTGGTTTTGGATGCTGTTCGTTATTGTTTCTGAGCTCTGTGCATGCTCTGTGGGAGCCAATGTCTCAGAAAAACAGACTAGGGAGTGGCCTGCTCTCTTAGAACACTAGAAGTAAGAGTGGCAGAGAAAGGCGCACCTCACAGAGCCCGGAGATGGAGACAGACCTGGGAGTTGTCAGGGTTAGCCTTACTTTGCAGCTGAGAAGCTCAACCCAAAGACTTGTCCAAGGTCACTCAGGGAGATGGTGGTGGTATTGGAATGAATGCCTGATTTCTTTCTCCCTGAAGATGCGCAGCCCCTAGGCAGGCCATGCTGTCACTAACAGCCACAGAAGCATGCCATCACCTGCCCTGGCATGCCTCACACTCAAATCAGAAAACCTTCTGCTGAGACCCTGATGAGGAAATTAAATTAGCTACTAATTGGTTCATTGGCGGCAGGCACTGTAAGGCAGTAAGGAACAAATTAAGTTGGATGGAAAAGCACACATTTGTTAGGTCTGATCATCTTCATTATCACCTCTGTGGCCCACCAGCCATGCTGTTCATGGCTCCTCTGGGAAATATTAAAAGCATCTTGAACCCTTCGGCTGTCAGAGAAGTTGCTCACAGCTCTTCCTTTTTCTGTCCCACTCCAGCACCTTCTCAGTCCTACACGCTGGGATCTTTCAAGCTGTAATCCTCAGAACTCAGGGGTTAGCTGTGTGCTGATTGATGACTAGGACTCTGGAGTAAAGAATCTGGAGTTGAGGGCTACAGAGATGGCTCAGCAGGTAAGAGCACTTTTTACAGAGGACCTGGGTTCGATTCCCAGCACCCACATGGAGGCTAAAAACTGTCCATATCTCCAGTTCCAGAGGTTCCGATGCCTCCCTCTGCCCTCCTTGGGCATTGCATGACACGGGTGCACTTACACACATGCAGGAAATACACTCATATACATAAAATAAAATAATATATTGTACACTACAGCATCTTATATTTTTTGAGTTGATTTTCAATAAATTACAGTTTTCACCTCCCCCACCAAAGAATCCTGAGTTGTAGCATTTGGCCATTTCCATGGCATAATTGCATGCTGTATGGTTCAATACCAAAATGACCTCTACCAGTATATCAAATTCTTGAAAATTTAACAACTTGACTCTTGCAAGCTAATACAAGCTGCTTCCAACTCACCAC
The DNA here is from genome assembly GCA_009823505.1 of Rhizomys pruinosus. NCBI lineage: Eukaryota > Metazoa > Chordata > Mammalia > Rodentia > Spalacidae > Rhizomys > Rhizomys pruinosus. The sequence continues at coordinate 3,590,354 of VZQC01003239.1, read as the reverse complement.
TGACTGTGTGTACAGAGGTTAAGGGGACCAAAAGGAAGGCCCCAATATCAAATATAAACTGAGAATTCTGCATGTTGTGTAGACACTGAGGAAGTCTCTGGAAAAAGAGACATATTCAATCACATTAGTACTTTCTTAATGCATGTGACCAGAATATTCATAAAACATGTATAGAAGCCGGGCGTGGTGGCGCACGCCTTTAATCCTAGCACTTGGGAGGCAGAGGCAGGCGGATCTTTGTGAGTTCAAGGCCAGCCTGGTCTACAGAGTGAGTTCCAGGACAGCTAGGGCTACAGGGAGACCCTGTCTCAAAAAAGACAAAAAAAAAAAAAAAAAAAAAAAAACATGCATAGAAACCAACTAGACTACTAAGGTTCTGCCAACATGTAGTCAATCCCTGCCATGCTGGTGAACTATTATGTAATTTGCAGCACCTCAGATGAGATACAAAGGATGTGAAGCTTGTCCTGAAAACAACCTAACCAAGGTAGCAAATCTCAAGTGCTAAGTGACAATCACAAACCATCTTAACTTTAAGACTTCAGAAACTATACCACATCATCAAGCTGTGACCCTACCAAGGGACATAGTCTGCCAAGGAAAGGGCCTTTCAGGCAGCTTTGCAAATATGAAAAAGCTGAAGACTTATATATGTATTCAGAGACCAGTATGACTGGAATTGAGGGACATAGTGTGGAATGGAAGATGAGAGGGAGAAGATGGGCAAGGATTGATTGGGGAGGAGGAGTCTGGGTTTGGCAATGGCATGGTGTATTCATCACTTGCAGGCTACTCCAACAAATTAACTGACAGACAACAGAGAAGGGATATGATTGGTGCATGGTTTCAGAGGATCCAGTGTGGGTGTTTGGCTGCATGTGCTTGAACAGAGCATCATGGAGATAGGAGCCATCAGGAGAGAGCAAGATACCCACATTATGGCAGCCAGAAAGCAGAAAAAGGAGACCACCAGAAGCAGCCAGGGCAAGCTACGGCCCTGAGAACACAGGCTGAGGGTTCTCCCACCTCCCACCTTGAAACTATTTTCAATAATATCATTATTTTATAAATCCATCAAAGGATTAGTCCATTCATTAGGTTAATCTTCATTACGTAATAGTTTCTGGAAATTATCACAAACACACCCAGAAGTGTGTTTTATCAGTCCCCTTGGTGTTTCTTAATCCAATCAAATTGACAATTTAATATCATGCACATGAGAATGAGCTGAAGCAGAAGACATATGTGAGACTTTAAAGTCATTAAAATTATTATTTACCATGAGAAGAGAAATGGACTATTTTTGTGTGTCTTTTTGAAAGAGTCTCCCTATAGCCCCAGCTGTCCTGGAACTCACTATGCAGATCAGGCTGGCCTTGAACTCACAGGTATCGTCCTGCCTTGGCCTCCCAAGTGCTGGGATTAAAGGTGTGCACCACCATGCTTGGTGAGAAATGGACTTTTATTGGCTTGGAGCTTGAAGTAACAGAGACTTAGCTCCATTGGAGGGCTAGGTGGTTCCATCTTCTGATCTCTGCTTTGGTTCACAAGGACATGGGCATCAACAGAGGGTGTTTTCCTACTAGCCAAATGGTGAACACTGTATTTAAATGCACTTGATGGTATCTTTGGCCCTCAAGAGTTTCCATCTGTGTTAATACATATCTGGGTGGCCTGTTTAATATTGAATCAGCATTTACTGAGTCTAACCTTTGTGTGAGGTGCTGCCAAATACTGGAAGATTTCTTTTAGCTCCAAATAGATGATGACTAGTTCAGGAAATAGGAGCTAAGCAAGATGACATGGTCATGATTAATGTTTACGGCGGTAAAATCACCAAGTACTGCCTGAATCCCAACTCTTCATCTATTGCAATATTTTTTAAGCTCTGAGATGTGTTGAGTATGTACTTCCAAGCAGATCATTTGATCTTTAACCTCATGGTTGTCCCCAAATGAATCCCAGATGAAGCTGGACCTTGCCCCTCCTCTCTATCCCCTCAGTGGACAAGCTGAATTGTTCACTGAGAATATCCATGATTCCCTTATCATCCTTTCCAAGAAAAAAAAAATCTGTTCTCACATACAAAAAAAAAATTGAAACCCACTTGCTCTAAAATGCAAAGAAGAGGCATTAAAGAGTACCTTAAAGCTGGGCGTGGTGGTGCACGCCTTTAATCCTAGCACTCGGGAGGCAGAGGCAGGCAGATCTTTGTGAGTTCAAGGCCAGCCTGGTCTACAGAGTGAGTTCCAGGACAGCTGGGGCAACAGGGAGACCCTGTCTCGAAAAAAACAAAACAAAACAAAAAGAGCACCTTATTAGATTTCTGTATATCTGTGTATCTGTATATCTGTAAAAGAGCACCTTATTAGATTTCTGTATATCTTTGCATGCTTAAAACCACTTGAAAGTCAGGGTTGAAACTCTTATTTGGGGCTTGCAGGCGACCCAGGGGACATGAGCAGGGGTATTTCTAGAGTGTCAGACCAATACGCACCATGAAAGGGGCTGTTTGGCCCATCTGCATGAAAAGCTAGCCTTGACTCCGCCCTTCAGGACCAACCACCATCCCCACAAGATCCAGACTCTCATCCCCTTGCGCCTTGTGAGGAAAGCAGCGGGAACTCAGAGGAAGCAGCAGATGTCTGAGTCTAACCATTACCCTGAGTTCCAGTCACAGTCACACCACATTCCAGCTTCATGACCTCAGGAAAGACACTCTATCTGATCCTTAACTCAGGACTGTAATGTCTCCTCTGACTTTGCTAACACATGGTGATGATGAGCAACTCCCCAAAGTGGAGATGGTCTTGAGAGAAGAGTTCCAGCTCCAGCATTTACTGGGAACTAAAAATATCAAAGCTGGACTTTCTAAACCACAGAATCTTTCTGGCTTATGATCCCAGGTGTAGGCTATTATTTCTTGCTGGCAATACACTGCCAGCCCAAATGATATAACTCTGTGAGACACCAAAGTTTAGGTAAGGACAAGCTCTTCTCTGGAGGGAGTTGGACAAGTGTTGATTGGTGCTGACAGCAGGTGTGAGGGAGACATCTTTGCCAACCCTCCGATATCCATGGTCCTCTGGTAATTCAAATTACTTTCCAAATGTCACTGCATGTGTCTGAGCCTGACAGCTCTTCAAACTAGGTCTCTGTCTCTCAGTCTGAAGACCTGGACATATTCCTGAAGGGGCTTTTGATTTTCATTTCTTTCAGTGTGGGAGGGTCCTTTGTCAGACAAAGTCCAGATTCATGAAACCCGCAGACAAAAAAAAATCTCCTGACAAGTAGTCTGGCAGGTGAAGGCAGTAACATATCCAGCACAGGACCAGCTAGTTGGATCAGACACATGACATTCCTGAAAATGAACAGCCAGGGGAAAATACTTACTTATACAGCTCTTCAAAGCCACTGTAGCATCACCCCTACTTATCTCGAAGTCTGACTTCTACTAAGTTCCAAGTTGTGCAGAGAAAGCTCTAGATGCTTAAAATAACTCTTGCACAGTTCTGTACCAAATACATGGGCTCTGTTGCTCAAGAGAAGGACCCAGCATCCTGTTCAAGGCCTCTGCACCCTTGCTTAACATAAAAATCTTCCAAGCTCTGAGTCTGTTTCTCAGTTGCCGCAGACTGGAATGCAGCATATATAAGGTGCTCAGATGAAAGAAGAGGGAAATATGAGACGCAGCTCAGGAGCAGTCACGAGAATTGATAGATGGCCACCTGATAGCAAAGAAAATGAGCAAAGTTAAGTGAGGATAGGAGTTATGTGTGCTGCATGGTTTTAGAAATAAGGCCAGGTCATCCAGAAAGGGTTAAACACAGTTGTATTTCTAAGAAGGTAAGGAGGTGTGTAATGCACTTTAGAAAGTCTTCCATCCAGAATGGCTAAAATAAATGAAATTTTGGCTTCAGAAAGAACAAGCTTGGGATTTCAGGAAAATTCACTTAAGTGGAACACTGCACTCCCCTGACAGTGGAAGATAAATGAGGTGGGACTGTACCTGCAAAGGCCGCACAACAGGCTGAGGAAAGAAAATAGACCCCACTAACCTTCCCAGCAGCTCATAATGTTCTGAAATCTCTCCGAGTCCTCTGACGGCAGCCTGGCCCGGGCCTGGCTGGGAAGGCTGTTCTGTGTGTAGCACAGAGCCTAAGTACAGCTGATGGGTCCAGCCAGGTCTCTTAGGAAAGAGTGCCATAGGCTGACTGTCATCTTGTGCCCTCTGTTCCTCCTTGTCTTCTCTTCCACTGTTCCTTCTAGCATTGACCTCACTCTTCAAAGCTGCTCCAAGAGCCACGTGTGCATGTGGCTGACAGCCAGCTACTGTCACTCGCCTTCGGTTGGTTTTGACTTGTAAAGCCAGCATCTCTACAAATTCTCAGGGATTTAATGAAAATGCACCTTATAGCCCCCAGCAGGGGCTACAACGACAGCCTGGAAATCATTTCAGACCTGGACCTTGGCTAGACTCTGTGACAATAGTTGCTTGTGCCCTTGGCTGGCACATGGATCCATCTGGAGAACTTGAAGAAACACGGACATCCATGGCCCCTCCACCACTCAACAATCACTTCCGCCTGACCCGGGGTGGCCTTAGTGTTATCATTTTTTCAAAAGCTGCCCCATGATTCAAATGTGGAGCAGAATTGAGAACTACCAAGCTACCCAGAGACAAAGTAGGAATAGACGCGTTCCTGGGGCTCAGCGGAAGAGCTCCACCCCTGATGCATCTGCCTTGATAGCTTTGCCACGACCTGGAGGCAGTCAGTAAACCCTAAAGTCTTCTTTTGAAGTTTAAAGTTTTAAATTACTGAAAAGAAGAGCAAAAAGGGGGAAAATATGTGGCCATGATGAAAATGCATCAGGACACTGGTGGCGGAGGATGGAAGGGAAACACGCAGATAAATGATCCATTGGAAATGATGTGGAGGGCTGGAGAGATGGTTCAGTGGTTAAGAGCACTGGCTGCTCTTGCAGAGGATCCAGATTCGATTCTCAGCACCCATGTAGTGGCTAACAACCATCTGTAACTCCAGTTGCAGGGGAATATGAAACTCTCTTCTGACCTCCATGTGCACATACAACACAGGTGCATTTACATACATACAGCAATATACTCATACACATAAAATAAAAATAAAAAATAAAATATTTTTTAAAGAAAATGATGTTGAGAGCAGAGTTGGGGGCCAATGGGCTCACTGAGAATAGCTGAAGTTGATAAGCCAGATAAGCATGAGCTGGCAGGCGGTGCCTTGGGACAGAAGGAGTACAGAGTGGGGTCACAGCCGGGCAGCTCTATGGCCTGTGTCCTCCTGCATGAGGGAAGGAGGGTGCCACCTGCCACAGAAGGCTTTGTCATAGGTAACCCAGACCAGGTGTAACTGGCCAGGTGTGTTTGGCGTAAAATGGGCCAGGAGACCCTCATAGGACCATCTTCTGGAAGCTGACTTGCAGCAGACACACATGGAATATAGGACAAAGACCTGGCTTTCTGTAAACCATTTGCCTCTTACTTGACTTTTCAGGTTCAAAAGTACCCTTCCCCACAGTTCATTTACTAGGAAGCTCTTCTAGGTGCAGCTGAAGACCTCTGTGCTTGGATTGCCTACCACTTCCAGAATGTTGGTCTCAATATCCAGGGGCTCTGATTCTTCACCCAAGTCAGTCAGTTGATTTACCTGTACCTCCTCAGTGCCAGCAGATACTTTACAGTAGCCTAGAAAAAGAACATCTCTCTTAGTAAAAAGACAAAAAGTTAAAAAAAAAAAAAAAGAGCACAGTTGTCTTGCCTGTCTTACTGGCAAGTGCAGCTACCCTGTGGCTGCCATGCTTTTGCCATCCTTCAAAGACATGAGACACAGCTTTTCAACCTTCCAATATGGACTGAAGACTCACATCTCTCCAAGAGTCCTCCAATCCTTCAATGCCAGATGGGGACTGCTGATATATCCAGCTGTGGACTGAGCTACTACTGGGGTTTCAGCCTCTTCAGAGTATAGACTGCCATTGTTGGACTACCCAGACTGTATCATGGAGACCAGTACAGGAAGATCAAGACAGGACGTGGTGCTTACTGGAACTCATTTGGTGACCATGGGAAGGGAAAAGCCCAGTGTGGAGCACAAGGGCGGAACTGGTGGTTGTTTGGGCTTGCCAAGGAGAAGCCTTCAAACATGACATCTTTCAGCCTAATAAAGAAAAAAAAATCATAAGCTGAAGATGCTAAAACCTATGATATATGTGGCATGCATATGTGCATATTTTGGAGTGATGCATATTGGAAGGAATAACAACAACAACAAAGACTGGGTCAAAGAACTGACTGAAACAGTTAACTTCTGCTCGAAATAGTAAACTTTTACATCAAAAATTTTTAAAGAGACTGAGAAAAAGATGAAAAACATGTTTGGAAGAATGCATGGGTTCTGGTGGGGTGGGGGAGGCAAGGAAGTGGGCACAGATCTAGATTTTATTGGAAATTTTGTATGAAATGCACAAGCCTTCAATAAAAATTGGCTTTGGAAAAAAAAAGGAAAACACCTTGATTTGAGATGTAGCTCTGGAAAAGCACTTGTGTATTATGTACAAGGCCCCACGTTTGATCAAAGCACTGCAAAAAGCAAAGCAGAAAGCAAAGACAAAACCTACCACATTATACAAAAATAAATGTAAAAGAATTAAGTCAATAAAGGAAGTGCAAATAGTGAAACACAGACCCATCTTGGAATTCCATGCACTACTCCAGAGAGGATGCCAACTTGTTTGGGTATCTTCTTACCAGCTCAAAGAAGGAGTGCCCAACATCAAATCTAAATGGTCGTTCAAGATAGACATAACCCTTCCTAGAACTCAGAGTAGCCAGAAATACCTCCCCCAGCTGCTGGTTGAAAGGACTCCGTGATTTAGTGAATAACACCCTCAGAACACATCTTCTATAAACACGGAAATGAGGTTCACAGGTCTGTTTGTAAGATCATCCCTCAGTGTACAGTGATGTCATAGTGCCAAATTGTTAGCCAATTAAAAAAAAAATTCTACAGGAGACCAGCACACATGTTCCGAGTACCAAAGTCTGGTTTAATTAAAAAGTAGCTTTTACTGGAAGTAGAACGAGCAGAAAATCCTCATTTTACATGTGAGAAAGTAAAGCTCAAAACACTTCCCAGACGACGCAGATGTCAGTGTCTCCCATCTACTGAGTGAAAGAAAAAAGAACTCAAACAAAAGCCTGTTTTTGTGGAAATTGGCTTTTCCACCAAGCCTGTGTCCTAATCCAAACAATGTGACTGGATCTGGCTGCTGAGGAAAGAAGACAGTGTTGATGCTGTCTACAGGATAAGGGGGGCCCTCCCAGGAGCCCTGCCTCAGGCTTCCGTTCACCAACCTAGCCACCCCATCCCTGAGTGGTTGTCCACTTCACCATGGGGTCGAGTGACACGTCTGCCTGAACAGGCATCTACCTAATGTGGCTCCATGCCCCTCCAACATTGCGCTCCACATGCTGCATGTGCCCCAAATGGCCCAGGGCCGGCCTCGGCTGCTCCCACTCCAGCACCCTTGACCCTCTCATGGGCTTTGTGTGCCTCTGGCCTCAGGAATGGGAGGACAGCTAGAGCAGGGCATGTCAGGGCAGGAGGAAGAGACAGAAGAAAAACGGCCCCTGCTCAAAGCTTTCCAATCACTCCAGCCACCACCATCTCTAATTCTTTTCTTAAAATATAAAATCATTCTTCCACTGATCTCACTCGTGGTCAGAGCTCAGTACAGGCCCATCCGTCACGGGGCTGATTTGGTTCAGCAGGTGTTGGCTGGGCAATCACTCATTTCGGGCTAATCTGCTAGCGGCTGTCAGGGGTTATGGAGTATTTATTGAGTTTGTGTCAGGTCCAGATGACCAATAGCCAACAGCCGGTGGATACGCACTGACATTGATGATATTGCTGAATTAAACGAGGTGATGTATACTCAACTTGCTTAGAGCCAGGCCTGGACCTTGGGATCATTTTATAACCTGATGCAGACAATCCCTGGGCTTTCCTTTTCAAAGAAAGCATTACACACATAGTGTTTCTATTTAAAGAGAAAAATGCATAGGCCCCAACAAAGGTAGTCATGTCTGCATTTAAATGAACAAGAATGTTTCTTAGGGAGGCACGGGGGAACAAACAGGATCCAGGAATTTGGCAGATGGCCCTCCATGTACTGCCAAGGCATGTTGGAGTCACAGTGTTTAGATTATGGGCCTAGTCAAAAGGAGACATACACTGGGGCCCTGCACTCAGGACAGGAACATAAATCTGGCCAGAATCTGCACTTAGTGGCATAAGACGTGGGAAACAAGATGCAGGTTCGAGGATGGCACTGGATTTAAAGCTTTGCATCTTAGAGTGACAGCCTAAGCCTCTCGGTGTCTCAGGGGTTTGTTTTTATTTTAAAATAATAGAGGTACTGCATTGAAGGCCAGCGTGAAACTGGAGCTGTGTGCCGACAGCACACGATTTGATTTCTCACAGCCGCTCTCTTCCTGTGCTGCTCCTACAATCAACCCTTTCTTGTCTCCACCTCCTTTCTCACCCAGCTCCAAAGCAAGATGGAACTATTTTCCACCTTCCGTACCTATACCAGTGGAGAGGGAAGTATTGTCATAAAACTAGTGAAGGTGGAATGATACAAGTGTGGGGGACAGGGAACTAGGGAGAGGGGGGAGGGAGGAGGATCAAGCATAACTGTGTATGAAATGCCATAGTGGGATCTATTATCTATTCCAGGAATCCTCACTTGAAAGCAACTGGTATTTCCTGACTTAACATTTATGATTCTGTGACTAATTCAGAAAAGCCTTCTCTCTAGTGCCATCTTGTCATCCTTTAAGAGAGGCACGTGCCTAGTGGCATGGCCACAGCTGCCCCTTCCAGGGTAACTCAAGAGGGGATCCTTTACAAAGGGCATAGAGGGAAGCCATACTTGAAACCTTGTCTTTCCTGTTGACTAACAAGCAACAGCTTCCATGTATTGAACACCTATTCTAGGCGTGGCACCAGAAGAATGCTTTTCCCCACATTACAAGGAGAAGAAGTGAGGCTTCAAGAGATGAAGGGAATCGATGAGGCCGTACATCGGAAGGAGATGGAGCCTATTCAACATAGCCATCTGCTGGCTGCCCAGTGTCCACTGCACTACTACCGAGCTTGAGGACAAGTGGCCTGCTCCCCACGGAAGTACCGATCAGTCCCATTTTATTAAGAGCAGTATCTCCCTCCTTCCTTAGGCTTTTCAGAGAACTGCTAAGAAGCATAATGGAAGGTTTTTACACCTCCCCTCCCTCTCTCACACTCCTTCCCTCCCCGTCTGCCCCTCAGCACAGGAAAGGAGAGAATTAATACACTCAGTGAAAGAAGAAAGGACAGAGTCCAGCACAATGAAGTCCCAAGTAATCAGTGAGTATCTCAGCAGGTATAACATGTTCATATTAGAATGTGGTGTATTAATAGGAATGACTGATGCATGGCCTAAATGTCCATACCTGCAAACATGTGCTTGCACACACACACACACACACACACACACACACACACCCCACACACAAGATTGTTAGGTGCTCTTGGCAAGTGGGTGACTAGTTCCGTGACGCTTCCCCATGATGGAAACTGAATTTAGGTTACAGAACATCATCTGGCCCAATTGCCACTGAATTATTCCACACAAAATATCAAAGTTAATTTTTGGGGCTGTCAGCCCAGTTGATAAGTTGGGCGGCTGTCAGCCCGGCTGCTCCTGCCTTCAGTGCCAGAGAAGAGTCTGAAAGTCACACAATCCAAACAGCGACCTTGGCTGGGGACAGGGGTTAGATTACCAGGATGATGAAATGCCAAGGCGAAGGTTCTGGAGTCAGAATTTGAATACCTGTTTACATGTGGGATAACAGATAGCCGCCCACTGACAGCAAGGTTGTAACTCACTCCCCAGAGCTCTGCCGCCACCATAAAACATCCCGGCCCTGCTCAGGAAGTCTGCGCCGAAGCAGCCAGGCTTCAGCAGTGATTTAGGGCGAGGATCCATCCACCGACTATCTAATCTATTGTCTTTTATTACATGCACTGCTCAGCCTCTCTCTCCACTCTCTCTGTTGCAACTTTGTTTGCTTGAAGAAGCACCAGCAATTTAATCTCCCTTAAAGGAATGCTATTCTAAAGTGCTGGCTTGATTTGAAGATAGCACAGGTTCTTTGTACTGTGGTCCAATAAAACAATACCAGACTTGCTGCCACTGTAGAAATACATATTTTCTTCCCCAGCCTCACATGTCTTTTGCCATCTCAATGGCAAACCATCCTTGCTTCTGCTTTAAATGCCCCTCATATCCCCCCTCCTGGAAAGCAGCAGGATCTCCTCTTTGCTTCCCTCTGACTAATTGTCTTGGGCCATCTGATGTTGAAATAATCCATAATTGCTTAATCTATCCACGTCTGTGTGGCAAGAAACGGAAAAGCACTTTAGAAAGATCAATCATCTAAAATCATTGAGCAGCATATTGGAAGCAGAGTCGTCATCTGCTCCCAGCTGACAAAATGATGGTGGGAAGATAAAGGCTGGAGAAGAGGCTGTCTCTGCCTTCATAGCTTTTTGATTCTGAGACCGATTACCAGGAGCACTAACTGTTCTCCGTTTGTGCTAAACAAAGATAATAGCGTTGGAAGTCACAGACACATAAATGATACAACAATCAAATAAACGACACCCTGCCCCTCATCTCCTACCCGCCCTCGCTCACTGACAGATGAGGAAGCATGGTGCGAAGAAAACCCTTTGCCGTGGGGACCTGGGTCACCGGCAACCCAGAGGGAAAGAGAAGCCAGCGTGGCCCCGAGCAGCTGAGAAGAATGAAAAGGTTCCATATATTCTCTACGAATTCGAGAAGTCAGAGCTGGAGAAGGCTTGGTGGAATAGGGTCATATCTGTCCTAAAAAATCAAATTACTAGCTATTCAACTAGTGGCACAACGCACTGAGCTGTGGAGATGACGAAAATGCAGGCTGTCCAAGGTGAGGGAGACCCTTTTTGCTCTGCTGCTGTGACAGCGCCCACTTCCCAGAGCCCTAGACTCCCCAAAAACTCATGGCTCCTGGCCCCAGAGTCTCCATGTCCTCTGCAGAGGCTAAGCTGGGACAGGGACAAATGTCCACAAGACAAATAGGAGTTGGCAGGCCAGGTGTCCTTGCGTCCCTTCAGAGCTGAAAGTTCTGGGCACAGGGAGCCAGGGGATCCTTGGATGATAAGAAATGCCCTGGAAGCAAGGCTAAGGGCCTGATTTCAGGATAAGCCACCCAACCCATGCGATCCAGACACACAGCACAAGGGACCGAGCACATACGTAGGTGTCTAAAGAGCCTGCCACCAGTTATATGGCCACTAATTTGATTAGTTTTCCTCCCACCAGGATGTCTGCTTTCCACTTGCACGACTCACCAGACCCACAAGTAAATAACCATCTCTATACCTCAATGCCAGGGATCCTTCACAGTGACCTGTGAAGGTCAGGTCTGGACATGCATCATTTCATAATGCGGATATTTGCTGAGAAGCATGTAGCTAAATGATTGTGCCATTGTGTGAGTGTCACAGAGTGAACGCTGAAAGGCTTCAGTGTCACAGATGCTACAATCTAAGGAGACCACCAGCTTTAGTAAATGAAAAGACCTGTATGGTACGAGACTACATTTTAAACCACTAACAAAGTATAGGAACTTCTACAGGTAATTAATGTAATTAAATTATTTTATCCCCCAAACAATGTGAGGCAAATATTGTTCTCTCCAGCATACAGATGAAAGTGTGGAGGCATGGGAAGGCTTGGCAGTTGGTCAAGGACACGTGGCTTTGCACTGTGTGTACCTCATCTTCTTGAATAATGAGCAATACCCTCCATATCTCTCATCAGAAATACTTGATCCAAACAGAAACCTTATACCCATTCTCCCTGTCAGTGAGCTCAAGCCATGAGGACCATTGGGGATACATGCCAGAGAAACCTTGGTCACTGAGGAGGTTCAAAGTCAGAGTGACAACAGGTGCCCGAGGAACATACCACAGTAACCGCCACCCAACCCCTCTCTACAGTAGCTGAAATCCAGCTTCATCAAAGCTAAACCACATAATCCCGAACAGTTGGTCTGTGTCTAAAGGAGGATATCTGACCCACCTGAGGCCTGCTAACGTGCTAAGAGTTGCCAAGACCAGAGCACACATATTACGTCTGGCCCTCCAGCCTCTGTAGGTTAAAGAGGGGGGGTCTGGATGCAGCCAAGATGGCAGAACACTGGATAACTGGCTGACTCATTGCCATTGCTATTTGTGAATAGCTTGTAACTGGGGGCTAAAGTAAGGAAATGTGGTTGTAGAACATCCTGGAGTCCCACATTTCAGCTAACAAGTAGCACAATGAGCACAGTGGGCCACGCTATCCCAGGAGCTTCATCAACAGGTAGAATCTAATCAGAAAACCCAAATCCTACCTAGGGTTATGTGTATGTTTCCTCACTAGGCCTCTTTACTACATACATGTCCCCCATACAATGTATCCCTGCTGCAAGGAAAACCAGCAAGCCAGGATTCAGTCAGACTCAGCGCACCCTTGCTGGGAGGCTGAGGAGCACTTTGCCTATTGGCTTCCTGAAATACTCCGTCTCTCATGGAATCGGTAAGCCAAGATACAGTGGGTTACCAGATACCCTGGTGCACAGCAAGCTCACTAAGCCCAAACGCCTAAGAGGCCAGTAAGTAAGATGAACCATAGGGTTTATTGTATTGTGTGAATTTAGGATGTCCCCCTCAGGCTAACACGTTTCAGCGCTTGGTATCCAGCTGGTGATGCCATTTTGGGGAAGCTGTGGAGCTTTAAAGAGATGAGAATTAGCTAGAGAAAGTGGATCACCGGAGGTGGAGGAGCAGCATCAAGGGCTATAGCCTGGCCCCCAATTCCTTGATTCCTAACTGCTCATGGCCTCCTTGCCACAGCTGTGAGCCACCTCTGCCACCAGGCTTTCCCCACCTTGGTAGGCTGAGCCCCTTCAAGCCGTGATCCCCCCCCCAAAATCCTTCCTTTTGGTTGTTCTTACAGAAGACCTGGGTTCAAATCCCAGCACCCACATGGCAGCTAACAACTGTCTGTAACTCCATTTCCAGGGGATCTAATACCCTCTTCTGTCCTCCTCAGGCATTGCATGACATGGGTGCACTTAAACACACACAGACATAACACTCATACACATGAAATAAAAATATAGAAAAGAAAAAAATTTTTTTTAATCCTTTCTTTTTTAGGTTGATTCTTCTCAGGTATTTGCTCACAACAACATAAAAGTAACTATTTAGTGTTTAGAGAGAAGCCATTTATTGGTATCGAGAAGCAGTAAGGGAAACTGAGGCTGGTGGAGGTGACTGAGCCTAGCTGGGCCAAGGCCAAAGTGAGGATGAAACATACGAGGAAGGAGGAATTAAGAACCATAAAGTAAAGGCTGGGGAGACAGCTCATTCTATCAAGTTCCTGTCTCACATGCATGAGGACCTGAGTTCAGATCCCCAGCTAGCCATTAAAAGCCAGATGTGGCGGCACGTGTCTGTAACCCCAGCACTGGGGGCAGGGGAGCTCAAACAAGCAGGTCCCTGAAGCACAAATTAGTAGCCATTCAACTAGTGGCCTCCACATGCATGCGGACACACTTGCGCATGAGTATACACTCACAGTAACAAGCGTATAAACCACACAGAGAGATAAAGAGATGAGAGAGATGAGAGAGAGAGAGAGAGAGAGAGAGAGAGAGAGAGAGAGAGAGAGAGAGAGATATAAAGAACCCACACATTAAGCATTATCAGTGTATCTGGGCAAGACTCCTGGGCTGTGACTAGGTGACTGGGTAAGCTGATTTGCAAAGGAATATAATGAATGGGAGCTAAAGAGCTACATTTTGGATCCCAAGGCACGCATTTCAGAAAACATATGCAGACAAATAAGAGACAAGGAACGGGGCGAGCGGGGAAGGAGGGAGAACACCATGGCCTCCTCCCTTCCCATCACTTGGCTTTAGCCACAGAATAGGTAAACCAGCAGACAAAGGGCTGGGCCCACCCTCCAACCACAGCCACAACAAAAATGGCCGAGTCCTAACAGCTCCTGACAAGGCACAGCGACTTCTCAAATTATTTGAATATGAGCATAGCTAAAAACAGTAAGGTCACCATATGATGTTATCAAAGGCATTTGAGCTCTGTTTTCTCTTAATATATTTTTATTGGAAAAATAAGGAGATCTTAATGTTTGAGTCTGAACCGATGTTGTCGTGAAGTACAGAGCTGGGGGGTGGGGGGGGAGGTGGCAATCTTACTTCTCCTTGCTCTAGAAATCATCTCATATGGTGGATCGGCAGCCCACTAATGAGGAGCACCTCTGAGGGCAAATGACTCCTGGCTTTTCAGTCTATCACATCCTCTTTGATTTGCTTAGGCTGGCCATAGCACTGTTAAATTTGAAATACAAAGAGAGCTGAGACAGTCATAGAAATAGCAAAATATCTAAGATACCCTAACAAAATGCTCTCATGGAGGAAAACTCTAAACTCAAGGGGGGAAAGGCTTATTTTTTTGAAAAGTGAGAGAAATGAAGTGTATCATTTTGTGAGTAAACTTATATTCGTTCCCCATATTTAAAGATGCCAATAGTAACAACATTAATCTACAAATTTAAAGCAATGTGAATAATATTTCAGAATTCTTAGAATATAAACATTTTAGGGTGGGAACACGGGTCTAGATTTGTTAAAAAAATAAAAATAAATTTATGTGAAAAAAAAGAATATAAACATTTTAAAACTACATATAAAAAAGAGTTCATAGGTAGCTAGGTCAATTTTCATAATAAAAAGAATTCAAAAGGGCAGTATAATGGGAATAGGCAAATAGTACTGTAAAACAATAAGGACTTTGAATATATGTATTTATGTATGGAAATGTGACATATGATAGAATATTACCACGGACCAGTGGGAAATCATGTTTTTTAAATAGATGTCACTGGAATGTTGTATTACTGAATAGAGGAAAATCTTAAATACAGAAAATCTCTGGATGACTTAAAGATCTAAATATGAAAGATGAATCTATAAGTCTAATTTTAGCTGTAGAAGAATATTTTGTGATATGAGGTGAAGACCTTGTAAATTGTAAAAGTGTTTTATAAATTCAAGTGAAGTATTTCTGGCCCAGATTAGAGAAGGAATAGCAGATGGATGCCGTGAGAGGACAAAGTTGTGTTTAATGTTGAAAATTAACAAATGGATTGTTGTCTAGATTTAAAATAACAATTTTCATAAATCAAACAAAATGGGAAATCAACATATAAATGGAAAAGGGAAGCAGGAAGCCAATTCAGGAAAGAGGAAGTCCACGTGGCTACCAAATGCAAAGAAATAATCAGCTTCTTTAGCAACTAAACTGTAATAGTAAGATGCTTTTTTAGCACTTCTGTTTGTTTCCTTGTTTGTTTTACGTACAGAGGATTGTGCCCAGGGCCTTATGCATGCTAGGTCAATGTTCTACCACTGAGCTATGTCCCCAGCCACAAGGTATTATTTTTGACAATCCAAATGCCCCAATTTAACAATCAGACAGGGGGCTGGAGAAATGGCTCAGCAATTTGGAGCACGGGGCTATTCTCTCAGAGGACCAGGTTTAGTTCCCAGCACCCACATGAAAGCAGCTTGAAACCATCTGTAACTCCAGGTCTAGGTGATCCAAGGCCCTCTTCTGGCCTCTGCAGGCATTTGTGCACACATGTACAAAACACTCGTATGCATAAAATAAAAATAGATAGCCCTCAAATGTTTTTAAATCAGATAGTGCATGCTGGAAAGACTTGGAGAGACCAAAACACTCCTGTACTTTCCCTGGGATGTGCTTACAGCTGTGTTTGTTATGAAGAGCAGCATGGCAAGACTTAACAAGGGCAAAAATGTCTAGACTCTAAGTCCAGAATTCTTCAGCATTTTAATCATACAGCCAATTGATATGGCAAGGAATTAGGGACAGCTTAAAGAGTCTATCAGTGGGGGCTGGAGAGATTGCTCAGTGATTAAGAGCACTGGCTGCTCTTCCAGAGGACCCAGGTTCAGCTCCTGGAACCCATATGGCGGCTCACAGCCATCTGTAGGTCCAGTACTAGGGGATCCAATGCCCTTTTCTGATCTCCATGGGCACTGTATGACACAGGTATACTTACATACATACAGGCAAAAACACTCATCAAAGGGAAATAAAAATAGTCAGGCATGGTGGCATATACCTTTGATCCCAGGGCTGGGCAGCCAGAGGCAGCCAGATCTTTCTGAGATCAAGGCCAGCCTTATCTACATAGCAAGTTCCAGGGCAGCTGGGGTTACAGGAAGACCCTGTCTTAAAAAAAAAACAAACCCTAAAAATAAATAAATAATTCAGAAGAGTCTATCGTTAGGGAAACTGATTGATGCAAGGAACAGTATTATGGAATGGCATGTCAGTAAGAGCAATGAACTATAGGTGACAGTAATATAAATAGACTTGTTAAGCTAGTGCTGCCCTCCACTTCTGGGTGGAGAGGAGTATCTGAGGGCAGACGTGGCCACACAGAATAGTTAGGAGAGCTGCAATGGAAAATGCTGACCATGCCAAGTGCTGAGAAGGAACTGGAGTGCCGTTTCTGGTAATGCAACCACTAGGAAAACATGTTGGCAGTACTGACTACAGTTGTACCCATAGCTGTGTCCATATATGTGATGGCAAGAATCTACATGAATGGTCATGGCACCATATATGATCATCCATGTGAACAAGGTGGCACATGCCTGTGACCCCAGCACTCAGGAAACTGAGCTGGAAGATCTTGAATTCCAGGCCAGCCTGGACTTTACATACTTTTTTCTTTTTTTTATGTGTATGAATGTACTGTCTGCATGTAGGTTTGTGCACCTGTGTCATGTAAAGCCGAGGAGGTCAGAAGGGGTGTCAGATTCTCCTGGAACTGGAGTTAAAGACGGTTCTCAGCCGCCATGTGGTTGCTAGGCATCAAACCCTGGTCCTCAGCAAGGGCAGTTGGTGCTCTTGACCGCTAGGCCATCTCTCCAGCCCATGGATTTCATATACTTAATAGAATAGAATGAACACATTTTGGTATATTCATGCAATTGAATACCACATTAAAATGAAAATAAGCGGGCAGTATGGATTAACCTCACAAATATAATGTTTAATAAAATAAGTCAAATTAAAAGGAGAATATTACAAAAATTCATCATTGTAAAAAAAAAAAAGTGAAATTAAGAGAATTTGGTTAACTCAGTGAAAATCCACCAAGCTGGCTCCTTCTAATTTGTATAGTTTTCTGTATGCATATTATATCTCAATAAGGATTTACATAATAAAAACCAGAGTGCTGGCACACTAGGAGATTGAGTCTACCCTATATACCTGAAGTTGCAGGGGGGAAATAGATAAATAAAAACAAAGACTAGAAACACATTTAGAAAAACTGATGAAAGAGGAACAGAGAGGAATCTGGTTTGGGTCTACATGAGAGGTTGGAGTGAGGTGGTTTCAGAATTAACAGAAAAAACTACTTTTAAACTCTGGCCCAATTGCTTCAACCATTATTAATACTTTGACTAATGAGCTTGATTTCACAGGGCAAATACCAATGTAATCAAGAGATAAAGGGAGAAAAGAAGGGGAAGGGACCAAGGGCAAGAGAGAGTGCCAGGGGCAAAACTCAAAAAGGAAGAGATAAAGAGATATTTGACCTTTGAAGACTCCTCTGGAGAGTCTCCTCCCCAGTGTTATTTGATTACATCTTTACAAAAGCAGGGGGTAGGGAGGGCAGGGCCCAGGGTCCCTTGACTTTTCTAGGTGGGTTCAGCAACACGGGCCTGCTGGGCTTATTACCAGGTGCAGGTAGATTATTTTTCATCACAAACTTCAGCTCCCTTTCTTGGTGCCTAGTGGAAATAGTCTCGTTTAGCATAAAATGACCTGCTGCAGGCAAGGGAGTCACTGGTTCCCAGAAACCACACTTCATTTGGGTGTTCTGCTTTTGGACCATGGTTTTGTTTTAGTTCTTTTGATTTAGAAGACTTAACTAAATTCAAAAAGGGCTCCCAGCTAGACTGAAGTCACACTCCAAGGCTGTTTGGAGCTTGGGCTTTCAGAACTAGAGATTTTGAATTAGTCTCTATGGGCTCTTGCTCCCTCCATTTTGAACTCATAGTCTGTTTTCAGTCAATGCTCAGCCTTTCGAAGTACTTCAGGACAGGTACAAGATTGAGGAACCTTCATCCTTCCATGTCTCATACAGGGAGCTGGAAACCTTGGGCTTTGGAAACTGTATCTAAGACCTGCCTATGGAAACTATCACAATTCTTTGTTTTCTTTTTATGAAAGGCCTTCAATGTGTCAAATTATGTTTCATTGTAGACATTTCCATCTAGCAATATTCCTCAAATAATTGCTCATCTGATAAGTTCCTTGTCTCTTCCTCTCCACACCAAGGCCAAATGAGTTGTACTCTACCACATCTGTATAAATTTCTCAGTGAATGCACATCTTTACATATGCACTATGTGAGCGTGGATGTCTCATTTACTGAAGTGGGAGTATTTTGAGCACAAGACTCTATTCTGTTTGCTTTTGTAGCATCCCATGCCCAATACAATTTCTAATGTTTGCTGAGTACTTGGGAGTGTTTACAACAGTTTTACCAATTGATGCATTGCTTATAGGACTGACTGTGATGTCTGATACTAATTTTAAGAATGGAGTTTGGGCCGGGCATGGTGGCGCGCACCTTTAATCCTAGCAGAGGCAGGCTTGGGAGGCAGAGGCAGGCAGATATTTGTGAGTTCAAGGCCAGCCTGGTCCAGAGTGAGTTCCAGGCCAACTGGAGCTATAGGGAGACCCTATCTTGAAAAGACCCCCCCCAAAAAGAATGGAGTTTGGGGGAGGGGTGTGGAGAGGCAGCCTAGCAGTTAAGAGCATGGCTAGTCTTGGAGGGGACCATGGTTTGGTTCCCAGCACCCACCTGGTGGGTAACAACCATCTGTAAGTCCAGGGGATCTAATGCCCTCTTCTGGCCTCTGAGGGCATTGCATGACATGGGTGCACTTACATACATGCAGGCAATATACACTCATACACATAAAATTTTTTAAAAATGTATGTTTTTAAAAGAATGGAATTTAGGCTTCAAGTTAAAGAGTCAGATGGTAAATTATATGGTCGTGAAAGAAAATTCCATACTGTTCCTGAGGGAATGATTTGCAGGGTAGCTCTCCTGCTCCATCCCTACCACTCATCCTGGTTGGCCCTGTCTCTACTCTTCCATCTTATATCTCTTCTCTTTTTGTTCCTTGAACACTTCTTCAATTCTTTGCTCTTTCTTTTGCTTTTTTAAAAATAACCCAACAAGTTTCTTTAGGGTTGCTTGCAGGGTCCTGGCTGAGGGATTATTACAGGAGCACAGGCTCTTTACCACCGACTACACCACTAAAGAAATATCTCCCCCTCTGCTGTAATTAATATGTTCCTATAGATACTTAGGGAGAAGTGTGGGGCCTTGAGGGCCTCTCCCCATTAGCTGCTACTACCTGCCTATAGGTCCTCTGGGAGATTGGACTTGAGGGAACTTCTACCCCCCCATGACAGAATGTTGACAGGCCCAGTCTTATACAGGTCTCATGCTGGTGATTATAACTACTGTGAAATCAAGAGTGCAATATCCATGTCATGTTCCAAAGACAGCATATATTTTGTCCTAGTCCTTTACCTGGCTCTTCCATTCTTCCTGACACATCCTCGGCAATGTTCCCTGAGCTCTGGAAGAGCAGTACAGGAATCCCATTGGCAGCTGAGTATTCAACAGTCCCTTGTTCTCAGAACTTTGACCAGTTGCAGTTTGCTGCCCACTTCAAGGAGCTCCACTAGTCAAAGCTGATGGTAGCACTAGTATGTGGGTATAAACATATTTACTTAGGCAGTGATTTGATGGGCACATCATGTCCATTTAGCAGAACAATAGTAGCTTCCCTACTAAAGTCTATGGCCTCTCTAGTCATGGCCTTTTGGCCAGGTTTACAGTATCAGACATGATTCCCTCTTATGGAATGAGCCTCAAATTGTCCCAGAGACTGGCTGGTTATCCCCATAACAGTCATGCTACTATTCCACAAATGGACACATCTTGCTTGTCAAGTTGTTATTGTAGCTGTCAACATCCATAGTTAGGTAATACTGCTGGTAACTTTTCCCCACCAGCAGCCTACATAGCACCTTTCAGTAGATGAAATCCAGCCAGCAGCCTGCCTTTATATGTGACTTGTGTTTCTCTCTTACAGCTTTCAGTATGCTTTGTTCTGTATAGTTAGTGTTTTAACTGTAATATGATATAGGGAGTTTCTTTGCTGGTTCTGTCTACTTGGTGTTCTGTGTGCCTTTTGTACTTGGGTGGGGATCTCTTTCTCTAGATTTGGGAAATTTTCCTCTGTGATTTCATTGAAAATATTTTCTATGTCATTGATACATAATTCTCCTTCTAGGCCCATAGTTCATAGATCTGTTCTTTTTATCGTGGCCCCCAAATCTCACATATTCTGTTGCTACTTAAAAAAAAAATCATTGACCCTGACCAAATGATCAAATTCTTCTATCTTGTCTTCATGCCTTGATATTCTGTTGTCCATACAACCCATTCTATTGGTGAACCTTTCCACTGAACTTCTTATCTGACTTGTTAAATTTTTCATTTCCAGCATCATTTTGGATTAATTTTTTCAGCATTTCTATCGTTATTTAATTATATGTCCATATGTTAAATTGACTTACTTCACTCAGCTGTTTGTATTTTATTAGAATGCATTCAGGAGTTTATTTATTCTTTGAATTCTTTAAACACAGCAAAAGAAACTATCAGCAGAGCAAATAGGCAACCCACAGAATTGGAGGAAATCTTTGCCAGCAATATTTCAGACAGAGGCTTAATATCCAGAATTTACAAAGAATTGCAGAAATTAAATACCAAAGAAATAACTGGAAGTCAATAAATGGGCTAATGAAATCAACTGACAGTTTTTTAAAAAGTGCACAAGCAGTCAATAACATTGACAAGTGTTGGGGGAAGTAAAAATTAATTAAAGCTACTTTGAGATACCACCTCACCCCAGTCAGGATGTCTATCATCAACAAATCTGACCATACATGTTGGACAGGATTTGGACAAATAATGACATTTATTTCCTGCTTCTGATAGTGCGACTTAATAAAGCTATTATGGAAATCAGTTTGGAGGGTCATTTAAAAAAAGTTAAAATACAGCTACAATATGGCCATGCTATTCCATTCCTGGACAGAGTCCCAGACTACTTTATACCCCATCCCAGAGATATTTGCACATCCATGTATTTAGAATGGCAAGGAAATGGAACCAACCTAGATATCCATCAACAAATGAATGGATAATGAAAACGTGGCACATATACAAAATGGAATATTATTCAGCTATAAAGGAAAATTAAATCATGAAATTTAGGGAGAAATGGATGCCCTTAGAATATTAAGTGGGAAACTCAGAAAAAAAAAACCACATGGTTTTCCTCATATGTGGATCCTCATCTATAATGTATACATGTCCATATGTAAACAGATGTAAGTATGGGTATAGTGTAACATTCAAAAAGAGAACAAGAAAGGAAAATATTAGGTGATGAGAAGGGACAGAATGCATTAGGTGATGAGAAGGGACAGAATGCATTAGGTGATGAGAAGGGACAGAATGCATTAGGTGATGAGAAGGGACAGAATGCAGGCAAAACCACACAGCAGCTGTGAAAGAGGAGGTAAAGCAAGCTGTTTTTCGAGTTTCAGCTGTCATAGTTCTTTTGTGGTGGTAGAATAGTGTGGAAAATGTAACAGTGAACCGCTGAGTGAAGCCCATCACTCCAGAATGGCTGTTTTGCATAGAGTTGACCATGATGCACAGTGATTGGGACTGGGTAGCTGTTCTAACTGTAGAGAAGTTTATGGTGATGCACAGACTTTGGGATTGGGCAAGTTGTTTGTGGAGTGGTTGCCTTGATCTAACCATGATGTTATTTGTGAGTTCATTACCATAAAGTTATTTTATGTGCTAAGTCGCTGATTAGCTAATTACTACATAATTGGTGATTTTTAGAGGAAATGTGGGTTTTTCATGTTAGGTGTGCTTTTGAGTTGAGACTTGTGCATCTGGAGTTAGTTGTTGGTTGGGGGATTTCTGCTTATGTGTTTATTTTTTAAATGGAGGTCATGTTTCTTAGTTTGTTGCAGATGTTTACTGTAATGTTTGGTGTGGCACTAAGTGGTAGTAGGATGAAGTATAATTTTCCTCTGTTAGAGGACTTTATCAGAGCACCAGACTTTGTCCTCAGTCCTGCCTCAAGAGTTGGACATTGTCTGCCACAACAGCCACTATCCAGGGATAATACCACTAGGAAACTACTCAACAATATCTCCTCAGTACCAAATGCTTTAGGAAGGAAAGGCCATTGACAGTACTGTGTGTATTAATATATTAGTTATTATAGGCATGGGTGGGAAGAAAAAAGAAAAAAGCATGGCAAATGTAGTAATTAATATTTAGTTGGTAGATGTGAGGTAGAGGAGGTGAACATAGATGAGGAAGAGCTATAGAGGAAAGGTAGTGAGAAACACAGGCGTTTGGTCTACAGATTGACTGAAAAGAGTGCTAATCTCGTTGGGATGGATGTGCTTCCAATTTTAACTCTTCTCCATTTTCCAACACTAATTGGTTGGTTGCTTTGTTTTCTGTGAATCCTCCTGGAGGTATTTCTTCACTAGGAATTACATTTCCCTCGGCTGTTTAGTGGGGGAGACTTATTGGAAGACTAGTCTAGTCCATCTGTAGGAACATTTGAATTTCAGTTAAGGTTTAAAGACCATGGTGGGGTACTGGATGGGAAAGTATGGTTTGTACACTATTTTGATGAAAGAATATCAGTATTTAAGTAATGTGATGAAGGAGTGGGGGGGAAGAAGAGTAAGTATGATCAAGAAGGAAGGAAGACATGTGGGAAGTAGGAAGACATGTGGGAAGTAGGAAGGCACGTGGGAAGTAGGAAGGCATGTGGGGAGTAGGAAGGCATGTGGGAAGTAGGAAGGCATGTGGGGAGTAGGAAGGCACGTGGGAAGTAGGAAGGCATGTCACATAGGAAGAAGGAAGGCATGTGGGAAGTAGGAAGGCATGTGGGAAGTAGGAAGGCTATTGTAGAATGTAGATGAGACTTGTAGATTTAGAAAGGAGAGGGGAAATCATGAAGTTTTGTTCTGATGAGATAAAAGTTGAAATATAGTGGCTTAACAATCAATATGCAAAACTGAAAATATATATATATATATGCCAATTAGAGAAACTAAACTACTAAAACATTAGGAAAAAAGAGGAGCCAGAACAAACTAAAAAAGCCATACATCTATCCCAAATATATGTTCACATCCACAGACAAGTACACATACAGAGAGAGAGAGAGAGAGAGAGAGAGAGAGAGAGAGAGAGAGAACCATGAGCCAAAGAAAATATTCCATCCTCTTAAGTTGGCTGTGTCAGGTATTTTGTTACAGTGTTGATAAATCTAGCACAGAAAATGCCCTATTATATCAACTAACAATCATTTAGACAACAAGGCACGTTTATGAAGATATTAAGCTCCATGGAATAACTGAGACTGTGTAAACCCAGTCCCTTATTTCTAGCTCTAGCGACACACCCACTTATACCAATGAGATATTCTGAATGGAATGGACTTCTCTTTTTCATTTCACTTTGCCAAAGGAAGCAGAAGCACCATTTACTATTTGTCATTTAGAGAAAAACCCCATCCCACTTTTGAATGGTCCTTTAGCCATAACAATTTAATGACACCCTCTTCTAGAAATAACTCTCAATTTTGCAAGTCAAGATGGTAGATAAATATCCCCAGAGGAAACAAGCACTTTCCAGCTCCTGTGTCTCCGGACTGTGCAGATGTGCACCCTTCCAGAAATGCAGTTTTCGATGCCAAGCTCAACAGGTTTAGGTGCATTTTCTCGAAGCAGATACTGAACATCATGTGTGCCAGAGGGGAAGGACTGGGTTGATCATGCTTTAGGCAGAATGCTTTCTGGGATCAACCCTCTCCTCCCCAAACTCTCAAAACTCCTGTAGTTGGGCTGAGCACAGTGGTGGCTGCTTTGCTTTTAGCTTCAGCTAGAGTAATAGACGGTTTCCAGCCAACCAGCACTGGTAGATTAAAGTCAGTCAATGGCAGCCTGAATGTCAGGTACAATATGCTGAACCATTAAGGTCCTTTCCTTGATGTAGGTAATGACAGTACCAAAGAGAGATTGTAGAGTCACCAGACATTCAATTATTTGATTTTAAGTGTCTGCTATGAAGCAATTACCTACAGAGGAAATAATAGGGATGCTGAAAAAGTCAGCCATGTTTTCTCATCTCTAAAAATAGGCTTGTCAATAGAACCCATGATTCTTTGAGAACCTTCTGTGATCAAAACTGAACAAAGTATTTTGCATTTATCATCTCAGTTCATTCTCCTAACAACTTTTTAAAGCTTTTATGGTTTGAATATGTCTTTTACAAGCTGATGCGTGTGAATGCTGGGTCCCTAGCTGGAAGCACTATTTTGCATGGTTCTAGAACAATTATGACACAATCCTAATTGGCAGCCTTACACAGAAAGGGGCAAGCCTTGAGCTACAGCCCAGCTGTCCTTTTAGCCCTAGCTTTCTGTTTTCCAAGACGTCAACAACTAGCCTCAGGCTCTCACTGCTACTGCTGCAGCCACCCTGAACTCTGCCACAGATTTCCTGCCATGATGGTCTCTACCTTCCCAAGCCATGAGCCCAGAAGAAAGCCTTTCTCCCTTAAGTTGTCAGATGTTCTCTCACAACATTAAGAAAAGCAACTAAAATAAGGATGAACATCATTATCCATGTTTTAGAGACAAGCACTCTAGAGTCCAGACAACAGTGCTAATAAGTGGCAGAGCTAAGGGTCAACACATACCTGCTTGGCTTTGAAGTATAGTGAGTTAGAGAGAAATACGTTATTTGCTAAAGAACATAATGGTGGAGCTCGGTTGGTATGCTTATGAAAGTGAGCACTCTCTTATCATATAGGCAAATAGAGTCCAGAACTTAAGGAAAATAAAAGCAGGAAGATAGTCAGATAGTTGGTGCTGGATTCACAAGAAATGGACTAACACCCGTCCTGCTGATGCCCAGAGTCAACAGAGTGAGCTTGGATTGTGACTTTCTCCCCCATAACCAGGAGATTTGAAGTTTCTCTTCTGAATTCATCTTGGTCTAAATCATCTTTATATTCCTTACGACATCTTGCACAAGGCTTTGCAATTATTAGGTGTTAAATAAATATTTGTAGGAGAAAGAAAGGAATAAGGAATAGAGAACGTAAGCTATTTACAGAAAGACTACTAGGAAATAAACCAAAACAGTGTGGGCTTGATGAGGGGTTCATTACCCTTCCGGAAGTCTCCATCTGCTGTTTGAGTCCCAGCACCTTTTCCTCTGCAAAACTGTTCAGAATATTATTTTAGGAACATCTTGCTGTCCATTTACATATACTACCATGCCGAGTCTGTCATTTAACAAATAATTGTCTATCCACTTCTCTCTTATCCTTTCATGGAGCATTCTGCCTGCATCTCCCCACTTACTGTGTATGTTGAGAAGGAAAGGGAGAGTTATTCAGCTCTGAGTTTCCCTGCACACTTGGGGCATTGCTCCAGTTAAATGAAGGAGTTCATAAACTTGACCTAATAAACAAGCTTCCATCCAGCCTGCACCTGTAAATCCTCCTAATGACCAACTGTCCTGTGATCCACTGCTTGCTTAGAATGCCGTAAACAACAGCCTCATCTGACACAGGTCAGAGGAGGTTCACCTGCCAGGATAGGGACCCCCCCCCCCCGCTCCTTTAAGGCTCTTGAGCCTGGCGAGGTAACTACAGGAACTAACTCCCTCCTCTTCACTAGATTCCTCAATAAGCCCCCTTGGGAGGGGCCCAAGCTGGAGCGATAGCCTGTTTTCTTTAAGTGAGAGTGAAGGCCAGCTTTGAATGCTACAAGAGTTCCTTGAAGCTTGAAGTGTTCAATTTTACTTCGCTATGCCCCCAGTATAATCCATTGAAAGGGCACTGTCCTTCAGGCCTTTCAGCTGGGCTGACAGCTGCCCGCTGATTAATTGACAGGTTAAAAAGATTGATTCCACATGTCAGAGCTGTAACCCTGCCAGAACAATACAGCTGTCACTTGGGCTGTAAAACAGACGCTTACATTAGCAGTCCTGACAGAGCTGCGCACGGACACATGCACCTGCCTTTATGGAGAGCCTAAACGCACAGCCAGGCTGAGATTAATCATCTTGAAAGCAACAGTGGAAGATCAAATAAATGTTTCTGTGATGGAAATAGTGGTGGCAGTGCTGCTTTGGCATGTTCTTGGTCTGCAGATGGTGCCCAGTGGACAAGCTATGAATGGCGCAAGGAACAAGGTGGAGTTTCCACAGTTGTCTGCGGTTGCCACCTGCACTTCTAGGTCCGGGTCCCTCCACCGCATACTTACAGGCGACTCCCTGGATTCATAGGTCTGCTTCACCACTTGCTGAAACTCTTGTCACAGGGCTAAGCCTCTTCAGGCCACCAGTTTGCATACAACCAGGCCACCTCCATGACAGCGTGTTTATGGAAAGATTGTCTAAAACCTCCATGAATGGACACACTGCATACACCACAAAGCCGAAACTTGAATATGGCCAAACAGGAGAGACCCCAGCAGCCTGCAGACAGCTGTTTTCTGTTTAGAAAACATCTGGGGGTACCAAGGACATCTGAACGTGTAGACGCTCTTCTAAAGCATTTCAACTGCCTGTGAAGAGTTTCAAAATAGAAATACCTGGGCTGGAGAGATAGCCTAGCGGTTAAGAGCACCGACGCTCTTGCAGAGGACCCGGGTTCGATCCCCAGCACCCACATGGCGGCTAAGAACCGTCTGTAACTCCAATTCCAGGAGAACTCCAGTTCCAGGGGAATCCGAGACCCTCTTCTGACCTCCGCGGCATTGCACGACACGGGTTGCACAGACCTGCATGCAGACAGTACATTCATACACCTACAAAAAATAAATAAAAAAAAAAAAAAAAAAAAGAAAAAAAAAAAATAAAATACCTTAATATATATATATATATATATATAAACTTCAAATTGAAGTAGCATGAAATCACCACTATGTAATTAGAACAGTTTGGCTAGAAAAATCTCCAGGAAGAATTCTTAGGGAAAGTACTGATTCTATCCAGATTTAAAACATAAAACCAGATCTCACATTCTTCCCACCTACCCTATTCTTTCAGGCCCACATGGAGTTCCCTTTGTGGGCAAGTGACCTTCTTGTTAGGTGACTGACTGACCATGTCAGCACAGAGCAACAGCAGTCATGGTTGCTTGCCGTCCTTAACCAGGGTCTGAAGAGCACCAAATCAAGGATTATTATTTATAAATCTTGTGTGCTGTGCTTTTCCATCCTGAAAATGGTACTTCCCTTAAGATGGTACATCCTTAAGATGCCAACTTCTGAGCGTCATAAAGTAATGGTCTACAGACTTGGCTGCAAATTACAACTATTTGTGAAATGCTTAGAAAATTCAGATTCAAGGGCCCAGCTGAGGCTGGTAGATGAGAATCTCAGGCATCAAGTCTAGACGTCTGTATTTCGAATGTGTTTCCTAACTGATTTTCGTGCGCCTGGTAACCACATACCTTACCAGCTCTCTGCACATCCATTGGCCTATTCAAGTTGACATAAAGTTAACCATGTTTAGTGATATAATTACTTAATGGTATACACATCCATTTGCATTTATGCGTGCATGTATGAGCATGGAGTAGGATCTAGAACATACATTGTTGGCTGGAGAGATGGCTCAGCAGTTAAGAGCTTATATTACTCTTGCAGAAGCCCCAAGTTAGGTTTCCAGCACCCATGTCAGGTGCCTCAACTACCTGTAACTCCAGCTTCAGGGGATCCTACACTCTCTTCTGGCTTCTGTGAGCTCCTGCACACACACACACACACACACACACAAAATTAAAAATGAAATAAATCTTTACAAAAGAAAAGCCTACATTAGACACGAATATTATTTGTCCAAGTACCCTGGATTTGGTATAGGGATAGGAGCATTATAATTTTATGTATTATAATCAACATATTACCTTTGTAGTATACATGACCTAATTTTTTTTAAATAAATAAATTTTTTTATACTTTACAGAAAGGCAAATTTTATTTTATTTTATTATTTTTTTTAGCTTATAATTTTTTTTGGTCTTTTTTTTTATTGATGCTTTGTGTATTTCATACATCATTTTCCAATTCAGTTCAGGCATATATCCCCTTCCCTTCCCCCCACCCCACCCCTACCCATCCCAGATCATGCATTCTGCCGTAACTTTTCTACATCTTTCTCTGCTTTTTTGCTTTGTTTTGTTTTGCTTTCATTTTTTTAACAATAAGTGATAATTTGTGAGTACAAGCATCCTTCATGTAAAACCAATTTGCGAGCAGTTGTGCCCAAACCCACACAGCTCATGGGTCCCGCCACACAGCTCATGGGTCCCGCCATCCAGCAGGGGGGGCTTGTATGTTCAATCAAGTTGATCAAATGAGTGTCCAGTCTATATTGTTGTAGTTTCACCATTCACCCCAATCGCAGCCCTTACATTCTACCGCACCCCCTTTTCCGCAGATTGTTCCCTAGGCTTAGAAAAGGGGCACAGGTGGATGAGAAGCAAAACAGTCTACTTTCTCTGGAGCTGTTGTCTTGGTCTCTAGTCAATTCTGGCTGTTTTCTTTCATGGGCTCCCAGCTTGTCCAGGCATAACCTTTCAATCCTACTAATGAAGCACATGCAATTAGATATATAGGTATTTAAACAGTATAATATATAGCCTTTCGATCCTACTAATGAAGCACACACAATTAGATATATAGGTATTTAAACATTACTAATTGTTATGGTAGGTTACTTAGGTATAGACACAGATGTTTGGATGGTATGTTAATCCATGAATTACATTTTCTTCTGTTAAGCGTGACAAGGTCTTCGTGTGGTTTATAACATCTCCTAACCATTAGAGGATGTAAGCTTGTGGCATCAGCCATGGGTTATTCCTCCAAGGAGAGAGCTAATAGCCAATTAGATTTGGGATATACAGACATATGGCTGCCACTGCTGCACAGTATTTCCAGGCAGATGAGGTGTAGCTGGTGCTGACGGAGGAGTCTTGCTTGACTCAAGGAGACCTATATTTGCTTTATTGGTTTAGTGGTCTTTGGTAACACTCTCTGGCATTCCAGAGACCATCTGTATGTTTGCAAGTGCGGTCTCCATACATCTTTCCCATGTTTATATCAGGTCTTCAACAGCAGGGCCTTATCGCCTCTCTTCCTGCAGATATCCCAGTTTGGAGGCAAGGAGCCTTTACCTTTTGTGGGGGCTTGGATCCCCTGGCCAACTCTCCTTGGTAGAATAATCCATTGTTGATGTCAGAGCTCCTGTATTAATATATTTTGCTTAAGTGCATAGCTTAAGGAGACTTTAGCATTATATTTGGTTCTGACTAGAGAATAATCCTTTTCACAGTTTCTATGTCCATTAGTCAATTAAAGAAGGCAGTTTTACCGATTTTACAAGAGAATACCTCTATAACAGCTGGCTCCAATCTGCAGCGGGAGAACGACCTCATCATCATCATATTTCTCCTTATTCTATGGGGGGGAGTTAAGAAAGTCTCTTGTATTAAAACCTTTGCAGCACCTAGAAGATAAGCTTCATTAGGATTCATTAAAAATCGTTGTTACTAGTAGGATCCAGAGAGGGGCCTGATGTCTGCAGCAATCTGAGGCATTTCTTCCCTTCAATGCCCAGAAGAGTCAATCCTTCTGCTGGCACTTTCTGGTACATCCTACTCACTGCAAAGCTGCATTTTCTTTCTCAGCCATTAAATTGGTGATACTCTGGCCTGTTGGAACATACAAATCCTTTCCCATAGTTAGTTTTAAGATTTGGATTGCAAGGTTTTTTGACAAAAAGTTTTCGTATCTATCTATATCCCCCTTTTTTTATTTTAGGTTTTTATTTTTGACCCATGAGTCTCAAAAAAGCAGTTGTATTATATATACCTATAGGGTGGAATCAAGGCACAGATTTCATCAAGTTCACCCATGCTGTTTTGGGTTACTGTATGTGATTAACTTGGGAAACAAACTTTATTTTTAAATTAAATCATCCTATAGGTGAAAGAGATTGCTACCAGGTGATACTATATGACAGCAAAATTATAGAGAACATTTGTTTATACCAATCCCAAAGTAATTGTTATACAGTTTTTAATTAAAGCTAATGTGGACAACAGCAATTTATATCACCAATTAACGTGAAGAGAAAACCCACAGAATGGGAGGAAACCTTCACAGCAGATACATGACCTAATTTTTAAATTGAATGGCCTATCGCATACATTGAATTTTCTGATTTTAGGAAAATTTTCAAAAGTGGTGTAAGCTTTTATGATATTTAAATTTATTCATGAATATCATTTATACTGATACTATTTTCCTATCTTTCAATGATTTGATGATACTGATGATCTTCTGCCATGTGTTTTGCAACATGAATATTCTCTGGAACTTGGCTAATAAAAATGCTCCCTGAGTCCTTCCCATAGAGCCTCTTCCTCTCAGAAGAAAATTCATCAAGGGAGACCCTAGCTAGACCCTGATGAGCCATCTCTCCAGCCCCCAGTGTGTGTTCTAGATCCTTCTCCATGCTCATCTGCATGCATAAATGTAAACGGATGTGTATACCATTTAGTAATTATATCATTAAACATGGTTAACTTAATGTTAACTTGAATAGGCCAAGGGACACACAGAGAACTGGTAAAGGTATTATTTCTCAGTGCACCTGTGATGCTGCTACTAGAAGAGTTTAGTGTTTGAATCAGGGACTGTGTAAAGATCTCCCTCACCAATGTTAGGGGGCAGCATGCATCCTTTGAAGATGCAACAGAAGAGCAGGGGAAGGGCACAGAGGCTCTCTCATTTGGGGCTAGGACCTTTGTCATCCCCTGCCCTCACACTTCTCAGACAGCTAGATTCATGACATCCCCTCCTGCCACTGTTAGTGCTTACCTTGGGTCTCAAACAGGAGTTACACCAGAACCCTCTGCTTCCCAGGCCTTTAAGTCTCAGGCTGAATTACAGCAGTGGCTTTCATAGCACTTTAGCTCTCACGTATGCACATTATAGGGTGTCTTAATTTCCACAAGTATAGCCATTCTTATGGTGAATCTGTGAGAGAGAGAGAGAGAGAGAGAGAGAGAGAGAGAGAGAGAGAGAGAACAGAGAGAGGGAGAGGAGGGAGAGAAGAGAAAGGGGAGACAGAAGAGGAGAGAGAGGGAGAGAAGGGGGAGGAATAAATCCTATTGGCCTGTTTCTCTGAAAAATGCTAATGTGTAAGGTTACACTGCCACACCTTTGGGGAGGTGCATTCTAAAATGTACCACAAATTCATAGCAGTGGATCTCATCATCGTCTTCCATCCTCTAGGGCCTCTCTACTGCTTCTTGTTCCTTCATTAGAAGGATGCACCTGCTTTTCTGCAGACAGAATATAAAGGGAACAGTTATCCCTTCCTCTTTGCATCAAGGTGGAGAGACAATGATAAGAAAAGACAAAAATCTACTGATTTGATCTTCAAAAATTATCAGTCAAGAACTAAAATGAAATAAAAGACAAGTTTATACCCAATAGGAAAAAAAAAATAGATGACATCAGTAGAACCCAGTGAACTTTCTGCAAGTCACAAAACAAATTATTTTCATTACTTTACAGTCTCAGCTCTTGTTTTTAATCACACCAGGTACAGTTGCTATGAGCAAGGCACTGTGCCATGTGCTGATATAAGGAGAGCATACTCTGCTGTCTGTAGAGTGCATCCAAAGCAGGTGCTACTCATTTCAGCTATAGATATTTCTGATACAAGAGCAAAATGAATGGGTCCAGGAGGACGAGTCATCTGTCACTAGCATCCACAGAAGGAAATCAGGATGCCATATTCACTTCAAGTTAATACTGACTGAGGACTGACTACACCCTGGTGCCAGAGAGCAGCTGAACACATAAACCTGTGGAAAATCCTGCTTTGAACAGGAACCGAAGACATATTGGGTGCACAGAACTGGTTCCCAGACTGGAAAAGGCTGGACAGCAGCCCTGGCTCCCAGCCGTCTTTCTTCCATCCCTGGTTGCTCTTATCAGGGACTATTAAGTTTCTTCTCCAGTTCTTCCATGTGGCATCCACTGTACCCATTGCCAATTCACAATTACAGAACCTCTGAGTGTATCACCTGGGTCCCAATTGTTATTCACAACAAAGGTTGTCTAGCTATTGCTCTAAATCTTCTGTGATCAGAAGTTTGTTATGACACCAAGAGATCTCTGTCTTTTAATTTTGGTTATGGTGTGGAACATGATCTAATGTGGTTTCAATAGCAAGAATTCTTGCTACCTCTAGACCCTTGCTTCTCATAGTTATCATCCAAGGAGATACCCCTTGCTTCAGTGAAAAGAAGACAGAACACAAGAGTCAAATCATGACCTGATGTTTCAAAAGCCAACCTCTAAGCAATGAGTCAAGTCTTAAAAGCATATATTATTCGGGCCTGGGCGTGGTGGCACATATCTTTAATCCCAGCACTCAGGAGGCAGAGGCAGGCGGATTTCTGTGAGTTCAAGGCCAGTTTGGTCTACATAGTGAGCTCCAGGCCAGCTGGGACTAAAGGGAGACCCTGTCTCAAAAACACCAAAAAAAAAGTATATATTATACCAAGTCTGTTTACCTTCATCAAAAAATAAAGGCAGTAAAAACTGAGAGAACGGTGTGCTTGGGTTCAAGTAAAAGGAAAGCAGGGCTGGAGAGACAGCCTAGCGGTTAAGAGCGCCGACTGCTCTTGCAGAGGACCAGGGTTCAATCCCCAGCACCCACATGGAGGCTGAAAACTGTCTGTAACTTCGATTCCAGGAGAACTGTAGTTCCAGGGGAATCCGACGCCCTCTTCTGACCTCCGCGGCATTGCACGACACGGGTGCACAAACCTACATGCAGACAGAACATTCATACACATAAAAATAAATAAATAAAATTTTAGAAAAAGGAAAGCAAAAAGGAGATGATGGAGAATCTCCAGAAGGAATTCCCACATGAACTGACTGAGGAATGATGACTAGCTTCCCAGAACAGAAAAGTCTGTAGGAAAGTCCTCCACCCATACCTCTACCCCAACTCTCTTCATCCCCTAGCAGAGGCAAGGCTTACCCAGCAAGACACTTGAGATGTCTCTAAGACCCCCAGTAGAGAGCCTTGTGCTGGAATCAGGAAGAAAGTGGAGGTAATGGTTTATGCAGACAGACCTCAGACAATAACACTATATTTCCCAGACCGAAGAGCAATGGGATGTCCTCTATGCAGCCACGTGGTACAAGAAGCCAACAATATAATGTGGCTTCTTGGCAGGGACAAAGAAGACGAAAGGCCAGATAGAGATGAGGACACCTCAAAGAACACCAGAGACAGGCTGGAAGGCACTGGCAGTCCTGATGGAGAGCCACAGCCTCACTCCAGCCTCTTCTTTCTGAAATTTTCTAGAATATGGAAGGCTTTCATTTTAGATTGCAGTCTTCATCCCAATTAATGTATACTATAGCACACGGGTGCTTGATGCTAGAAAAATCTTTAAAAGTGTGCATCTTGGGGGCTGGAGAGATGGCTCAGCACTCAAGAACATACTGGCTGCTCTTTCAGAGGGCCTGAATTCAGTTGCCAGCACCCACATGGTAACTAACACCCATCCAATTCCAAGATATTGAATGCTGTCCCCTGGCTCCTGTTGGTATTGCACGCGTGGGTGTACTTACATACAGGCAAGCAAAACACTCATACACATACAATAAAATGAAATTAATAATAAAAGTATGCATCTTGCCCATCTGAGTTTATGAATTGAAATCTTTATCTGCGATAACTTATACAAATGTTTGTCCTGTTGGGCTAAAATGGGTTTTCCTTGTATTTCCATCCAATGTTTCTAATTCTCTTCCTAATCTGAAGAGAAATAGATGAAGTCTTCTCTACCAACACTTCTCTAAGGGTGGTCAGCATATTGGTGCCAGTTCCCTGGCTTCAACAAGTATAAATTTAAGAGTTCACAAATGTTACAGCAATTGGACACTGAGGTCCTAAAGCATGGCCTTATCAGTGAATGTGTCTTGTTGGACATAATATAGACCAGGCAGACACTGTCAAATTATGTGATTTTATTTATATGCCAGTTATAATAATAAGACTCCATATCAAAGCACCAAAAGTTTAAAAACCATACTAATTCTCTATGAACAAGCTGAGAATTGAGAAATACCATAGTAGTCTTCCCTTTTCCATAGGGAATAACTACCCAGGTCCCCAGGAGATGCCTGAAGTGACAGCATTGTCTGGTGTGTGTATTAGACTTTTCTTTGCTATGACAAACCCTTGAGATATTTATTTTTATTTTTATGTGCACATGAATTTTCATGTGCTTGGGTGCACTTGTGCGTGTTGATATCCACACATGTGTGTGCTTGCCCATGTGTGTAGGCCAAAAGTCAACTTTGGGTCTTATTCTTCAGGCATCATTTATCTAACTGCCTTGTTCTCAAGACAGGGTCGCTCACTCCCTGTAACTCATGAGTAGGCTAGATTGGACCAGCAAGTCCCAAAGAACCTGATAAAACTTCTCTCTCTCTCTCTCTCTCTCTCTCTCTCTCTCTCTCTCTCTCTCTCTCCATATCATCTCCGTATATCATATTGTGCCTTTTCACCTAAAGGAACCACTTCATTTCTTCCTTTGGGCATGCACAAGTTGCTGGTGTCCCCTAGCCTTACTCTTTGGATTCATTATGAAGTAGACTAAGGGCCAGGCAAACACAAAACTGCTAGCCATGACAGCTTCTAAGTAGCTAATGGGTGTGTACTGTATACAGCAAGGATAGACACACTGAGCAAAGAAATGGCCACATCTTAGGCAGAACAAAGCAGGATGG
Organism: Rhizomys pruinosus; assembly: GCA_009823505.1. Lineage (NCBI taxonomy): Eukaryota > Metazoa > Chordata > Mammalia > Rodentia > Spalacidae > Rhizomys > Rhizomys pruinosus. The sequence continues at coordinate 3,555,061 of VZQC01003239.1, read as the reverse complement.
AATAGTTTGTCATGCTATTCAGAGTAGTGGGTAATTTAAAATTCATATATTGCTTACTTCTGGATTTCCATTTAGTATTTTTGGACCATTGTTGACTATAGATAACTAAAACTACAGAAAGTGGAATCTTAGATAAGGAGTGCTGAATTGTACACAGCACTGATTTAAATCCTCCAAGAGCAGGGCGGGGTCTTTCTAAACCACTCAACCTCTTTCTTCTCCGTGCTAAGCCACCACACCTCCTTTTCTTTCCCTGCTCACAGCAGTTCCAAGTCCCTGTAGCCTGTCATTTAGTTCTAGCTGCTGGCCAGGAAATTGGGGTTGAAAAGGGGCTATGGCTGGGGGCTGGCTACAGTCAGCAAGACTTTTCTTCCTGCCTCTTTTGCCTCTCCAGCCCAAGTTCCTCTATGGAAAGGTTCTAACCCCAGCCGGGTGGCCCCAGAGAAATGTGATTTGGGCCTGAACAGGCTTTGCCATAAGTCTCTTCAAAGCTTTTATGGTGAGATTCAATATAGATATACAGATCAATTATCTTAAAAGCAGCAAGGAGGCCCATCAAATATTTCTAACTTTAAACAGGTTTATTTCCATCTGCACTTATCTCTGCTATTTAAACTCCATTGCTTGCAGTTAATCTTATGTAATGCAGCATAAGAGGGCTTATTTACTTTCTAATGACATCAATTGGCCATAAATATTAGACATCCAAGGTTCGTTGAAGCTGTGGGGACAGTTTTCCATTCTTACTTGACATTTGACTATTTGCAGAGCTTTCTCTTCTGTTTGTTCTTGTGTGACTCACTTATCGGCTGTCATAGGCCCATGTTCGATTTATTTAAATTGAATGACTAAGTACATTAGGCAAGGCTGTCAGGAGGAGAGAGAATGGGAACTTATTGGGATGAGTGATAAGTCAACACTGCAATAGAGAGTCTCAGCAAAACTGCACAAATCAGAATGCTAAATGGAGGTGAGGAGACAGCCAGAGACTGCCAAAAGCAGGTGCACAGACAAGCAGGCCCCATGGCCCTGAGGATGGCTGATCCTTGCAGCTGAGGTTTCCATGAATCTCAGTAAAGCTAGTGGCAAAATTCTTCCAGCAGAGTGGACACTGAATCTACAGATGATTTAAAGCCTCCAAAATAAAGGAAATTGGTTTACATCTGAACAGGTTTAGAATAGAACATTCCATTTATACTATCTGTTTAATCCTTATTAATAGCCCTGCATTTTTCTTCAGATTACAGCCCAGCATCTTGAGGCTCAGAGATCCTTAGGTTCACCTGAGATCACAGGACCCCGGACCCTGCAGTCTCCTGACCTTAGTACATCAATCCCGTTTTTTACCCTTCATCAGGAAAACAGAGCCCAGCAGGCACTATTCTGCCAGGGTAGCTCCAAACAGAGCGCTAATGTCTTTCCCCTTCTCCTCTGCATGGATTCATCCTGCAGCTAATCTGGTGATTTCACAGAGAGAACAAAGCATAAAGCCCTTTAACTTGGAATTGCCTATATGTGGAGTTCTTCTTCCCAGTTGTTTTGTAGACCCCAACATCTAAGTCATATTTATCCCTCAGTACCCTTTCAGCCTTGACAAACACATGTCTGGAAGGTAAGAATGCAATCCAATATAAACATTTGTTTCAACAAGCGTTTGCAGCTTAGCCACTAGCTGTCCACAATTATGTCTTCAAACTGCCCCACACATGGGACATTGAGGACTGTGACAGTAATGCAGACCTCTAAATTTCTCTGAAGTTCTTTATAGAGAGTAGAGTCATAAGTTACATTCATTCATTCATTCATTCATTCATTCATTCAGTGTTCAGGCCCTGGGCTGATCATTAAAAATTCAATGGTAGGGAAAACACCTGAGATCCTTGCACTTAGGAGCCCATAGCCTCTTTGAAGAGATTGACATGATCCCAATGATATCACACTGATGAATGAGCAATTACAAGCTTTCTCTTTTTTTGGTATTTTTGAAACAGGGTCTCCCTTTAGTCCCAGCTGGCCTGGAGCTTGTTCTGTAGACCAGGCTGGCCTTGAACTCACAGAGTTCTGCCTGCATCTACCTCCCAGGTGCTGGGATTAAAGGCATGTGCTACCATGCCCAGCTTACAAGCTTTTCTTATCCTGTGGAAGAATGTGCCAAAGAAGTGGGGTAGGGGGGATCAGAGTGTATCTCCTCCCTTTAGATGAGAAACAACTAGCTCTAGGAAGAACTGAACCATGTTCAATGTGTGAAGAGAGGAAGGACATCTCAAATAGAAGAATTTGTGCAAGCTCCCTACGGTGACATGAGCACAGCTCAGGAAACCAGAGACTGTAATGTCAGATGAGGCTGGCCAGCTGGGCCAGAGCGGGGCTGAAAAGGGCCTTCTAGACCAGTCCTTTGATCTTTATACTCAGATCGACACGAGCGCACTGAAGACTTGAAAGCAATGTAAACAACAAATACAGGGCAGACTGGACTTGCAAAGGTCAGTCAGGAGGGTCTGCAGTAGCTCAGATAAGAATGATGGTAGCTCAGGCTTGGGTTGTGGTGGGGATCGAGAGCAGAGGGATAGGCAAAACTGTCAGGACTTAGTGTGATGGACTGGAAAGCGCAGGAGAAGTGCTATGGCTGCAGAAGTCAGTTACGCACCGTCGTCTTCAAATAATGCAATTCTACTTCTGTGAATACAAAACCATGAGAGTTATGATCTCTCCCTCTCTCCTCCCCTCTTCTTTCTTCTCCCTTCCTCTTTATACCAATATATTTAAGTATTAAAGGAGCCTGGCTCAGAACAAATGAAAATACCTTCTATGTAATCACTGTCTCAAAATGTACATGCCCCCACCTTCTGGGTAGAGGCACTCCTTGTCATAAGACTCCTGGATGCCTACCAAGGTCACTGCTGGGCACCAATGCCTTCTCTGCTCTAGGGAATATATTTGAATCATTGGCATCTGTTAACAGGTGACCATCACACTTGAGCTAGTCAATATCAGACTCATGTCTAAGATTTTCAAATTTAAGAAACATCAAAGCTAAAATAGTTGGACCCATGTATCCTTTTATTGATAGCACTTTGAGTAGAAAATCCTGTGAAGTCATCTAGTCACAACAAGCTGTTCAAATCATTCAACTATAAAATACCACGATACTAGCCAACGGATTCTATTTTTACCATTGGCAAAAAATTTGGTGGTTTTATTTTTCCAAAAATTGAGATGGGAAAATGATTTTTAGGTTAGGTAAGTTGTGTGTAGATTACTGAGAAGCTCTTCCTGAATTGTTCCTCTCCTGCTTTTTACATCTGATGCTCCTTTGACTTTGGTCCTCTTTCTGGAGTTCAGCTGGGTGGGGAACTATTAACAACCAATAACTGCTGCAGGAGGGAGAGATGGTTTTCTTTAAGAGAGTGACATTAGATAGGTTAACCAGGCTTCAGCAGACAGCTGCACAATGAAGGATATTTGGGGACACAAACTTGACTCGATAGGCTTTAATATATCTGACAGAATACATGAAATCCAGTGGGCAGAGGGGCTATAAGGGGTGTAGATAGGGAGAGACGTCTAAATATGATCAAAACATACTGCATAAAATTCACAAAATTCAATTAAAATAGGTATTTTTTTAAAAAGGGAGTTATAGAAGGACTGTTTGCTACAGCAAGTGATCCTATGAAGAGCTTCCAGAAGGCTCCTATGGATAGATTTTAAGAATCCTAAAGCTAGGACTGTGGTTTGCCTGGTTCAGGCTAAGGGAATGACCTGTATCATCCAAATGTTAGGTAAGAAAATTTGACCTTCAACCGAGAAGCTTCAATAATCAATGAATAACCCAAGCCACGTGATGCTTTGCTCAGATCACGTTTTCTACATCCCTAGCATTTAAGTTCCATCAGTGGATTAATACAAGCCTCACTTCCTTCATGAGACCACCAGTCTGTGACAGCCTTGGTACCAGATATAGACAAGGACGCTCAAATTAGATCTCAGATCCAGGGCTGACAGCCATCATCATGTATATGGAGTATTTTAGGAGGAGACTCAAGCCAAGTACTTATCAGCTAATAACTGCCTGGATGGTATCCTCCAGCACAGGAAGAGAGCGGCAGTGTTGAGGATGCAATGCTGATGGCCGTGTTCTGGGCTCACTGGCTACAACGGGAAGGTGCTGACACTGGCCAAGTGATGCCCCCGTAAATGGTTGTCAGGACTCTGTAAGAATTAGAGGCATACGGCCTCATATTCATGAGGTAAAAAGGTGGGAAAGGGGAACACAGAGAAAGACTTATCCAGGCGTACAGAAGACTATAAAGTCATGGAATGCCATTAAGGTGGACTGGGCACAGAGAGTCCTTGGAAGTCTTCTGAGGAGGGAATACAAAATAGGTAACTCCAGAGCATGGCTGGGGAGGAGCAGGGCCTGCTGACCACATGCTTGCCTGTCTACTTCCAGCCACAGCAATGTGGCAGGCGATTTAGGAGACGGAAGTCCGTACTCCGTATCTTACTACATTAGAACAGGACTAAGGGTGCGGACTGAGCTAGGTACGAACGGGAGTGACGGGAAGTCTTCCTCTTCCCTGCACTTTCCCTCTCCATACCAGAGGCTCACCATTCTGTTTCCCCAAAGTGCAGGTCCCCAACTTTCACCTTGTGTGACTGATGACATTAGCTGACTGGGATAGCCACCCAATCCAGGAATTCCTCCATCCTTCCTCACAGAGGGAGCTGGAGACAGGAAGCAAAGGAATCCACATGTCTTGAACAGTCCTCCCCACACCACCTGGAAATGCTGGCACCTCCCCAAAGGGCTGCCTTTCCAAAAGCCAAGGAAATCCCAAAGCTGTGGCTTCAGGCCACAAACAAGTGAGCGATCTGGCTCTCTTCCCTCTGTCACCAGGCCAAGAGGCCCACCGTGACCTTGGCACTGCTAAAGACAGAAGATGACCCCAAGCTTCTCCCAAGCCTTTCTCAGCCTACCTTTCTCCAGCAGAAACAGCACCACAGATAGGGGGGCTCTTTTCTTTTCACCCCTTCAGGCACCAGGCCAGACAAGGACAAGCCCCCTGCAAGGGAGGCTCAGGATCAGAGCCAGTGGAGAGCAGACAATCTCGGGAGACAGATGGCCAGGCGGATGGGCCAGCAGATAGAGGCTCCTGCTCCTTGTCAAGATGACACTCAAAAGTACATCCCCGTCATCACAGGTTGTCAGTGGTGTGTCAGCGCAAGATGCCATGTGTGTTTTTGGACACTCTGTGAGTTGGGAAGACTGAGCTGGTTCCCACTTCCATAGCAACGACAAAATTCCAGCCCCAGTCTCTGAGTTAGTGTCAGACAACAGGGGGGAGTGGCAGGCAGAGAGGGGTGTCACTCTGAGCAGAGAGAGCAGCACTGCAGTACAAGGGTGGGCAGGAGGCAGGTTTCTGGAAGCCTATGTGGAGACTGTGTGTGGGCACAAAATGACAGAAGGCAGGAGCTGATGGCTGAGCTCACCAGGAAATGCAATCTGGTGACTTGAGCAAGGTGGAGAGGTGGGGTTTCCTGAGCTCTGGAACCTTCCAAGTTCCCTGAGGGTCCTCTGGGTGTTCAGAAGAAATTCCCTGTTGGTTCAAACTTTATGAAACAGTGGAATTGCTGACATGAAGATATAATGGCGTAGGATTGAATATGAAAGGGAAAAACACTGGATTTCCCCTGGGACAGCAACAAGACACAGAATCACTAATACATGTACCCCTTTGCCAAGACAATTAATCTTATACTGGCTCTGGAAATAGATTCATCCATGTGTGAAATGCTGAGGTGTTGTGCAGCCAGATAAAGAAGGCTGAGGTAATGACCCTTCATGCATAGCCTCTTCCTCTGCCCGCCTCTACCAATCAAGTCTTGGAATCGTAGCGTTCTGGGGGTCAGAATCCTCTGCCTAGTCTGAGCTCTGCCAACCACTAGCTATGCTAGCTGAAGCCAGTTCTTTCTCCAGGTCTCTGTTTCCTTCTCTGCAAAGTAGAGAGAACCTGAAAGAGAAAGATGGCTTGCTACATGAACTTGGCCGAGGGGACAGATGCAAGGGATCTTCTCTTCTCAGAAAAGATTTGCCTTTTTAGAGTCCTTGTAAATATAAGACTGAATAATGCTCTTGTTTCCCAAGGGTTCATGCCTTAATTGTCAGACCCATGCATGACAAAAGTAGAGTTTGAAGGTTTTTCAAAATTCTTGAGACGGGAAGATTAACCTACTTTATCCAGGCAATCCCAATATAATCACAAGGATCGGAACTGCAAGAAAGCAGGAGAAATAGAGGAAGAGATGTGATGATGGACGAAGAGGCTGGAATAATTGGATTACTAGGATCATGAGTGATGGAACCCTAGCAACTAGAAAAGTCTGTGAAAGGCCAGGAAGTATACCCCCTAGATGTCCAGAAGTGGTACAATCCTGCAAGCACCTGGATTTTAGCTCAGTAAAATGAACATCTACCGTCCAGAACCATAATGTCAATTCTAGGTTGTATTAAGCCATTATTTTTGTATTCATGACAGCAACGAGAAATTAACAGTCTTCTACAATGTTACCTAACCTGAAAACCTTTCTCTCCTGGTGGGTGAAGAGATGGGTGAAGCCAGGTGGAATTCTGTGTGATGTGTTCTGCACAGAGGAGTCCTTCAGTCCCTACCATTGGCTTTACTTCATCTGGTAATGAATATGGAAAATAGTTGAGTTCAAAGTTTTTTTACATGAGCATAAGAAAATGCAGTCTGGGAGGGGATCTGGTGGTAAGTACCTACTTGCTTAAACAGGAAGACTCTTCTTAGCCTTGGTATTCACGTATCATAACCATCCAGGAAGCAACCAAGCCACCTCTGCTTCCCTGACCCTGGCATTCAGAGCTTTCTTCCAGCAGTGTCATGCATGCTAGATATAGTGACTGTTCATGCAGTCGCCCATTAAGGAAAGCTAAACCAGAGGTTTCAGAGGCACAGAGGAGAGGCAGAGACATCAGAGAATGTTCCTCAACCAATATTCTCCCAGAAAACATTTCATGAGCACTAGCTTAGGTTCTAGGGATGGCAAAATGAATAAGATGGTCTACATATTCAAGAGAATAGACTGTCCGAGTATACAGCTATAGAAACAAATAATCATGATTCTGAACTTGAAATTAATACTTAAGCTGTGAAAATGTTAATATCCTTCACTGTACTCTAGGCTCATATACTACCTCACAGAACTCCAGCAATGGGGAAGGCAGTCCTTGAATACATATGGCCTTGTAAAAGTCTGTGAATAGTCAAAACAGTCTTGGTGGGAAAAGCAAAAGAGGATTTACACATCCCAATCCCAAGACTTGCTGCAAAGCTCCAATAATTAAAAGAGAGTGATACTTGTATGTGTTGGGAGATTTTATATATATATATATATATATATATAATATGTATATATAAGAATGGATCTGGAAATAGACCTCATTCACATCTTATTAAATTATATCAAGATTATCAAGTCCTTTCAATGAGGAAAGAATTCCTTCGCCGCGGATGGTGACACACCTTTAATCCTAGCACTTGGGAGGCAGAGGCAGGCGGACTTTGTGAGTTCAAGGCCAGCTTGTCTACAAAGTGATTCCCAGGACAGCCGGAGCTACAGGGAGACCCTGCCTCAAAAAGACCAAAAAAAAAAAAAAAAAAAAAAAAGAATTCTTCAACAAATGATGCCAGAACAATAGAAATTTCACTGGGAGATGAAAAAGATTTGACCATTTCTCACATCATATGTAAAAATAAACTTAAAATAGACAAGTCACTTAAATATGGAAGCTAACACTATAATATATTTAGAAGAAAACTTAAGAGGTATTTTGTGGTCTACATAATGAGTTCCTGGACAGCTGGGGCTACAGGGAGACCCTGTCTCAACAAAGATAAAAAAAAAAAAAAAGGTATTTTGTGACTTTGAGTTTTTTGAGATTTTTAAAAATATTTATTTATTTATTCATTTATATGTGGATGAGTGCTTTACCTCATGCTGTTCAGTGTCCATGGAGGAAAGAAGAAGGTGTTAGATTCCCTGGAAATGGAGTTATGGATGGTTGTTAGCCACCATGCGGGTGCTGGGATTTAAACCCAGGTCCTCTGCAAGAACAAACAGCCAGTGCTCTTAATCAATGAGCCATCTCTCCAGTCCTGTGACTTTAAGCTTTATAAAATATTCTTTGACATGACACCAAAAGCATGAGCAAGAAATAAAAAAGATAACTTGCATTTAATCAGAATTAAAATTGTGAGCTGAGGGGCTGGAGAGATGGCCTAGTGGTTAAGAGCGCCAACTGCTCTTGCAGAGGACCTGGGTTTGATTCCCAGCACCCACATGGCGGCTGAGAACCATCTGTAACTCCAGTTCCAGGAGAACTCCAGTTCCAGGGGAATCTGACACCCTCTTCTGACCTCCGCGACCCTGCATGACATGGGTGCACAGACCTGCATGCAGACAGTACATTCATACACATAGAGAAAAATAAATAAAAATTTTTTTAAAAAGAAATATTTATAAAAAATAAATAAATAAAATAAAATTGTGAGCTGAACACGATGGAGCGCACCTCCAATCCCACCACTCAGGAAGCAGAGCCTGGGGCTACAGGGAGAGCCTATCTCAAAAAAAAGACCAAAACATATTAAAAATTGTATAGCAAAGAATATTCCTAAGAAAATGAAAAGCAACCTATAGAATGGAATAAAATAATTGAGAATCATATATCTAACAAGGACTTGATACCTAGATGCCAAGAACCTCTACAATCCAACAGCAAAAAGATAACCTGGTTTAAAAATAGATAAAGGACTTGAATATATATTTTTCAAAGAAGTTAGTAAAGTGGTAAACCAGTTGTAGCTGAGTGGTTTTAGAGGCAAGGTTCTTCCCCACATAGCCCACTCTGGGAGCCCAGGGCTAGTGTCAGTAGCTTCGAGACCTGGCCTGCAGATTCACTTCAGAGTGCTCCAAATGGAAGAAACCTGGTCTGAGCTATAGACTGGAGTAAAGCCCACTAGTTCAGGAGAGGAATGAGCAGCATCAAGTGCTTCAAGGCACCAGAATCTAAAGCGCACCAGGGGAAAGCTTGCCCTCTCCAATAGCCAGAGAGAAAGACAGTGAGAGTCCTTTCCCTGGCTATGAACCACACACTTTTGTTGCAAAGCAAACAAGACAAAGACCAATGCAAGAATTAAAACAGCACAAAGATTCTCCTCTCATCAGAATATGCCAATCCAAATAGTCAAAGGGGGGCGGGGGGTTGAGATGATATAGAAACGGACTCAGTTCCTGTGCCCAGTCACAGAGACAGACTTCACACCTGCATCCAGGCAAATGATTCTGCAGAGACAGACTCTGCACCTGCACCTAGTGGGCCTGTTCATCAGTTGTGGTTACTTTTGTAGTCACTATCCTACTCTCACAGTGATGCTGAGTGTGGTTCCCAGTACCCTGAGCGTGTAAGGCTTATCTACGGTGCTACACTCCCATCCAGTGGGGGAGAAACTACCCTTTAACCCCACTGCAGCCCAACCCCAGTTGAACATTGACAATACTTTAACTGAAAGACTATAGACAATTAAAAAAGAATCCAGCCAATGATTTGATCCCAGATGTACAAGTCCCAGTGTAGAAATGCGAGAAGCACGGAACATGAAAATCTGAGGTAACATGACTTCTCCTACCAGTTCCATGGTAGTGGAGTCCAGTTAGTAAATTAGATGAAATCCTGGGCAAAAAATTCAGAGAATACAAATAAACTGCTAAATGAAATAATGGGATAATAAATATAGGATATGAAATACCAGCTAAATAATGAGAAATACTGAAAAAAAATCACATTGAGATTCTGGAAATGAAAAGCTCAATAAGTCAAATAAAAACCTCAGTGGAAACCCTCTCCAAGAAAATTGATCCTTTTACTTAGAAGACAGAGTATGAAAGAAGGCTTGAAAACAAGGTAGATGACTCAGACCATTCAGGAACAATAAAAACAATCAGAACATAGTAGCCCAGGCATGGCGTTATACACCTTTAATCCTAGCACTTTAGAGTCTGACAAGTGGATATCTGTGAGTTCAAGGTCAGCCAGTTCAAGGTCAGCCAGGTCTACATAGTGAGAGCCTGTCTTAAAAACAAAAACATACAAATAGAACATGATGTGCAAGTTCTATGGGATACAACTAAAGGACAAAATCTATGAATCCTGAGCATAGAGGAAAGGTAAATACAAGCTAAAGATATGGACAATATGCTTGATAAAATAATAGAAAAAATCTCCCAAATCTAGGAAAAGTGGTGGATATCCAGAACACCACACAAGCAAGATCCGAAAAGAATCCTCCCCACACATCATATTACAGTTAAAACACTAGATATATAGAACAAAGAAAGAATATTGAAAGCTGTAAAACAGAAAGGCCAGGTCAACTATAAAGGGAACACCACTGATAATAGCAGAGTTCTCAACAGAGACTCTAAAGACCGGGACAGCATGAAACTATTTACTTCCCAGATTAGTACATCCAGCAAAGCTGTCCTTAATAATTGAAGGAGATATATGGGTATTTAAACAGTACTAATTGTTATGGTAGGTTACTTTGGTATAGACACAGATGTTTGGATGGTATGTCAATTCATGATCTACATTTTCTTCTGTCAAGTATGGCAGGGTCTTCGTGTGGTTTATAACATCTCCTAACCATTAGAGGATGTAAGCTTGTGACATCAGCCGTGGGTTATTTCTCCAAGGAGAGAGCCAATAGCCAATTAGATTTGGGATACACAGACATATGGCTGCCACTGCTGCACAGTATTTCCAGGCAGATGAGGTGTAGCTGGTGCTGACGGAGGAGTCTTGCTTGACTCAAGGAGACCTATATTTGCTTTATTGGTTTAGTGGTCTTTGGTAACACTCTCTGGCATCCCAGAGACCATCTGTACACTTGCAAGTGCGGTCTCCATACATCTTTTCCATGTTTGTATCAGGTCTTCAACAGCAGGGCCTTATCACCTCTCTTCCTGCAGATATCCCAGTTAGGAGGCAAGGAGCCTTTACCATTTGTGGGGGCTTGGATTCCCTGGCCAACATCTCCTTGGTAGAATAATCCATTGTTGATGTCAGAGCTCCTGTATTGATATATTTTGTTTAAGTGCATAGCTTAAGGAGACTTTAGCATTATATTTGGTTCTGAATAGAAAATAATCCTTTTCACAGTTTCTATGTCCATTAGTCAATTAAAGAAGGCAGTTTTACTGATTTTACAAGAGAACACTTCTATAACAGCTGGTTCCACTCTACAGCTGGAGAATGACCTCATCATCCTCTTATTTCTCTTTATTCTATGGGGGGGGGAGTTAAGAAAGTCTCTTGTATTAAAACCTTTGCAGCACCTAGAAGGTAAGCTTTGTTAGGAATCATTAAAAATAGTTGTTACTAGTAGGATCCACAGAGGGGCCTGATGTCTGCAGCAATCTGAGGCATTCTTCCCTTCAATGCGCAGGGGAGTCAATCCTTCTGCTGGCACTTTCTGGTACATCCTATTCACTGCAAAGCTGCATTTTCTTTCTCAGCCATTAAGTTGGTGATACTCTGGCCTGTTGGAACATACAAATCCTTTCCCATAGTTAGTTTTAAGATTTGGGTTGCAAGGTTTTTTGACAAAAAGTTTTCATATCTATCTATATCCCCTTTTTTATTTAAGGTGTTTAGTTTTGACCCATGAGTCTCAAAAAAGCAGTTGTTTTATACATACCTATAGGGTGGAATCAAGTCACAGATTTCATCAAGTTCACCCATGTGTGTGCTTCATTAGTAGGATCGAAAGGCTATAGATTATACTGTTTAAATACCTAAATATCTAATTGCATGTGCTTCATTAGTAGGATCGAAAGGTTAAGTCTGGACAAGCTGGCAGCCCATGAAAGAAAACAGCCAGAACTGACTAGAGACCAAGACATCAGCTCCAGAGAAAGTAGACTGTTTTGCTTCTCATCCACCTGTGCCCCTTTTCTAAGCCTAGGGAATAATCTGCGGAAGAGAGGGCGTGATAGAATGTAAGGGCTTCGATTGGGGTTAATGGTGAAACTACAATAATATAGACTGGACACTCATTTGATCAACTTGATTGAACATACAAGCCCCCCCTGCTGGATGGTGGGACCCATGAGCTGTGTGGGTTTGGGCACAACTGCTTGCAAATTGGTTTTACATGAAGGATGCTTGTACTCACAAATTATCACCTATTGTTAAAAAAAATAAAAACAAAACAAAACAAAAAAGCAGAGAAAGATGCAGAAAACTTATGGCAGAATGCACGATCTGCGATGGGTAGGGGTGGGGTGAGAGGGAAGGGGATATATGCCTGAACTGAATTGGAAAATGATGTATGAAATACACAAAGCATCAATAAAAATAAAAAAAGATTTAGGATAAAAAAAATAAATAAATAAATAATAATTGAAGGAGAAAGAAAAATTGATCACAATAAACCCAAACTAAAGGAAACTGTGATCACCAACCCAGCACTACAGAAGATATTTAAAGAAATTCCACACTCCAAATAGAAAGATAAACACATTCATGAAGACACAGGAAAGAATAAACTGCACTAGAATGCTAGAGAAGCACATGACATCTATGACTATGCACAACACTATATGTGAATGAAAGAAACATTTAAAGCATTCTCTATGTTAAAAATTGGCATTTTAGAAGGTAGAAACCAGTGAACGCTGATGAGAATGTGCTGCACCATGAATCTTAAAAACTGTTCAGAGTGAAATAAGCCAGTCACAGAAGGGCAAACAGTGTATAACTGCACTCACATGAAATATCTAGACTAGGCAAGAGTAGAGAAAATTAGTGCCAGTCATTATAGCAGAAAAAAAACAAACAAAGAGATAGTGGTGATGGACACACAACATTGCAAATGCAACAGATTCTCATATATTGTAATTTGAGTAAAAGTTATTAAAATGGGAATTTTATGTTATATATTTAACCATATATTGGTTAAAGCCCAATAAGAACAGGTATAGAGGCAAGGAGAGAAATAAGGGAAATGTGGGACGAGGAAGTGTTTGTTGGGGATGTGTGCATAATGGATGGTCCGCCTAGTCTAAAACTCAGTTGTGATGGAGGCTTCGAACCCAGCTAGAGAGCAGACAGGACTAGAGTGCAAGCAATTTGGCTACGCTGTCAACATTACTTTAATTTTTGTTTGGGAAACCACGGAGAGAAGCTACAGGCATAGAGATTATTGAAAAAAATCTCTTGAAAGAATACAAATCAGAAACAGCAAGGGCCTGACATAGACTCCAGGGCAGGGTTAGGGAGAAGGCAGGCTGCAAGAAAGAGGCAGAAGCAGGGTGTGCTGCTGCAATACTCAGGTGGCAGAGGCAGGCAGATCCCTGTGAGATTTAGGCCAGCCTGGTCTACATAGTGAGTTTCAGGCCAGCTAGGGCCATAAGGAAACCTTGCCTAAGATGAGAGAGAGAGAGAGAGAGAGAGAGAGAGAGAGAGAGAGAGAGAGAGAGAAAGAGAGAGAGAAAGAAATACATCTGTGTGATTTAGGACAGCATAGGACAGCCAGGAAGAAGGACTGAGGACAGCCAGCAAGATTCTGGTTCGTGGGGCTGGAGAGATGGCCTAGCAGTTAAGAGCGCCGACTGCTCTTGCAGAGGACCCGGGTTCCATCCACAGCACCCACATGGCGGCTGAGAACTGTCTTTAACTCCAGTTCCAGGGGAATCTGACAACCTCTTCTGACTTCTGAGGCATTGCACGACACGGGTGCACAACCCTACATGCAGACAGTACATTCATACACATAAAAAATAAATAAAATTTTAAAAATATTTAAAAAAATATTCTGGTTCACTATTTCCTTCCTATATGAGGGAGCCTCGGGCTCAAGTTTATAGTTTGAATTTCAACAGCAAACAGCTAGTGACAGGCAAAACTGCAGCCCAAATCCAGGCTTCCTGACTCACAATACTTTTCATCATTACATTCTACCCTTGAGTCACATGATTTAAGTTTTAATTTCGCTGGAAGCCTAGTATACAGTTTGATCAGTCTAGGACCTGGAAAGTCTTTTGTGATGACTTAATTGTTTTGGTATTTCCAGTTCCTTCAGGCCACTGCATCCCATGAGACAACCTTCTTGGTGAAAGGGATTCCCCCAGCTCAGTACAGGCTTCACCATCATCTCTTTTTCCTGTACTCTTTTTTTATTCCCTTAACTAAAGATCTGCTACTGCCTTGATTCAAAGAGAACAGTGAGCTCAGCCAGGTCAAGGAAAAGCATGTAGAGAGTTGTAAATTAATTGCCACAGTTTCATCATTACTAATCTTGTCTGGTTTCATGATTAGAGGCCAATGACATATTAATTAGTCACTGTAATTAGCAAGTGTCAAAGAAGATCTGGGGGCTTCATGGCTTAGACACAGGGTTCCCATTGATAGCAGGGTCATTCAAGGCCAGTCTGCCTCCTGTCACATCCTTTTTTTTTTTTTTTTTGACTTTTTGTCTTTTTACTAAGATCTCAAGTTTCATATCTGAAGTACAATTTCTCAGGCCTTACTAATTATTTATTTCTGGTTATATTTTCCTTTTGGATGTTTAAGGCCACACAGTTAGCCCAGATTAACCAAGGTTTTTGTTTTCTCAAGGTCAGTTGAGGATCTTGTCCTCAAGGGTCTTAGGTTTTGGAGGGGGAGGGAGCCCTGGCTCCTTTTGGCTTTTCAATCACCAGTTACATCCACTTAAGGACAAAGTCAGGTCTTGTTAGACCAGTCTTCCCTTTTTGAAGCATGAGCAGACTTTCCTCTTTATAAACTGGATACTAGCTGAAGTCCCATTAGTGGACCTCCAAGACTTCCTTGCACAGGAAGACTGGTGACCCACATTTGCAGGACATTTCAAGAGATGCCCCCATGTATAGTCCCTTGGGACTTAGTTGACCTCTGAGGGCAAGGAACAAAGTTATCCATTAAGACCGTCAGCTGAATTGGTATGGGCATTAAGTATGGTCGTTAAGCATCCAGAAAAGCTAAGTTATACCAGCCTGATACTTTTAACTACTGTATAATATTTTAGAAAAGGCTTGAACAAAAGCTCAAGAAGACTTGTTTAAGAAATACTAAGAAGCACTCCCATACTGTGGTTAGATACAATATCATGACAAACTAGTTTTTTCTCATTCTTTTGATTTTACTCTAAAATATGCATACATACCCTCCACTCATATACCAAAAATTCCAAAGACTGAAAATAAATGGTAGGTTATTTCTAGAACTGGTTAAGGGATTCACAATTTAAGAGCACAATTAACGTTGCTCCTTACAACTAGGTACTTGATGCTAGCATCCACAGATGAAGGATACCATTCATCATTTGTTTTTCTCGGACTGTGTTACTTCACTAACATAATATCTTCTAGTTGCATCCATTTACCTGCAAAGGTCATGATGTCATCTTTCTTTACCACTGCATAGAACTCTATTGTGTACATGTACCACATTTTCTCTATCCATTCGTCAGTTGAGGGGCACTTGGGTTAGTTCCAGCTCTTCGCTATTGTGAAGAGAGCTGCAATAAATATGGCTGTGCATGTATCTCTGCTGTAGGATGAGTCTTGTGGGTATATGCCCAGGAGTGGTGTGACTGGGTCAGGTGGTAAGCTCATTTTGAGTATTTTAAGGGTTCTCCACACTGCTTTCCATAGTGGCTGTGTGAGTTTACATTCCCCCCAGCAGTGGATGAGTGTTCCCCTTTCCCCACAACCTCTCCAGCACTTGGTATCATTTGTTTTCTCAATCCTAGCCAGTCTTATCAGAGTGAGATGATATCTTAAAGTGGTTTTAATTTGCATTTCCTTAATTTTTAGAGATGTTGAACACTTTTTAAGATGTTTCTCAGCCATCTCTAATTCCCTACTTGTGAAGTCTCTGTTCAGCTCTTTACTCCATCTTTTGAGTGAGTCATTTGGTTTTTTTTTCTTTGTTTTTTGAGTAATCTATATATTCTGGAAGTTAATGTTCTGTCAGATATATCAGTGGTGAAGGTTTGCTCCCACTCTGTGGGTTTTCTCTTCACTTCCCTGATTGTTTCTTTTGATATACAGAAGATTTTGAGTTTAATGAGGTGCCACTTGTCAGCTGTTGTCCTTATTTCCTGTGCAGCCACTGAATGATTTAGAAAGTCTTTTCCTATGCCTATGTCCTGTAGGTTGCTGCCAACTTTTTCTTCTATCACTTTCAGAGTTTTGGGTTTCACATTGAGGTCGTTGATCCATTTGGAGTTTATTTCTGTACAGGACTAGAAGTAGGGATTTAATTTCATTCTTCTATGGATCTTTGGTTTTGTTCCATTGGTCTACAGGTCTGTTTTTGTGCCAGTACCAAGCTGTCTTTATGGCCCTGTAGTATAGTTTGAAGCCTGGTATAGAGAATCCCCCCTGTATTGCTCTTTTCACTCAAGGTTGCTTTGGCTATTCAGGATCTTTTGTTTTTCCATATGAAATTACGGATTTTTTTCCAAGCTTGTGAAGAAACTCTTGGGGAATTTAATTGGAATTGCATTGAATCTGTATATTAATTTGGGCAGAATGGACATTTTTACAATTTTCTAATCCGTGAGCATGGGAGGTCTTTCCATCTTCTGATGTCTTTTTCAATTTCCTTCAGGTGTTTAAAATTTTTGTTGTAAACATCTTTGGTGTCTTTAGTTAGGTTTGTTCCTAGGTATTTTATTGTTTTTGAGGCTATTGTGAGTGGGAAGGTCTCCTTGTATTCCTTTTTCGGTTGCTTATTGTTGCTGTAAAGAAAGTCTACTGATTTTTCTAGGTTTATTTTTTATCCTGCTACTTTACTGAAACTCTTAATCATTTCTAGGAGTTTTCTGGTAGAGTTTTTAGCATCCCTTAGGTAAACACATCTGTCTTTATTCAGCCCATTATCCAACCCTGAATATACACTGTATGACTATTAGAGGGTTATCCCCTTTTTCCACGTAAGCAAGAATTTCCTTGTTTAATGTTTATGATATAGAAGTACAGTTTTCAAATAATCTTATGGGTTACCTAGAATGGAAAATAATAGGGTAGAGCTTGCAGGGAATTTAGAGAAGCAGAAAAGTTGAGATCATATTTCAGCTATGCCATGACCAATATGCCATCGTAAGCAAGTCATATCACTTGTCTCAACAAAGCTATATCCTCATGTTCCAGACCTGGAGGCAAGGGACAGGATTTTGCTGCACAGTTTGCTCTTTTGTGATCTCTAGGCTATCATCTCAGAGAGCTGACAGTGGACTTGCTAGGTTCCCCCACAGAGTTCCAACTTAAATCACTCTTTTTTTTTTTTTTTTTTTTTTTTTTTGTCTTTTCAAGACAGGGTCTCCCTGTAGCCCCAGCTGTCCTGGAATTTGCTCTGTAGACCAGGCTGGCCTTGAACTCACAAAGATCTGCCTGCCTCTGCCTCCCAAGTACTAGGATTAAAGGTGTGTGTCACCACACCCGGCTCCAACTTAAATCACTCTTATACTTGATAATGAACCTAATTCATTAAGTACTCAAGTAAATATACATTTATTGCTCTGCAATAATTTGTCTGACAAATGAATATTGAATGCCCAAATCAAAATTGCCCAAGTACATGTCCTGCTTTATTTGTTCAGAAAACAAATCTTCTGGTTGATGCATTTGAATCCTCCTTCATAGATAAACAGGTGGTGTCATGGCATCACCAACCACAGGGCCCTTCATCCTCACAGATGATTCTTCTGCAGTGAGGTCATCTTTAGTCCCCCGAAGATCAACTTTTCTATACCACCAGATCAGGCACATCAAAAGAACCTAGAAAAGCCTGGACAACCAGCAATCTCAAATGATCTGTGTAATGTAAGCCAACTCTTCTTCTGGGCCATGTATGCCCTTGACCATTAGCCGCATTCCAATGTGAACAGGCATAGAGCCATTTCCAATGGTGGCCAGCAGAAGAAGGGGGATGCCCCTTTTGGGGGTTCTCTTGACCCAATTTTCTGCATGTGTCCTAGTTAGTTTTTATTGTTAACTTGATGCAACCTAGAATCACATGGTAAAAGGTAACCTCAACTGAATAATTGTCTCAATCAGATTGCCTTGTGGCCATGTATGTGAGAGATAGTCTTAATTAATGATTAATGTGGGAAGGTTCAGCCCACTGTGGACAGCGCCATCCTTAGGTAGGTGGCCTATGCTATATAATAATAAGCCAGTAATTGTCTTTCTCCTAAGGTTCCTGCATCTATTTCTGCTTGAGTTCCTTCCCAGATGTCTCCCAGTGATGGACTGTTGCCTGGAAGGTTAAGCTGATATTAAGCCTTTCCTCCCCAAGTTCCTCTTGATTAGAATGTTTCATCATAGCAACAGAAAGCAAACCAGAACACCAAATATATATGTATGGTGTGTATGCATCTTCATATGTGCAAAGGCACATATATGTGTACAGATGCCCATGCCCATGTGTGCATGTATGTGTATGTGAGGCCCAAAGTGGATGTCTGGAGTAGGAGTATTCATCAGTTTCTCTCTACCTTATTCTCTGAGACAGGGCTTCTCAACTGAATGTAGAGCTTGCTGACATAGCTCCTCTGGCTAGCCCACTCACTCTTTCTCCACTTTCTGAAAGCTGGAATTATGGACTGGCCTCCATGCCCGCCTGGCATTTATGTGGATTCTGAAATTCAAACTCTGGTCCTTATGCATGACACACGATAGTCTTGAGTGCTTCACATACATGGTATACAATTATAA
The DNA here is from genome assembly GCA_009823505.1 of Rhizomys pruinosus. Lineage (NCBI taxonomy): Eukaryota > Metazoa > Chordata > Mammalia > Rodentia > Spalacidae > Rhizomys > Rhizomys pruinosus. Next base: position 3,536,233 of record VZQC01003239.1, on the reverse strand, counting down.
GGACACTACTTGGTCTCATGGCCATATCACAGCGGGTGACACTGTCTTTTTCAGAATAAATCCAGCCATATCTTGGAGATCTTTATTGATTACCTTTGCTTCACCAATACCTGGTAGATAGGAGAGAATGGATTTCTTTTGGCATGTGGTTTCAGAAATTATAGTCCATAGAAATTATAGTCCCCGTCCATGTGTGCAGCACAGTTCGGCAGGGGCAGGAATGTGCAGAGGACAACCGTTCACATCATATAAACTAGGAAGAAGAAAGTGGCCAGAACCAAAAGCTGAGCTATAACCTCCAAAGTCCCAGTCCTAGAGACCTGCTTCTGCCAACAAGCCCCTACCCACCTCCCAGGCTCTGCGGCCTTGTAACATAGTGCCACTGTCTGAGGAACGGCTTTTAAAACATGAGCCTGCGGGGAACATTTCAGACTCAAACCATAGGAATATCTCTTTCCTGTCACTACATTAGGTGGCAAAGTCGGGAGCATCTGTGCCGGGTCTTCGTGTTTGCTGCTGGTGTGGCGACCATGCCATCTCTTCCACTCAACTATGAAATGACCCACAGCAGTTGCTGGTGAGTCAGAAACTCTTTTTTTTTTTTTTCTGTAGAAGGAAACTACCCAATTATTGTAGTCAAGCTTGTTGGCCTGTGTGGTTAGATTCTTGTAACTAGTCAAACGATGGGCATGAAGCATGTTGGTAGAACCAGAGGTGACCAGTTTCCACATCAGCAGAAATCTCATGTTAACTCTGTTTTACTCACACCCTTTTCCAGGAAGAATCTCTCTGCCAGCTAGCTCCTAGATCCTCAAAGAAATAATGAATCTTTAGGTCCAAGCTTCATTTTAGGTTAATATGACCAGTTGTATAATAAGCCTAACATTCATGCCAATTTTCCAGACCCAGAAGTCTTCCTGCACATGGTTTTTCTTGCAATCAGAAACCAGTTCCGCCCTTTATTACTGTCACCTTTGGTTCTATCTGCTTATCCTATCACTCCTGCCAGCAATGTAATGTGATTCTTTTTGTCTCCCATGACACTGCTGTCTTGAATTTTAATGTCAGATCCGAGATCACCGCCCCAGCTTTCCTTTGTTTATGCTTGTCTGGATTATCTTTTCTCATCTAGCTTTTTTTGATCTCTCCTGCTTCATTTATGTTTGTCTGTTGCAGAAAATACATAATTGATCTTTTTAATCCAATGTGAGAATTTGTCTTTGTAAAATTGGTAAAATTCATAACCCAAAATGTAGCATCTTAACCATTTCTCAGTGTACAGTTCAGTGGCATTACGTACGTTCACGTTGTGAGCGACCATCACAACCATCCATCCACAGCACTCTTTCATCTTACAGAACAGAAATGCTATTCTTTAAACAGCAATCCATTCTACCTTCTATCCCTATAAATTAAATTTGTCTAAATTCTCCTATAAATGGGATCAGTCACTTTCTGTCTTCTGGTGATGGGCTTATTTCATTTAGCATAATATCTTTAAGGTTTATTCATGTCATAAGCTTGCTTCTGAATTTACTTCCTTATTTATTTATTATTTTTTATAGTGGTAATTTCTTTTTTTTCTTTTCTTATCAAATCTAGACTCGTGTCCCCCACCCTATCCCTCCAACCCACCAGGCTCATGCATTCTGCCAAACATGCTTTTCATCTCTTTCTCAAAATTCTCCATGTGGAAGTTGACTGTTTTGAGCAGAAGTTCACTGCTTCAGTCAGTTCTTTGATGCAGCCCTTTCTGTTGTTGTTTCTAATATGCATCACTCCCAACTACTTGGACAAAAGCTCAAGGGGCTGTGCACATGAATTTACTTCCTTTTAATGGCAGAATTAATCTGCAATTTCTATATATACCAATATACCCAATCCTCCATCAATGGACATATGTCTTGCTTCCACTTTCTGACCATAATGTATAATGTTATTCTGAAAAATAAGTAAAAAAATATTTCTTCAGGTCCTTGCTTCTGATTCTTTGGGGTATGTACTAAGAAGTGGCATGACTAGGTAAGAGCACTTCAGGTTTTAGCCTTGGGAAGGTTGCCAGAGTTGCCATACTGTTGTCCACAAGGGCTACACGAGTTTATGCTCTCACCAACAGTGTGCAAGGGTTCAGATTTCTCCCCATTTACACAAACATCTGTCACTTTCTGTTTTTATGATAAAACCCATCTTAATGAGGGGGGAACACAGAATTTGTCAAGTGCTATTATGGTATTTTGACTGATTCTCCTATCTTGCTATGATTTTTATTTTCTGTAATTTTTGAATTTTTTTCTTCATACCCAGTTTGCCATTGAGTATGCCAACTTCTTTATTCCCAGATCTTCTCTTAAATAAATGTTATTTCTAGTTCCAGGTTTCCCATCTCTTAGCATTTGGAGAGAAATTTAAGAGTATTGTGTTTCACTTATGTGATTGTGATTTTATTCTGAGTTGCAGCTCCTTACGTCACCTATGATGTGTATTGGTGCCCACACCAATGGCCAGTCAACCCATACTTCCATCCTCACCTCACTCTCTTGGGGCTGAGACCCCAGTACGGGTCCCAACTCTGGCTCTCCATGTATTGCAGGAGAGGAGCATCTCAGGCAGTGTATGAAACAAAGAGCAGATGTTAAAGGATAATTTCCCATTATCTCCTCTCTGCTCCATCTCAGTGACTCCCTCTACAACACACACACACACACACACACACACACACACACACACACGCGCACGCGCGCGCACACACACAGAGTTCACCACCACCTATATTCACCCTAGTTCCCCTCTGGCTAGTTCACCATCTTGCATCATGTTAGAAATGCCTTGATCCTTGAGACAAAGTGGCTTCTTGAGACAAAAGGGTACTTACTAACAGTTGGAAAGAATCAGATTCTTGAACATTCTATGTCCCTATGCAGAAATCCTTAGAGCTTATCCATGCCAGCTTGTCTCTCTGTACAATTTGGATGCTAATTGTATTAGTGCCAAAATACAGAACGCATTTCCTTTGTGCTCGATTGTGTCAAGATCCAAATGCTAGTATGTCTCAATTTTTTTCCAAGCACCTACTGTCTTCCTGGGTAGTCTAATGTGGTCCTCACATCAGTCCTGTGAGTTAAGCAAAATAGGGAACACGGTTCACCTCTTACCTAGAAGGAAACAAAGACAAAAGAAGTAAGGAGGATATTTGAGGACTGTACAAGCACAGTGGGTTTTACTCCATGCTCTATTTAAGGACTGTACAAGCACAGTGGGTCTGTACTCCATGCTCTATTTAAGGACTGTACAAGCACAGTGGGTCTGTACTCTATGCTTTATTTAAGGACTGTATAAGCACAGCGGGTTTATACTCCATGCTTGGTGACTTATGGCCCCTTGGAAGGTTCCTAGTTTGGTAAGCAAATTTTCTTGTGCTAGGTACATGGGAGAGAGAGCTCCTGAGTGCTCCTCACATGTCCCCATGGGAAGTCATAGGCCAAGCAAAAATTAACATTGCTGAAGACACCAACCGGTTTGGCTGTAAAACATAGAGGAATAACGCCATCACCGAGCTGGAAGCATCCTTCTTGCTAGCTAGGTCTCATGCTCCCAGAAGGGGCTATGCAGGCAACTGGGGGAGAGAAGACATCAACAGCCTTTCCTACTTGTGGACCTTGCAAGCAAGAATACCAACCTGTGAACCAAGATGTGCCCACTGATACAATAGGGCCATGACTGGGGACCTCACGGGTCCTAGGCATGAACCTACTGATTCTGTTTTCCCAAATAGACATGTCTCCAAAGTACGAACTCCTAAATATTTATGTTTATGCCTTTAGACCCTATGCTCTCTGCATTGTCTAGAGAAGCTGCATTTTGCAGCAAACAGTAGTTTATACCAAAAGCATGGGAACTGTTGAGTGTTCTGCCCAAATGTGACACCCAGGCCATCCTCTCCAAGGCTCGGGGAAAATAACATAAGAAGGGGCAGAAAGAATGCAAGAGCCAAATGATAGGGGTGAGGGCTGTAAAATGCTGTCTTCTGGGCATGACGTGGCTGTTGCACACATGGATTCATGGTAGCTACAGTTACCTGTGGATGGGGAAGGGATTCATGCAGACCTGCGCCTCCCCAGAGATCCATTGCACTTGATGGCTCCTGGGGCGGGGCTTTGTCTTCACTAGTGAGGCCACTGGTGAGTCCCCCATGCTTCACTGGAGAGCTCCACAACATGCTCATGCAGCAGCCCTGGTTAAACGCATCGAGTCATAAAACAAAAAGACACGAAGGTGAAGAAGACTTGCTGTGAGGAGTTTGGGGAGCAGAGGGGACGAGAGAGAGGAGCGTGAGCAGAGTGCATTAAATGCATGCATAAAACTGGCCAGGAATAATTTTTTTTAATAACTGTGGGTCTTGCAAATGTCTCACTCATGATCATCTAAGTAAATATTTATTTTATTTTATTTTATTTTATTTTTTGGTCTTTTTGAGACAGGGTCTCCCTGTACCTCCGGCTGTCCTGGAACTCAATTTGTAGACCAGGCTGGCTTTGAACTCCCAGAGATCTGCCTGCCTCTGTCTCCCAAGTGCTGGGATTCCGAGGAATGAGAGCACATCAGGACTTCCGAGGAATAGGACTCTCTTTTCTCCTTTTTCAGAATCGCAACTCCATTATTCCAGTTACTGAAGCCAGAGCCTTTGGGTAAGTTTTGATTCTTCTCTTACTGCCATAACCTCAGCCCAATCCATCGGCAGATTCTATCTGCTCTGCCTTCAACAAACATCTGGGCTCTGACCCATCGCCCCATGCACTTCCCTGGATTTTGCAATGCACTCTGTTTTGTACCATCGCCGAACACCAACATAATGGCCAGTGGAACATTTTAACCTGAAGACAGATCCTAACATTGCTCAGCTACAAGCCCTTCTGTCATTCAGAAAAAGCAGCTGAATTTCTAACCTTTCTAGGAAGCTCTACCCGCCCTTGCTACCCATCACCTAGTTCTCTAACCTGTGATTCTCTAACCTGGATCACCCTGATCCAGCCAGTGCAGCGATGGCCCTGCTAGTTCTCAACCACCTGTGCTTCCTCCCACCCCAGCAGGCTGTACACATTCTTCTCCTGGTCTTTGGACAGCTTACCCCTTCCTTCTTTTAGGCAGGTGTTTCCTCAACTATCACCTTTTATTAGGTAGGTTGTTCACTATCATTCTAAAAATCAGCAATATTGTAACTCTTCTGTCCTTTGTACTCTGATTTCTCTCCATAGCTGTACCATGTTGTCTGATATACTCACCATGCATTTTATCTTCTTTTCTGCACTAACACATGGGCTCAGAAGCTAGATATATTGGGTTATTTGTTTGCATATGTATGTGGCGCATGTGTATTATACATGTGTGTGCAGGTATGCCAATCTCGGGACCTATGTGAAGGTCAAAGGAAAGCATCTGTTGCCCTCCCCTGTCACTCTCTCTGCCTTGTTCGTTTGGGGCAGCCAGCAAGCTCAGGTGATCCTTTCGTCTGCACCCTCCTCACTGCTAGGGTTTCGAGTATGCATGGGACCACGTCTAGCTTGTGGGGGTGCTGGGATCCGAACTCCAGTTTTCATGCATGAGCAACATGTGCTCTTAACCCCCAACTCACCTCTCCAGTTCCTATTTTGCTTTTGGTTTGTTTAAGCTTAGACAGGGTCTTCCTATGTGTCTTAGGCTGGCCTCAAACTTGTGATGTGTTTCTCCTGCTTCAGCCTCCCAGGTTGCTGAGATTATAGGTGAATGCCCCTTCTCTGCCCAGCTCAGAGGGTTGTTTGGATTGTTTTACTCACTGCTATATCTTAGTGTCTAGAAAATTGCCCATCACATATTGGTTGATCAATAAATAATTCTTGAATTAATGGGTGAGTGAACAAATGAAATTCTGAAAGGCAGCTATCTGGAAAGTTTCTTTATGCCCCTGAGGTACATTGCCTTGCACTATAAACTGAACTGCAACCCGATTTATATTCATCCAGTACAAGAGGAGTATAGAGACAAATAGAGTCCACGCATGGAGAAATTTTATTTTAGTTTTAGTTAAAGAAAAATAATTGTCTATATTTATAAGGTACAGTGTGATGTTCTCATCAATTTTCTACAGTAAAATGGTTAGCACCTTTGCTCCATATCAGAGAATTTAAAGTCCAGATCATCTACCCATCTGCCAAAACATAGACTCCTGCTCCTTCCTCCATTTTGACTTCAAATACCCTCATTTTTAGTCTACTGGTTCATTCTTCCCTCTCCATCACCATCTTGGTGACTTAGCCCATCAAAACTAACACAGCTCAAACAAAAATCCTTAAGCATCTTTAGACTCCAGAAGACCTCCTTCCAACACAGATTCATTCCTACAAAGTATCCTTTTGTATTCCTTTATTAAGAAGATTCTGCTTTTCCCATCCCAGGGAAAGTAGATGTCAATTACCAAAAATATTAGTTATTTACCATCCCATCCAGAGAGATAGTCACAAGTCCATGATTAAATATTTCTGGGCAGTAGAGAAAATTGATACCAGTATCTTAGAGATTATAGTGTTGCAATGGAGACGAGGGGTGGGCTGATACAGGACAGCATCAAGAGCAGGCATATTCTGTAGACACAGAAGAATGCTGGATAGATAGCTCTGCAAGCAAGCACTATGTTTTCTAGTTTCGCAAGAGGCGATTTCAAAGCAGTTTAGCCCAGCAATGGTTTCAGAGAAGTGAACATGCACTGTTCTACAGTAGGAAGCCCTTCCTAGATGCCATTGGCTCTGAATCCCATATATTTTTGTTGTATCGTGTAGCTATTAAAAAATAGTTACTGAGAATCTAGGTATTGTGGTATATGTCCATCAGCCCAGCTACTTAGAAGATGGAAGCAGGAGGCTTATGAGCTCAGGGCCAGTCTGGACTTCAGAGCAAGTTCAAATCCAGCCAGAGCAACTTAGAAAGAGCCTGTCTCAAAAAATGTTAAAGATCTAAAGTTATTACTCAGTTGTACAGCATTTGCCAATGAGGGCCCAAATTCAATCCCCAGTAACACACACACACACACACACACACACACACACACACACACACACACATTTTATGTAGTTGTTGGACAGCATTTTTGTGTAAGATGTAGTTTCACATTTGCAAAGAAATTTTCTTCAGATAAGTATTTAGAAGCTCAGGAGATATTTGGGGTCTGGGCTGAAGAATCTGTAGATTTCTCTCCATTTCCTAAGAAACTACGAAGGCAAATAAAACAAAGAAAAGTGTATTCTAGTTATCCCTTCATTGACGTAACACTTCACAAACCACAAGGCATTTCCACATGCATTTTCTTTTCTCTTTTTTTTTTTTTTTTTTTTTTTTTTTTTAAGACAGGGTCTCCCTGTAGTCCCAGCTGTCCTGGAACTCACTCTGTAGACCAGGCTGGCTTTGAAGTCACAAAGATCCGCCTGCCTCTGCCTCCTAAGTGCTAGGATTAAAGGCGTGCGCCACCACACCCGGCTTGCATTTTCATTTGACATATAAGTAAGCTACATAAGTAGGAAGATGTAATTACATCATTTTATAAGCCATCAAATCGAGGCTCACAGAGAAACTAATTTGGCTACTTTCACCCAACTAGAATCAAAGCTCAAAGCTAGGTGTTGAGATGCGGAGTACATAATTATCTATCTGTGCTGCCACCCAAGCTGACTTTAAGACAATGCATTTTCTGCTTAAATATATTTTAAAATTGTTCTTTAACAATACAGTATAGATGGGACATGAGCTGAAAGCCTGAAGAATTTAGATGCAAATTGTATGTTAGTGTCAATCCCACTTGCCAGAGACTTCTCAGCAGACGGGGCTGGTGACAGGCCTGATCTCTCCTCCTTGCAGCCAGCCTCTGCATGTTTCAGAAAAGGACTTGATGGACAGAAAAGAGGCCCCGAGTACCAATCAGCACCTCTGCAAAGACTCTTGAAGAACAATGTTGGGGGTTGGGCCAGAGTGCACACCGTAGACTCAGGGTCACACTGGCCTTGGGCAATTCCCACCCTGTCTGCGGTTAAGGTCTGATCTCAGGCAAGCAGTGTGGCTCCTCTGAGCTTCCCTTAGTGCAACCATAAAGCGAGGTATTATTTTACTCATCTCAAAAGTGTATTGTAGGGCTAGGGATTTAGCTTAGTGGTAGAGCACTTGCCTAGCATGTACGAAGCCCTAGGTTCCATTCCTATTGCTAAAAAGATAAAAGGAACATGAGCCTTGGGCATGTGATATGGATGAGGCAAGCATTGGTTCTAGAATACAAATGGTGCTTGGGAACTGATTAATGTCTTGCCTAACTTCTTGTGGCCAATAGAAACAGAAGATGGAGGCTGACAGAATAGATTCTTAGTTTTCCAACTTGTTCATTGAACTTCCAATTCTTATTCCTATAGCTTTGTGTATGAGTTCTCTATGTCTATTGAACCAAATTGATAAAAAGATTTTTCTATTTCTATAGTAGTCTTTGTGTAGCCATCCAATCTACAAGTATCCATGTGAGCACTTGAGTTATAGCCTGAATAAACTGGGCATACCAGCTGCCTGCCCCTTGCACATTACAACATGGGGCAGTGACCTGGGATCAAGAGACTGCTCCCTCTGTCTGTATTACCTGGGCATACACGGAGCCTCAATTTTCTCATCTGTGGAAAGGGTGATCATCTCTTCCTCCTGGAGTATCTATGAGGAAGTAGGATACTAAGTTGGAAACTGCTGGTCAGAGAAGAGCTACTGCTTCAATAAGATTGGTTTTGTCTAGATATCAACAGAAGCCTACTGTATACTGCCCTGCCTTTAGTTGGCTCCATCCCCTATAGGACTTTTGGGGGGGGGGATAATGGTTAGGAAAGCCTATCATGCATATCAGGAGTAAGAGAAGCCTTCAGAGTAGGTTTATCAGTTTATCGCATGAGCCTATAGAGAGCCGCACAGGTTCTCCTAGGGACTTGTGGACCAGATGACCACTGACAGACTACTGTAGAGAGAAGAAAGCCTGTCTACCAGCTTGGCTTAGTAGACATAGAACCCAAATTATGAGCTTCTCACAGGACTACAGGAATAGACTAGATGTCCCAGTGAACAGGTTGGAAAATAAAGACCAGCGAAATTGTGAGGGCTGCAGAGATGGCATTTCTCCCGGGCCTGTGGGACTGTAGAGCAAGGCGTCGACGTCAGGCCCACCGTGTACAGATGGCCCTGAGCTAAGACTTCACCCCCTAGATGCCCTGTGTTCCCACCTCCCACCCCTGCAGTGAAGGCCTGGCCAGCTCCTGCTGGCTCAGACCCTTCGCACATTCCATGAGGATAGAGGGGTGACTGTGGCTGATAAAGCCATCCAGAGTGATACCTGGGAAGAGGGGCAGTAGGACTGGAGATACGAGCTCCTCACCCACACACCACCGAAGCCTGTAGCCTCCGGGTCCTGTTGCCTCCCGGGTCCTGCTGACCAGGCAGTCCTCACTGGACAGGAAGAGGTGGAGCAGGCTGTACGCGACCACAGTTGGAAGGTGAAAGCGTTTTAGAAAAGTTCAAAGATGAGTCTACAGTCTGGGTCCCTGCAGGCTGCAGCTCTGCTCTCACTGAAAATACGTTTATAAAACAATAGTTGTATAATTAAGCAAGGAGCCCAAATCCATTTTACTACAGCTGTTTTTCTTCACCAGAGGTTAGCCCCATGATTCAGTTTCTTTAGGAACTCCATGATGCAATTCAAATGACTTGGGCTGAAAATGGATTTCGAAGCAATCTATGTTCAAAGCAGGTGTTCCTATCACAGGGCAAGAAGTAACCCAGTTTCCTCCGAACCTCCCCTGCCTCTCTCCTCCAGGCCGGGCTGTGTGCTGCTCAACAACACACAGCATCATTATATGCACGATGCCTGTCGACCAGCTCCCCCACAGGCCGTGGGGCCATGAGTCAGAATCCCAGGACGTGACATGTGTGCGTACATGTCAGAAGCAGGACAGAAGCAGGCAGCCGATAAGCCAGTTCCTTTGTAGTAGAGAGGGGCCTGTCAATGTATCAGCAGCAAAATGCATAACCAGCAAGCCTGTCCTCCAAACCTTCCCAGCCCTCAACCCGATTCAGCCTCATGTCAAAGCTAATGGAAAAAAGTTCAGGGCTAGGGGAAGAAACAGTTTTTGCTGGAGGTCTGAAACTGTCCTCAGTCTCTGGAAACTGACGTGGCTGTTGGTGCCCTTTGCGCAGTGGGCCCTCACAGTCCAGGAGACTTCACGGCCAGCCATCCGTCACGTCCGCGTGGTCACGTAGCTGGTTCAGCCAGCGAGAGCAGAGAGGAAGAAGGGCAGCTGAAGGCTCATCAGGACCTCCAGGCTCTGGTGTTTAGTTCAGTGCAGTTCAGTTCATAGAGCTGTTGAGTGCCAGTTGTTCTGGTTCTGCCCAATGTTTGCTTCAATCATAGTGTGAGGCCTGCCCACGCCCACTAACTCTGCTGTCCTATGATACAGTCCTAGAAATATAATCCTGAGAGTCCTGTCGTCTTTATCATCTATATTCTATATAGCAAGTGTGCTCTAGTCTTCTTCCCTATCTGTGTGCTCAAACATCACCTGGTAAAGGCATGTATGTTACAGAGGCAAAATAGCTAGCTGCCAACACGGCCAAGTGACTTCTCCGGAAGTCCTCAAAGCCTCCGCCTCTGAAGCTCCTCAGACATGACAATCACTTTCTCACCTATCTAGTGACCAATCACTGGAGAGTCCACGAGGAAAGACATTCTTCTGTTCAGAGCTCTGCTTTCACAACGGATATCTATGGTAGAGAATTCTTCCGGCCATCCAGGGTTTGGTCACAGAGGAAAAAAAACGGGAGCTCTGTACTCGAGATTCAGCATCGACACAAGTAAAGCGGGCGAGTCTGGAGGAGAGGGTGGTGCTGTGGCAGGAAGTGGTACTGCCACTACTGGAGCTGGGTGGGCTCTGAGAAGAGTGGTCTCTGTGGGCTGCTTTGGAGAAGAGAGGCTTGTCCTTGAGGTGCTTCAAAGGTAACCTGAGGAACATGGCTGAATGAGCAAAGGAGGGGGGGTCAGGGAGTCAGAGGGCAACGTCCTTTGCACTGTGACAGGCTCCCGTGTCAGTGTTCCACCCGCCACCCTGAGGCAGGACATTTAGATTCCCAGTGCCACCCACCTGACATGAGCCCAATGAAGCTCTCAGCCACCCTGGGCATTGGCTGCCTGTGCCCTGGCCATATCCCTGCTTCCTCTACTCTGTCTCCATATAGAATAATACACGATTAATTGATTTTCTGTCACTCTTTTAGTACAGAAAATTAATTTCAGAGCTACCTTGTTTTCTCAGGGTAAGAATCCTCCACACACGGAGTAATTCGGTTCCTCCATTATTCATGAGAGAAAATAGTGATGGAGTGTGCCACAGAGACCGCCCCAAGGCCACAAAGTGATAGTCGGTGTTACTGATACAACAGTATTCCACTAGTGCCTCTAAATAATTCACATCTACAACTCAATTTGGGCCTGCACAAAGCTCAGGATGTGGCCCGGGAAGGGAGGCATAGCTGTGAGTTCTGGGAGATTCTCAATGACAAAGCGGAGAAGCAGGCAGGGCTTGAACGGCCACCAGGGCTGGCAGAACAGCACCTCCTTGGGGCTGAGACTGCAGCTTGTGAGTCTGTACAACCTGGTGAAGCCTGGGAACACAGGGTAGGACCAGCGAAGGGCAACCGAGAGCCAAGTCCCAGGAAGCACAAAGCTAGCTCTGCAGTCCAGACCCACAGGCAGCTCTGACCCAGCTCTTCTCACCACCCCATTTTAAGGATTTTATTCATTTTGCTTTCTTCATTTTAAATCAAGCTTTGGGTAACATTCCTCTAATGCATTCATTGAAATGCTGATTTCAGGGCCAGAGGATTGTCTTGGTGTGTAAAGACAGTGCTTGGACACCTAAATTCAATCCCTGGGGTCCAGGTAAAGGGAGAAGGAGAGAACCAACTCCACTGTGGCCCATGCATGCCCACAGACAGACAGACAGACAGACAGACACACACACACACACGCACACTCACTAATGCAGTGAAAATGAGCATCAGATTCTGCTGATGGGCTTAGAAGAGACCTTTGAGCCTCAACTGATATCACAATAGACATTTTGGTTTAGCCTAGGGTGACTTGGCAGGGGACCTGGATAACCCAGACCTGGATTCCTGGTCCCAGGAATTGAGAGTATAAATGAGTGTTGTTTTAAGCCATTAAGTCACAGTAACTTATTAGGTAGCAATAGAAAACCGATATAAAATGCAGCCAAACTAATCAATGGTAAGTGCCTGCCCATTACATCTCCAAAAGGTTTCCCAGGCTACAGCCTACCCGGCATGGTATGACAAATACCACATCTTCATGCCATTTCAAAGAAATATTTGCCAAAGAATCCATCACCAGTGCTGTGGGCCTGGAGGGAAGGGTTTTTGTTTTTATTTTTCTGGATTTCTACCACAGTCAGGGGAACTGAAGGTCAATAAATTTATTCAAAGTCATACAAAGAGCCATAGCAGAGTCAGGACTCAAGTTCTGGCCTTTGGGGTCCAAGACCCGAGATCTGTCCTCTACATCCCAGCACTTTCCAAGAAAAAAAAATGGTTGTTTAGAATTAAATTCCAGGGGCCTTACTGTTGCTTAAACCTATCCTTCTCTAAGACAAGGAAGGAAAAAGGAAAACCAGAGTGAGTTAGTTAGCTGTTAGCTCCTGCTGTGTTTTGAATTTGTAAAGGTGCAGCTCCTAGGACACCCCCCACCCCCGCAGGAGGCTCAGAGATCATTGGAACATGCCCCAAAGCACAGACACTGTGGGACCCCATCCAGTTCTCTCTGTCTCTCTCTGTCTCTCCTTCTCCTTCCCTCTTTCTTTTCTCCCTCTCCCTTCTCTCCACTTTGGCCTATGATATGACCACACTTTCTGACACATGCTTCTGCCATTATAATCCTGTCATCAGAATCCAGAATCCAAACCGCCAAGGTCATGATCTTAACAATGAACCCCCAAACCATCAACTAAATTAAATCTTTTCTCTCTTTTTAAAAACTTATTTACTGGGGTTGAAGAGATGGCTCAGCAGTTAAGAGCATTGACTGCTCTTGCAGAGGACCTGGGTTTGATTCCTAGCACCCACATGGTGGCTAAGAACCCTCTTTAAGCCAGGCGTGGTGGTGCACACCTTTAATCCTAGCACTCTGGAGGCAGAGGCAGGCAGATCTCTGTGAGTTCAAGGCCAGCCTGCTCTACAGAGTGAGCTCCAGGCCAGCTGGGACTATAGAGAGACACTGTCTCAAAAAAAAGTATTTATTTTATGTGTATGAGAGTTTGACTTGCATGTATGTATGTGTTCTGCATGTGTGCCTGATGTCTGAAGAAACCAGAAAAGGGCACTGGATCTCCCCAAACTCCAGTCACAGACTGTTGTAAGGCGTCATGTGGGTGCTGGGAACTGAACCTGAATCCTCTTCAGGATCAGCAAACACTCTTAATTGCTGAGCCATCTCTCCAGCAAACTCTCCCCACCCCATTTTCTTATTATGAGTTCACAGCCTCTGGTATTTCATTGTAAGACTGTGAAGCTGACTAACACAGTCCTTTGCCTCTTCCCATGCATAGTGTTTTACAAATCTATCCTTCAGTTGAACGCTGGGAGGGACAGGCCAGTAGGAAGTTAGCCCTGATGTAGGCTCCAAGTCTGCAGTTCATTCTGGGGTCCTTAGTCTAGCCTCTGAGTACCACCAGCTTCCCTGCCCTCCACTGACCCTGGGAGACTGAGATCTAGCCAAATCACTCATTGGACAGACTTACTGTCATTTGTCATTAATAATGTCAGATTAGATCCAAGCAACAGTTGGAAAAACAGATTGCAACATTGTGGTCTTTATCGCTGGTATTTCTGTGGACCATTAGCAGTAAGAAGTCTCCAGAGAGGAGCTGTAAAAGAAAAAAAGAAAAAACAAAAACGAAGCGAGAAAGGTACTTTTTCCCTTGCTGCAAACTTCACGACATGGCCACTTTGTAACAGGCACCATATGAGCAGCCAGGCACCAGGCCCAATAACCCCCTTCCAAATGGTAATAAATCCCCCTGGACCCCAACACACTTGTAATTTACAACTTGGCTAAAATGAACATTATTTCAAGCTAAGTGTATTCTCAGAGGTGTTGGAAAATGTGGCAGCTTTCCTGCTGACAGAGGAGTTTCTTTTTAAATGTCATGCATTCACTTTCATTACTTCCAAATAATTGCCCGAAAAGACGGGCTGCTGGACAGGCAGGCCCACTTTACATCACCATGAGTCAATTTCATCATCATCAAGGGAGCCCCTGGGAAATGGCTTCAGCCCGGGGCGGGCTCAGCCCTCCGTTGCCACCTTTCTATTGGTCTCCTGACTGTGCAGAAATGGTACTTCCATCATTCCACAGGCGAGCTCTGGGTAAGATGGGACATCGTCTAGAGACAGACAATAGAACCTGTCATCACTGCTGCCATCATATATCATTCCTTTTATCCAGGGTATCATGCCATCACACCAAGTCCTGCATGTGGCTCTTGTTAACTGGTTGCAACTGAAGGACATATATTTCTGTATTGTGGAAACCATTCCTGGTTAATAAGATGGAGGAACAGGAAGGTATAATTAACTGGACTTAGACAGGAAAGTTTCCCTTCCTGGTCCCACCAGCAAGCACACTGTAGGTCTTGGAAAGCATGAATTCAAATCAAACAGTTAACTTTCTTTCAGAGCTCTGGTTTGGGTCATCTGTTGGTATATAACAAATCATCCAACCATGCAATGGCTTGATGACTTCTTATGTATCAGTAGGTTGGACTCAGCTGTGTGGTTGTTCTTTTCAGAGTGGTGTCAGCTGGATTTGAAGTCATCTTGGAGTCTATTCTAGGTTGTAACATCCTGGTTGGTATGTGTGTGTATGTGTGTGTGTGTGTGTGTGTGTGTGTGTGTGTGTGTGTGTGTGTCTGTCTGTCTGTCTGTTTGTATGTATGTTTGGTACCTGAATGTACAAAACAGGAGGAAAGGACTCAGCTAGGCAAGAAGAACATTGAGCTTTCCTCTCCTGGAAGTAGATGCATGTCTGCGTAGTTTTCTTTATGGCCCCTCTATGTGGAGTTTTTTTGGGTAGCTAGATTTCCTATAAAGTGACCAAGAACATGCAAAAACATTAAGTAAAAGCTACCAAGGCTAACGCAGGATCACTTTCCCCACATTCTGCTGGTTACACTGAGTCACAAGGAAAGCTTGGATTACACATGAACGGGAGAGATATGGATCACCTAGGCCAGCTTTATTAGTTATTTTTCTGTTGTGATAAAGCACCATCATCAAAAGTGATGTATGGGAGAAAGAGTTTATTTTGGCCAACAGTTCCAGAGGGAAAATCTTTAATGGCAGAGGCAACATGACAACAGTGGCTGGAGCAGGAAGCTGGTTGATCACATTTCTTCATAAGTTGGAAGCAGAGGGTAAATTGGAGGTAGAGCAAAGCTATAAGTCTCAAAACCCACCCCCAGTGACATCTTTTCTCCAACAAGGCTGAACCCCTAAAAGTTCCATGGCATCCTCACTAACTGGGGAATACTCATAGCTCAGCCTATGGGGGGGTATTTTTCATTCAAACCACCACATTCTATTCCCTTGCCCTCATAGGCTTATAACCATCTCACAATGAAAAATGTGTTTAGGCCAACTTAAAGACTCCCCATAGTCTTTGACAATTTCAACACTGTTCAAAAGTCCAAAGTCTCTTCTGAAACTTAAAGAAATCTCTTAACTGTAACCTCTTGAAAATTAAAAACCAAATTACATACTTACAACATACACTAGCACAGAACATACATTCACATTGCAAAAAGGAGGAATAAGGGAACAGTGAGGAAATACTGGACCAAAGAAAGATGGAGATCCAACAGAGAAAATCCTAAATCCGATAGCTCCGTGGCTGCTGTCTGGCTCTGCCCCTCCAGCTCTGCTGCCTGCAACATGCATCTCTCTCTTGGGTCGGCTCTCTCCCTGTACAGCTGTCATGACAGCTGTCTCATGCCTCTGGCATCTCTGGCATCTCAGGGTCTCCACTGCAACCCAGGCTTCACTTTCATAGCTCTCCTGACCTTGCAGGGACCCCCCTGCCACTTGCCTGGCCCTTTTCCATTATGGGCCTTAGCTGTAACATTAAGCTTCCTAGTGTTCTTTTTCTCTCCAAGCTGTGCCTTTTTCAGTAATAACCATTCCACAGACTGCATTGGTGTCTTGAAATTTCTTTGACCAAAGAAATTAATCTACTAGTCTTTAATTCAACTTCATGTAAATTCTCAGGACATGGACAGAAAGCAACCAGATTTGCAAGAACACTACATGAATGACCCAGTTTAGAATAGAGACCTTGTTCCCCTCTGAAACCCTCTGAGCCAGGCTTCCACAGTTTTCATTACTCTCAGCACTATTTTCTTCCAGAGTCCTACTCTAACATCTGATTAAGCTCTACCGACAGCATTCAACCACTTTTCTAGTTTAGTTTCAAAGTCTTCTACATTCCTCAAAAGAACAACATGGTCAGGTTCTTCACAATAGCAAACTCACATCTCCTAGTATCAACTTTTTTTTTTAATTTTTTTATTATTTATTTTTGTATGTGTATGAATGTACTGTCTGCATGTAGGTCTGTGCAGCCGTGTTGTGCAATGCTGTGGAGGTCAGAAGAGGGTCTCGGATTCCCCTGGAACTGGAGTTCTCCTGGAATTGGAGTTACAGACAGTTCTCAGCCGCCATGTGGGTGCTGGGGATCGAACCCAGGTCCTCTGCAAGAGTGGTCGGCACTCTTAACCACTAGGCCATCCCTCCAGCCCCGGTATTAACTTCTGTATTAGGAGTCTGTAAAGGAACAGAATTGATACAATGAATGTACTCATTTAATGAATGAATATATTCATTTCATAAGGACTATTTAGATGGATTAAACAATATGATCTGGGTAGTCCAACAATGGCTGTCTCACATTGGAGAGGCCAAGAACTTAGTAGTTGCTCAATCCAAGAGGCCAGATGTCTCAGCTCTACCAATCTGGCACAAACGGCCTAGAGGATTCCTAGAAAGCTTCTGGTCTTTGGTCTATATCAAAAGCCTAAGGAAGTCAGTTCTAATATCAGTAAAAGGATGCCACAGTAACAGGGTAAATGAATTTGCCGACAACAGTGAAGGCAAGCAACACAAAGCAGCTTCTTTCTTCCATGTGCTTTTTTATCTGAGCTGCCTCCAGAAGGTGTTGCCCACACTTAGGGTGGATCTTCAGTTTCAAATAATCTAACCAAGAAAATTCCTCACAGCTTTCAATTTGTCTAGCAGCTTTCAATTTTAGTTGATTCCAGGTCCAGTCAACTTGACAACCAAGATTAGTCATCACTCCACCAGCTTCAGAGACTAGTTTTGCATTAGGAAGGTGGAAAGGAGAAAGCAAGAAGCTACACACCCCATGCAAGTTTCTCCAAATGACAATGCCAATTCTAACCCTTCTTTAGGAGTGAAGAGAATATCCAGTCTCTAAATCACAAGTTCGGATATGCACCATGCATTTTGGTTCTTAGATAGATGCTATAAGTCTGACATACACACTTTTTCCCAAGTAAGCAGATAACAAGTTCCAGCAGTGTCCAGTGTCGGGTGCCATTGTCTAAAGCTCCTCCTTTCTGCCTTGCAGTGATTTCAGCAAGGCAAGTTAAAAACTTTGGGGGTCTTGTAAAGCTTCTGAAGACAGTTGAGACATGTACGCTTGTCATCCATTCACCAATAGGACAGTATCCAGCCCTCATGCAGAGCTCAGCCTGGATTCTAGTCTCTAGAGTCTCCTTCCAGCCTCATCTTAGGCCCCTCCCCTGAACATAAGTCCATTCCTTCACTTCTTCACAGAGCTTCAAGTCGTCAGGCTAGAGTTACCCACAGCCAGGGGCTTGAGGAGTCTGGCTTGATGATCTGGGGCTTAGCACACAGCATTACAGAATTCTGCTTCCACTTTGGTTCTGAGCATAATGATAATAACTCTATCTTAACATTATCCTCACAAAAAACTTTTGTAACATAACTTTCTGTCTTGCAGTGGCCTGACTCCCTGACTACCTAACATTGAATTTCTTTCAAAACAAGAAGCCAATCACTTCAGGAACGAGAGTCTCCTCTGAGACTTGTCTTTCCAAAGACATCTTGTTTTATAGTCTTCTTCACCTGACCTGCTACAGGAAGAATGGCTGTATCACAAGACACAACTCTATCCTTGTTGCCATCACAAACAGCAAAGCCAGAGTCACACAGTAGCAGGAATATAGCCTTGCCCTGGTGTGTGGCAAGCAAATACTGAATCCAAAGGAAGCAGAACTTGTGTGCAGCCCATGACTTGATGGCTATAACTAATTCCTTAGGGATCCTTACTTCATTAAGATAGAAGCATGAAGCAGTTATATTTCTTCAAGTGTAGAAGGTTTTGTCCCTTTTCCTACTGTCTGGATGTCCCAGGCAGATGCCACATCTTACAAATCATGCTCACTGGTTAAAATAGTTTAATTCAGGGGCTGTGCAGATATGGCTCAGTGGCTAAGAACACTTGCTGTTCTTCCAGAGGACCCAGGTTTAATTCCCAGCACTCACATGGTGGTTAACAACCATCCATGACTCCAGTTCCAGGGGATCTGATGCCCTCTTCTGGCTTCTGTGGGCTTTGCATAATGTGGGTGGACTTATATACATGCAGACAAAACACTCAGACGTATAAAACAGAAATTTTAAAAAGTCTAATTCAGTGTGTTGGATTGTATTAGGTAATTATTTTCTTTTTAATTTATTTATTTTATTTTTATTTAATGTATAAGTGTCATGCCTGCACGTAAGTGCACCCTTGCTGTGCAGTGTCCACAGAGGACAGAAGAGGGCGTTGGATCCCCTGGAACTGGAGCTGTGGATGGTTGTTATCCACCATGTGGATGCTGGGATTCAAATCCAGGTTCTGCAAGAACAGCCAGTGTTCTTAATCACTGAGCCACTTCTCCAGTCTCGGAATTATTTTCTTTAGATGTGACTGTAGCTTTGTGATTATAAAGATCATCTTTCATTTTAAGAGAATATATTAAGTTGTTCAAGGTACAATCTCATGGCATCGTAATTTTCTATGAGTTAAGTAATGAGAGTGAAGGTGGGAGAAGGATAGAAGGACACATGGTGCCAGGGGCTTCCCACATCTGTCAACGCGATCAAAACCATCTCTCACAGACATCCCCACAGGCCAACCTGGTCTGAACGATCCCTCATTGAGTCTGTCTTCTCAGGTGATCCTAGATTGTGTCAAGTTGATGAAACTCACCATGCACACCTTCCCAGCCTCTGGCACTTGCAGCTAGCTACCTGGGAAGCTCTTGTTCTAGGTCTATCCTTTTTTTTTTTTTTTTTTTTTTTTTTTTTTTTTTTTTTTACTTTTTTTTTCTGTATGTGTATGAATGTACTGTCTGCATGCAAGTCTGTGCACCCATGTCGGGCAATGCCGCGGAGGTCAGAAGAGAGTGTTGGATTCCCCTGGAACTGGAGTTCTCCTGGAATTGGAGTTTCAGATGGTTCTCAACAGCCATGTGAGTGCTGGGGATCGAACCCGGGTCCTCTGTAAGAGCGGTAGGTGCTCTTAACCACTAGGCCATCTCTCCAGCCCTCTAGGTCTATTCTTAAGGAATAGCTCTCCAAGGGAGATTCAGGTGGAATGACCAGGGTTAACTCTCTTCCTTGATATAAGAATTTGCCAAGCAGTAAACAAGGTGCTATGGTGCTGCTCCTTGTCTAGATCCTACCAGATCTTTTTCCCTTGCTATGAGGCAGCACCAAGAGGTCCCAGGATGATAACCAATCAGGAAAAAATACTCATCTTCCACTTATTTATAAGTATCACCTCCGCACCCCTGGTTTGATGGGGAGGAGGACTGGAAGTTCCTACCCCTCCTCCTGATGACTGCTGTACTCTCACAAAGCAGACAGTTCCCACAAGTGCCCATCTCAGCACCTAGTTCTTATTGGATAGACTGAGGCTGTAATGCCCAGTTCCCATTAGATAGACTGAGGCTCAGTGGTGGAGAGGGAGGTTGGTAGTTGGAGAATCAATGCTGTCACTACATAAGACATTCTTGGACATGTTGTCCCGATTGTTAGTGGCTCTCTTTAAAATGTGACATTCAAAGTTCCTTGTTAGTGGAAGTTCCTTGTTAGTGGAGTAGGTAGTGTGTCAGTCTCATAAACTGTGACATCCAGTGTCTCCTATGTTCAGCTGTGGACCTTAATCACTGATTTTACAGCAATGGGAGAAATTCTACTCCATGTCTTTTACAGAAGCCTCAGTATGTTTGATGCACATGGGTGTGGAAAGCCCAGGTAACAATCCAACTCAATTACTCACTTGCAGTGTGACCCTGGGCGATTACTCAGTCTTTCTGATCCTTAGGGCTCATAGGGCTATCCTATGAACATTATGTCATCCTATGGCCCTGGCAGATCCTTCAGGATGTTGTCAATGTTCCCAGCAACCTGACACAGCAGAGTTGGGCAGGCTGGGGAATCAGCTTATCCTTCTCATCTGTTTTGGATGCTGGGGTTCTAGGTGATCATTTCAATTGGAAAGTAGTAATTCTCTAAAATTGTGTAAGAGCTAGTCCTCACTGCAGCTAGTGGATTTGGTTGTCATGGTAGAGGTAGGATGTGCTGAGATGCTGTTTAGATCTGCTAGGTCTCATGCATGCCTTTAATCCTAGCACTTGGGAGGCAGAGGCAGGCAGATCTTTGTGAGTTCAAGGCCAGCCTGGTCCACAGAGTGAGTTCCAGGACAGCTGCTAGATCTCCAATAGAGCTAGATGAAAAAACAGTTCCCACACTGAGAGCAGAGGGAAGACTCCTGAAGTGTTATGACCAGGCAAGAAAATGGGCAAATACCTTCAACCAGGAGGCCCACTCCCTGTTTTGAGTGTGTTGCACACACATGCTTCTTCTTCTGTCTGGCAGATGTATGGCAGGATTAAATTTAAAAAGTCATGAGACATCCGAGGTAAGGTAATCAATTATGTCATCCCTGCCACTACAGACGAAGCTGGAGGGAGGGAGGAAGAGCACAGGAGTGCAGTGAGCTCCGGCCTCAGCACCTGCCTCGTTCCTCCGAGGGGGCAGTAGGAGCCTCCCACCAGAAATCTATGATTATTCCAAGAGAATCCTAGGGTTGTCCCAATCATCTGGGACACTGGAAAACTTGGCAAGGAAAGTGGGTCTGTTACTTGTCAGATTGAGAGAGCTTCATCCTAGGCCTAAAGACGCCCCCAAGTCACTGCACATAAAATAATGTGCTGCCTAACGATGTTGGAGTAAAGTGGGCCATGTACATGTATGTTTGGGTCAGTATATGCTTATGTTTACATGAAAAAGAAAAGAAGTCACCTAAAATGCATGTCTGAGAACTGGTCCCAAACACAAAATGACGCATGACGGTACCTATTCACAACCGAACAACAAGCAGCTCCCTGCCTGGATTCCGAGTTGTTCTTACAGTAGAAGTAGTGGGTGTAGCAAGCGGAAGGACTCTCACCAACTCCCTGGCTAGGCTGTGCTCAGACTCCCTGAGGAATAGCAAGGTCCAGGCTCTGGCAGGAGAGACTGCAGTCTGTCAACTGTGAGTGGCATCAGTAGAGTACCAGTTCCAGTGTCCCATGTCCTCTGCATAAATGCAATTTCCTCAAATGTCAGGAGGAAAGCATTACAGATAACACATTGTGTGTGTCTTTGACCTAGTAAGTGCTGAAATCACAGATCTCATTATTCTGACATGATAGAATTTTCTCTCTGTCTTTCTCCCAATGCAGGCTGG
The DNA here is from genome assembly GCA_009823505.1 of Rhizomys pruinosus. Classification (NCBI taxonomy): domain Eukaryota; kingdom Metazoa; phylum Chordata; class Mammalia; order Rodentia; family Spalacidae; genus Rhizomys; species Rhizomys pruinosus. The sequence continues at coordinate 3,514,308 of VZQC01003239.1, read as the reverse complement.
CTGCTGTTGTTTCTGAGACTTTAGATCTAATTGGCAGAGGTGCAGAGCCACCACTGTGGAAAAACAAGCCTTGCCTATTTCCTACTCTAAACAAAATATCAAGTCTCCTTGTGAAGGAACAAAATGAACTTAAAGAAAATTCATAACAGGATATTAAATTGAAGATAATTTTGGCTACAGAATTACTAAAAGGTTGAAGAAGAGACAGTATTTGACCTTGAAAGCTGAGCTGCTATGGAAGATTCCACTTTACACCCAAGCAGGAGAGTCTGCCTCATGGCCAGGGGCAAGAGCACAGAACGAGCTGCAACTGGCCTTGGACTTCAACTCCAGGTCTAGTACTTTCTATTTGTCATATTCAAGATGTGAGCCTCCTCGATTTTGATCTTCTCCTCTATATAAGTAGAGCATTAACCTTGTGTTGTACAGTAGATGTAAAGCAGGAAGATATGATGACCCTACTTAGGGTACCTGGCAGTAATTGGTGCTGAAAACATTTGTTACCATTAAAACTGTTTCCACTTCAGAGATGTAATCAATAAATCATTCATTCAATTAGCAATCAAGTGTTTACTGAGTGCCCTAGACTTGAAGGCAGAAGACATGACTCACTAAATAGTAGTTGAATGAATGAATTACTTCTCATTTATCACTAAGTGCTTTGGGCAAGTTCCTGAAAGCCCCTTCTCTTTTACAACCTATAATGCAGAGTTGGGTAGTATCAACCCTGAACATCCTTCTTGTTTCCAGACTTCATTGCTTCAGAGGCAAATATGAAAACAGAAATGGCTAAGACAGAATAGCAGCTCTCCAGCGTTGTAAGCTTAGGAGCTGTGTCAGATCTACCTTGGTAAAGATAGCCAGTCATCAAAGGAAGTATGTGAGGAGCAGAGGTGAGGAGCCACATCTCACAGGTGTTCAGAAAATTAGCACACCAGAGGACTGGTTTGGGAGAAAGCGAGGCCATTACCTTGGAGGAAATATGGGGTCAAACTGGATTAGGCCTGTTGATTGTTGACATTCTCAGGAGGGATAGGGAGGGTCACTGGATTCTCGCCTGAGATTTCAGCCACTCCTCTCAGCCATTTGTAGGGAGTTCTTTCCTACCTCTGTGTGTCTTCTGGGTTTTAGGAAGTGCTAGAGTATATAGGGGGTGAGGGGTCGGGGGGAAGGTTAACTGAAGAGGACTCCCTCTAGGAGACATTGGAAAATCTATCATCTTTAGCCTCTGAAGATTTTGTTTCTTTTTTTTTTTTTTTTTTTTTTTTTGTCTTTTCGAGACAGGGTCTCCCTGTAGCCCCAGCTGTCCTGGAACTCACTCTGTAGACCAGGCTGGCCTTGAACTCACAAAGATCCACCTGCCTCTGCCTCCTGAGTGCTAGGATTAAAGGCGTGTGCCACCACGCCCGGCTTATGAAGATTTTTGTAAGTCCTACAGTCTCTTGCAAATAGCTTTCACCCATGCTCTGAAAATAAGCCCAATAAACTAATTGGTTCCCCAGGGTGCACTTCAGGGGAATCTATATTGGCTTGGCTTTGGGTCTTTATAAAGAAGAGGTGAACATTGTTTATATCTCCCAGGAAAATAATTCTCTCAATAAGCCTAAAGGCATGTTATTGTTTGGATCTGGAATGTTCTGTGCTGAAGGCTCTGTCCTCAATATAGGAGTGTTAGAAGGTGGAGCATTGATGGAGTGACTGGATCATGAAGACTCTGGCCTCATCGATCCATTGATCCACTTGGTGGGTTCCTAATTTGATGGGCTATGGGGAGGTGATGGAACTTGGGAGGTAAGAGCTAGTTGAAGGGACTGGGTCTTTGGAGGTAATTTTGTTCACCTTCTCTGTTGCTGTGATAAACACTATGACCAAAACCAACTTGCAGGCAAAAGGTTTATCTGGCTTAAATTCCATATCACAGTCTATCTTCAAGGGAAGCAAAAGCAGGAATCTGGAGGTAGGAGCTAAAGCAGAGACCATGTAGGAGTGCTGCTTACTGTTTCACCTAGCTTGCTCATCTATCTTATACCACCTAGGCTCATCTGCCCAGGGATGGCACTGCCAACAGCGGACTAGGTCCTCCCACACTAGTCAGCTATCGAGGAAACTCCCTGCAGACATGCCTACAGGCCAATCTGATGGAGAAAATTCCTCAGTTGAAGTTCCCTCTTCCCGGGTATGTCAAGTTGACATCCAAGATTAACCATCACAGGGGATGTGCTCTTGTGTGTTGCTTCTTCAGTTCTCTCTCTCTCTCTCTCTCTCTCTCTCTCTCTCTCTCTCTCTCTCTCTCCCTCCTAGCTGCCACCAGGAGAACAGCTTTCCTGTTCCACATGCTCCCGGCATGGCATGATGTTTGGCCTCACTACAGCCCAGAACAAAATGAAGTCAAGGGGCCAGGGGTCTCAAACCAATTCTTCCTCCCTAAATTCATTTTCTCATTTGCTTTCTCACTAGCTGGCTTTCATCTTTCTGGTGCCACACCTGAGATCCTGGTGAAGTCCTGCCCCTCTGACCCTACCTGGCTTCCCTATCACCTCTCCATGGAGTCTTTCTGAAAGGCTCCTGCCAACACAGACCTCTTCCAGTGCCTAGCTTAAAGGCAGAGCTCCAGAGGGCCATAAATACTGGGAAGGTCTCTCCATCCTAACTGCTTGCTTAGAACAAATATCATCTTTTCCATGCCAGCTTAGCACCGAGTGCTCCTTTCTATCATAAAAACAGCAAGAAAACATATACAAATTGAGAAGGTTATAAAAAAATCTGATTTACTTTCATTATAAATTTTGTGAAATACACTCAGATGTAAAAATAATAATTGCCAGCATAAAATATAGATAATAGATAGTTGAAACTGGATATACAACTTTGTACTTTGTTTTCATGTCAGGTCTCATTATGAGGATGTTCAAATGTCTTTAAAGCATTACTTAATAGCATGTTTTTCAATGACTGTATACTATTCCATTGAATGTATGTATTCAACCACAGATTGTGTAAATAATCCCCTACTTTCGGACATTCAAACTATTTCAGATTTTTTTCAGTCATTATGAATAGTATTACAATGAACATCATGTACATAAAATCTGTTCCTAAGATGATTATTTCCTAAGTTTAAATTTCCCAAATGGAAGATGTTGTTCAATATATGTATGTATATATATATATATATATATATATATCTCGACATTATATATATAGAACATTATATATATATATGTATATATATATACATATATATATGATTTAAAGCTGTTGTGGATGGCAGACCCCTCCAGCATTAAACACCCTGCACCTCATTGATCAGCTATTATTGGAAAACATTATAGTACCCTTCATGAGGTTATGTCTCATCTTCTTAACTGTTCTAGTTTGATTTCCACCTCTGTGAAAAAAATAATCTGACCCAAAGCCACTTATGGGAGGAAATGGCTTTATTTGGCTTATACTTCCAGGCCACAACCCATCAGTGAGGGAAGTCAGAGCAGCTACTAGAAGTGGAAGCCATGGAGTAGCCATGCTTCCCTAGCTTTCTTACATAGCCCAGGACCACCTGCCTAGGGATGGTGCCACCCACAGTGGGCTGGGCCCTCCTGCATCAAATAAAACTCAGGAAAATCCCCCACAGACGTGCCTACAGCCCCTTGTAATCTAGGAAATTCCTCAGTTGAAGCTTTCCTCTTGGATGATTCTAGGGTCTGTCAAATTAACAAGTGAAATTCACTAGGGCATAAACCTGGAGCTCCTCTAAAGCAAGGGCCAGTTATCCCCCAAGATGCATTGGCAGTAATGAATAACACACAGTGAACAAACCTATTAGGGTAACTAAATCTCAGCCATGTTTCCACCAGAGCTGTTCAGTATCACCCTTGATATCCATCCGAGGGAGCATAGTTGCTCAAGTGCCTGATATGTTTATTACTTGGTCTTCTCTACAAAACAATGCCACAGCATAACTTTTAATTCCTAGTGATTCCCTCACAGTCTAAAGAGGGGCCTCCTGATGGTCCAAGTTTCTCTCAGTTAAAATGAGCTTCTCTGAAAGGCAGAGAGAGGGAAAATCGTAACCAAGATGCTGCTGGGAGTGAAATTTAAGAACCTGCTAACCCCAAGGACCAGTTCTTCCCATGACTATTGATTCTCCTAACCCCGAGGTATAGTCGTGATGGAAGGGCTTTTGCAGTAAACTCTGTTGATGAGACCACAGCCCCTGTGATGAAAGCAACAACCAGCAGAAGTGGTTAAAAGGCAAAATGGAGTTCAGCGTCAGTTAACATGATGGGTGGGTCCATGTAATAAAAGAGTTTCAGTATTTCATGCCAGCAGTGCCTTTCACTTGCTAAATCCCATCCATGGAAACTTCAGATACACAAGCACCACATAGGATGACAGAGAGAGGGATGGGGTAACCAAGGTTTCCCCTCGGTGAAGCTAAGGGAGGGGTTGAAGAAACACAAATATTTATACTAGATAAGAACACATTATCAATTGCCTTTTAATAGTTGACTGATCAAGAGACATTTAGGATATGCTTAGAATTATTGTTAACCAGAGGCAAGTTAATGGTTTCCTTGGTTGGAAGTTCCCCAGGGAGCCTAGTTCAGGGGGGATCCTAGGTCAGGGTAGAGTGCATTGTGTTCACTGACCATCCTCAGCCAAATGAGTGCTTGGGAAGCCTGTTAAAGGTCTCTCTAATATCTTGCTAAAAATACAAAAACAGATTGTTGCCGAGAATCACACCTAGAAGCTCCCATAATATCAAAGGTGTGCTCTACTACTGAGCTACACTCCAAGCTTCTTTAAATGCTTCTTTGATCTATCTAAACTCAGGGTGATCTGCACTGTCTGGAAGCCCCATGTGGCATGTGAGGATAGAATTGGAAAACTTTCTTTTCTGAATTGCCATAGTGTAGTTGAGGTCAGAGTTAATTAAGTGCCTCTAAGCCTTTGAAGGAAATGAGCTATAAAGGTATCCCAGTTTCTGGGTGTGTTGGGGGCCGGAAGATCCCATGCTTGCTTGCTCTCCTTGGAATTCCAAAGCCTGGTTTGAAAGACCAAGAAGACTGCCATTCCTAGGGTACCATAATCCTTCAGCAAGCTGGAGGGGATCACAGCACATAACTGCAACAGCGCTTTTAGTCCCATGGGCAGAGCTGGCACAGATGGGAGGGAACGCTCCGCTGTGTTAATTAGTAACAGCTTCAGCCGCTCACCCCCGGGGAAAGGCGGCAATCAAAACAGCTCAAGCTGGAGGGATTTCAGGTGATTCTTGGGGCTTCTCCGCTGCACTGTCTAGCAACCTCCCTCCCCAATCCTGCTCACTGTGTACAGAGTGAATGACGTGCTCTGGGTAACAATTTTGCCGCAATTTCCTCAAAGTCCAAGCCTCTGGAGACCTCTGATCTTCCTGCCAAATCTTTCAGCCCAGCCCCTAGTCATCTTCAGAGTCACACAGGGACAATTATTGCATGTGTTTCTTTTTGCTGTCTTCCCACCTTTCATTCCAGGCCCCTCCCCCAGGAGCACGCATAGCATGTTCATTAATGAAGGTATTTAATCAAATTTATGAAGTCTATTATCAGTAACCCTAATCACTCTTAATTGCTGCATCATTAGTTCGGCCATGCTCAGATGTAGCAGTTAGGCGGAGCAGTACATGACAACTCTAGAAAAATGGCTTGGTACAGGAAAGCCTTGGAGGAAGAAACTGGCAGGGGGGGGGCAGGGAAGAGAAGAGGGAGGATACTCAGACTGTGTGCATTGGCCTGCTGCTGGGAAGAGGGGGGAGATGCCATTAAGAGGTTCGACCAGGTGTAAAGATGCTGGTGAGTCGGTTTTGCATATTCTGAAACTTTGGGGAGCTTGGCGCATCAGCAGCATGAGCGAATGTTCTGCTTGACAAAAGTTGATGTTATGTTAGTATCGAGCACCTGCCACCCTCAGAGATCTCCAAACCTCTGCAAGCTCTGTGGTTGTGTTCAAAGCCAAATGCTTGGTGGATGTGAGGTGAACGATGCACCTTGTCAAGAGGAAAGCAGCAAGGGATAGCCTGCCGCAGGTCTTTGCCGAGACATTAACTCCTCTGCCTGGTGCACGCTCCGGAAGGCTCTGCCCAGCCAAGGAGACCCACCGAGATGCCTCCAGTCAGAAAAAAGAGACGGCCAAGAGCCTGCTTTGTGTGGAATGTACCTCCACGGGAGGCCAGAGAGCAGAGGGCTGGTCCAAGGCAAACTAACTCACCAACGGCCTCAGTTTCCTAGTCCACAAAGCGTGTTTGATGATAGAACTTCAAAAGGTCACTTAGAGCCATGAGAGTAGATGTGTGGAAAGGGCCAGAAGAAGCCTATGGGTCACTCCACAGTGGGTGGGATAGGAGAAGTCATAGCCCGGGCAGCAGTGACACTCCACCTTACCGGGTCCTTAACACAGAAAACCACCTGAGAAAGGCATCGTGAGATGGTTTTGTCGTTGTGAGGTCATCAGACTGTACTTAAACATGAGGTAAGTCTATCAGAAGCAGGATTTATGGAGTCAAGCCACCCTATAGACAGGAGGTGGCCAGGCTGCTACTGCGGGGGCATCAGGACAAGTGGTTTTTTGTTATTGTTGTTTTGTTCTGGTTTTATTTATTTTTATTGTATGTGCATGAAAAAGCTGCCTGCATGTATTTAAGAGCATATATGGTATGCAATGCCCACAGAGGCCAGAAGAGGGCAACAGATCCTATGAACTGGAGTTACTGATGGTTGTTAGCAGTTATGTGGGTTCTGGAAATTGAACCTGAAAGAGTAGCCAGTGCTCTTAACTGCTGAGATAGCTCTCCAGTCCATGGCAAGCATTTTACAGTAAACATTTTTAACAAGTATAAGGACTCCACTGTAAAATTGTGATTAAAATTTCCATAAGTGTATATATACCTCAACATTACCATCTATTATCATTATCTAGCATAATTGCTCTGTATAGCTGAGTGCTATGCTTTTCATGACTGGCAGCAAAGTCGGTTTGTTTATTTAGAATTACCACCAACAAATGGGTAAAGTGTTGCACTATGATGGCGGAGCGCTACGACACCACTGGGCAGTAGGGAGCTTTCAATTCCATTGTAATCTTAAGGGACAAAATCAGACTATAACATCATGGTGCAGCATGGGACGGTGCTTTCCTCCTGTGTGTGTGTGTGTGTGTGTGTGTGTGTGTGTGTGTGTGTGTTTGATGATAGAGTGGTGCCAACTCTCCTCAGTTCTGTATGAATCTAGATACTACTTTAAGAATCAAGATATATATCAGCCATCTATATTTATGAAAGTGATATATTCTGTAATATTTTCAGAGGAATAATAATTATATATGCAATCCATTTTAGTGCTTGAAGAGAGCATCTATAATTCATGCTCATTTCTGAATGTATGGATTAAGACCCCCACTGACAGTTCTGGGTGCTATTGCCTCAGTTGAGCAAAATTCCAAACTAAAATTTATAAGGACTATGTAAGAATTACAATAAGTAAATTGGCTCTGAAAAAAAAAGAATTACAATAACTGCAGTGACTCCAGAAATTTCATCTGTTTTGTATCCTTGACAAAATATAAACTCTGTAAAAATATCAATTATGAAAATACAGCTATTTTTGAAATAAATACCAAAAATGAGTTTTGTAGAGTAAATATATGGTTATTAAAAACTGGGAATGTGGGCCTGAAGAGGTAGCTCCCTGGAAGGCCAGCTGCATTGGTTCCCAGAAGCACATAAAAAGGCTGGGTGTGGGGGCATATGCTTATAATTGCAGCACTGGGGAGGAGGAGCTCAGGTAGCTCTCTGGCCAGCTAGCCTCATCTACTTGGTACAATCCATGCCAGTGAAGAGACTATGCCCCCAAAAGAATGAAATGGATGGTTTCTAAGGAACCATACCTGAAATTGACCTCTGACCTCTGAACACATATACGTCTGTTCACCACATGAACCCACATGAACACACACACATATACATGCACACATGAGCATAGAATTATAATATATATTCCTTAGGACTAGAACCCATGGCTGTGGGCATGCTAAACAGTTGTTCTGCCACCAGCCATATGTCCAGCCTCTTATTTTTCTTACTCATTCAAACATTGCTGACAGTTAACAGAGCACCAAGACATAAATAAAATTAGGTTTCATTATCTTTGATATTTGCTCATTTTCAGCTAAATGAGACATTTAGTCATGTTTGAGCATGGATTTGTCAAGGTAGAAAGAATTTTTTATTTTAGTAAGCCATCAGTATAATTTACTCATTCATACACTGGGATGTGTAAGTCTACTGGCAACTACTGGTTTGCGCTCTGGCTTTCACCCTTGGAATATTGGGTGTGGAGATGCTAAGCAGATCTGAATCAATCATTATACACTATAATGATGTAATGGGTGGAGCTTTACATCAGTTAAAATACTTTGGTATTGCCGGGCGTGGTGGCGCACGCTTTTGATCCTAGCACTTGGGAGGCAGAGGCAGGCGGATCTTTGTGAGTTCAAGGCCAGCCTGGTCTACAGAGTGAGTTTCAGGACAGCTGGGGCTACAGGGAGACCCTGTCTCAAAAAGACAAAAAAAAAAAACTTTGGTATTGTATGCCGGGTGTGGTGGCACACACCTTTAATCCTAGCACTCGGGAGGCAGAGACAAGCGGATCTTTGTGAGTTCAAGGCCAGCCTGGTCTACAGAGTGGGTTCCAGGACAGCTGGGGCTACAGGGAGACCCTGTCTCCAAAAAAAAAAAAAAAAAAAAAAAAAAAAAAACTTTGGTATTGTGATTTACATACTTAATATCACCTATGGGTTTTTGCAAACTTGTAAGATTACTTTCAGAAAAGAGCTAGGCCATAGGAAAAGCTTCACTTTCAACTCCTATGGGTTAATTGCCTGTATGTATATAATTGTACCTGTGTCATGCAGTGGCTGCAGAGGTCAGAAGAAGGTGTCAGATGCTATGGAACTGGAATTACAGATTATTGTTAGCTACCATATAGGTGCTGGGAATCGACCCAGGTTGCTCTGGAAGAGCAGCCAGTACTTTTAACTGTTGAGTCATCACTCTAACTGAGGTATATTTTTGCCCCGCCCAGCCCCTCACAACTGTGTCTCCAAGACCTGAAACTGAAAGCCACCAACCAGCCGGTCAGTCACGTGTCACTGGAAATGCTGTAGCACTGGGATGGAACCCCAACCACAGCACCGCAGACAGCTTACAAACAGTGCTCCCAGGTCTTTTCTTGTTTACTGGATATTTATAGTTTTTCTGGAACCCATCATCAGCTAACATAATTTTGTTAATATTTATGCTTTTGTATTGATTTGTAGAAGTTCTTTATATATTATGATTGCTAGATATTTTGCCTAGCACACACAATATGTATTTTCCAGTTTGTTATTTGTATATTAACTTTATTAATTATGCCTTTTGATGTGGAAAAGTATCTAATTATTATATAATAAAAACCATTGACTTTTTAAAGGTTTTTAGAAGCTTGAATATAATTCCTAGAAGATCTTTGAAAAAAAAATCTCCCAGCCTAATGTTAAAGACCACGCTCCTGAACTTCGGAGTAGCATTTAAGTCTGGATCCTTCTAAATTTACCTTTGATATATTGATTGAGTAATTCTTGTGCCAACAATGGATCATTTAGTTACTACGGCCTCCTAGTATATTTGGCAAATGACAAAGCAATTTCTACCCTCATTATTCTCCTCTTTTCCAAACTAGTGACAATTTTTATGTGTTCACTTTTCAGGATGAACCTTACTGTCACTGTATAAAGTTCAGAATTATCCCATTGAGATTATGAGTGGATCCCATAATTTATAGATTAAATAAAAGGCATATGTACACAGATGTTTACAACAGGAACATTGGTATGTTCTTAATGTTTCAGTTACTTTCTTGGCACTTTCTATGGCATTTCTACTCTTCTTAGCTCTCCCTTGCTTCCTGTTATTATTCCCACCAACTACTTAAATCTGTGAATAGGGTTTGCCCATTCTTAGCTGCCAGTTGTTTACTATCCATACACAGAATGGCGACTTGAGCCAACTTACTAACCTCATCAATTGAATTCTATTTTTAGTAACTTGAATTTTCTTTTTTTTTTTAATTTAATTTTTATTGATGGTTTGTGCATTTCGTACATCATTTTCCAATTCAGATCAGGCATATTTCCCTTTCCCTTCCCCCCCACCCCCACCCCATCCCAGATCATGTATTCTGCCATAACTGTCCTGCATCTTTCAGGTTTTTTTTTTTCCTTTTTTAGCTATAAGTGATAATCCATGAGTATAAGCATCCTTCGTGCAAAACCAATCTACAGACTGTTGTGCCCAAACCCCCACAGTCCCACCATTCAGTGGGGGGTGACAGGTTGTTTGTTCAATCAAGTTGATCAAATGAGTGTCCAGACTACATCGCTGTTTGTTAGTTTCCCACCGTTCACCCCCCACTCTCCGCCTTACATCTACCACGCCCTCTTCCGCGATGTTTCCTATGCAGCAGTAAAGAGGGACAACATCATGAAATTTGCAGGTAAATGGATGGAGCTGGAAGACATTATGTTAAGTGAAGTAACACAGTCCCAGAAAAACAAACGACAAATGGTGTCCCTCATATGTGGATGCTAGTACCAACAACCCAGATATAAATATTTCTCATGGATAGTAACTTGAATTTTCTAGGTTTATAAAAACACTGTAATTTGATCTTTTCTGGTTCTTTCCAATAGTTACCTCTTATTTCAAAGCTCATATTTTGTCATTGGCTAGACTTCAATAATGACACTAACTGACCCTAAAGTATAGATTTTTCTAAATTACTGTTTTCCACTTGGGGTGTCGAATTTTGTAAAATGCAATTTGGGGCCCCAACAAGTTGATCATATATTTTTAAACCTATTGATGTGATAAACTATAACACATTTTCAAAATTATATAAATGGATTTTTCTAATGCTGGTGGTCCAGCTGTGATAATCTTATTATGGGATGAATCCTTCTAGGCATGGCACATTCTCCCTTTAGTAAACAGCTGTATTTCATCTGTTAATACATTTTCTCTGATTTTTACATCTCCATTCAGGTGAGATTGTTCTACATTTTGCTACTGTTGTTGTTCCTGTTATTTTAAAATAGGGTCTCACTATATAGACTGGGCCTGCCTGGGACTTACAGAGATCCACCTGCGTCTGCCTCCTGCATGCTGGGACTCCAGGTGTGTACCCCTATGCCTGACACTTATCCTGTATTTTTATTACTTGAGATACTTTGTTGAGTTTCATTATCAGAATTGAAAAATGAATTGACACTCCCTATATTTTAGGCTGTGGAGAAATTGGTAAGATTCACATATTATCTTTTCATCATAGGCACAACAGAAGTCTCTCACAAAACTACCTAGACCTAGATCTTTTTGGTAAAACCCGTCTTCTAGGAAGATTTGGTTCTACTCAAAATTTTGCCGTATTCTTGAGTCAATTTGAGCCACTTTTCTTTCTCCCAAGTGACAATACACCATTCATCTAAAGTTTTCAAACTTACTGGAATTCGGTTGCATATATTTTCTGAATTCCTTTTTTATTTTTCCAGTTTTGCTGAAGTATAACTGACAACTAAAATTTCTTCATATTTAAGATACAGACTGTGATGTTTAGGCATAAGTATACATTGTAATACGATTATCACTACCGACATAATTGCTCCACCATCTCACATACTTTTCTGTTGTGAGATACGTTAGCATTTAAATTAAGTTATTATTCATAATTTTTGTCTGACAATATGCACAGTTATGAGATGTAGTAGGGTAAGTGTTTCCCCTGAAGATGCCTATATTCTAATTCTCAGGAAAGATGAACTTTGCCTTCTATAGCAAAAGGGCCTCGCAAATACAACTAAGGCGAGGGGCTGTGAGCTGAGGTGACTACACTGCAGCCTTCAGGTGGACCCTCCACGTGAGCTCAAGAGTTTTTGTAAGAAGCAGAAAAGGATATACGCTGACAGACACGGAGGTTAGAATGATGCAAGGATGGGGTTCCAGACAAGAGATGCACAGGCCAAAAGAGATGCACAGGCCTCCAGAATCTGGAAACAGCAAAACACGGATTCTTCCTTGGAGCTTCCAGAAACAGCAGCCCGCACCGCTTAGACCAGGAATGCTGAGCTCAGCCTTACAACCTCCTGAACTATGAGATTTGTGTTCTTTTAAACCACTGTTTGTGGCAATTTGTTATACTGGCCACCTGAAACCAAGGTATTCATTTTTTCACATTTAGTGTGATATCATCTTTCATTGTCTTTCTGGTTTTTGTTTTGCTTGATGAAGTTTAATTGGTCTTTTTGGTTGATAGGTTGGTTCTTCTACTTTAAATAAAGCCACTTTTTTATTCTTTTAAACTAATTTATTTCTGCTTTTTCTCTTGTCTAATTTTTTACTTCTTACTTTTGTTGGTTTTTAAAATTTATTATTTTTTTATGTGTATGAGTGTACGGTCTGCATGTAGGTTGGTGCACCCGTGTCGTGCAATGCCTTGGAGGTCAGAAGATGGTGTCAGATTCCCCTGGAACTGGAGTTAAAGACAGTTCTCAGCCACCATGCGGGTGCTGGGAATTGAACCCGGGTCCTCTGCAAGAGCAGTCGGCGCTCTTAACCACTAGGCCATCCTTCCAGCCCCACTTTTATTGTTTTTATTTTTCCTTAATTACTTCTTTCATTTCATCATAAGGTCATTTAAGGATCTGATTCACCCTTTAGAAATACATTTTGTTACACTCCATAACTCTTAATAGGTAGACTTGAGACTTTTCATAACTCTAAACCATCATCATTTCATATGTAGTCTTGTTACAGAGGGTTTTTCTAATTCTAGAGAGCTTGGCAGGTACTAGTCTACTAGTATATTTAATAATTGATGCATTATGGCCAGTGTCTGGCCAATAAACTTCTACTTTAGGAAGTTACTTGTATGAAGCTTCAGAGCTTCCAGGTAGTCCAGTGGCCTTGGTTTAGGGGTTTAGCACACGTAACAAAACAAATAAACCATACTTCTTACTCGTGCTACCTATACTCTCCATGTCCTGATTTATGCTAATCTCTATCCCACAGATGTGAGGGCTTTATGCAAAAGAATGATAGGACAGAATTTACATATTTAGAAAGCCCACTCTGCAGTGGGAAGATGAAACTTAAATCAGGGACAGGGATGCGGACACTCAGGGAACCACATGAGTAACAGAAGAGGGATATCAGAATGAAGCCACACAGCAAAGATGAGTGTGGAAGGGCTCAGGAAGGTATTTAACCTATCCTCTGACTCTCAATGTGAGAAATCCAAAGCTCCCAAGAACAGAATAACCTACCCAAGATAGTAAAGACAACCAGCCATGGAGGAAAGACCTCAAATGCAGCCCTCTGCCTGTCTACCTGCGAGCAATACACCTTACCCAGTGCTTTGCTCCTTCCCTGTACCCAAATTGCTGCCTTCTCTGTTTCTGCCTTTAAGGAGCAGACTACTGAGGAAGGATCTATTGAAGTCCCATGCTGTCGAACCACTGACTGGTAAGGCATTCTTCCCAGGACACTGCCCAAGAGAGACAGCACCACTACCAGCAGCAAGCACCAGGGATCCTGTGGTGTCGATGTGAGTGTCCCATAGCACCAGGCAAGACATGTTTTTGTCAAGATTTTGTGCATTTTAGTATACTTAAAAAATAATTGGCTTTGAACATCCAGACACTAGGAAATGTTGCATTATCCTTTAAGGAGAATATAAACATCTTGTCTACTCTTACTGTGCTATCTGAGCAAGTTTCTCCCTGCTGGTCCTCATTCCACTTATGTTTTCTTTTTGTCTTTGCCAGTGTGGATGATTAACAAATTCTGTAAGTTTAGGTGCTGTCTACCACCCATCCTGATCAACAGGCTGAGAGCTAGGCTCTAAGACACTGGCTGCCATGGATAGTGCTGATGTGTGGGGCAGGTAGCCATTATGTGTCCTTGCATCCACCCACAGGGAAGTCAAGACGCTCCTGTCTTGCTGGTGTCCAGGGATGCAGGTTAAGCTACCAAAAGCTAAGGAAAGAGAAAGTGTTAAAGACAAAGGCAATAAAATCTTTGTGGCAGGCAAGTCAGTTCTCTGACACTGGCTGGGGGCCTGTGGAGTTGGACATCTCAGATCGTAGAACACAAGGAAAACAAGTATGGGCTAAACTTAGAGAAGACCACTGAGTGTCCTGTTTCCCTATAAGCCTGCAGGAGATCAGACACCCAGACATCCTTCTAAGAGGTTCCGTCTTCCGGACTGGAGAGATGGCCTAGCAGTTAAGAGCGGCGACTGCTCTTGCAGAGGAGCTGGGTTCGATCCCCAGCATCCACATGGCGGCCGAGAACTGTCTAAAACTCCAATTCCAGGAGAACTCCAGTTCCAGGGGAATCCAACACCCTCTTCTGACCTCCGCAGCATTGCACGACCCGGGTGCACAAACTTGCATGCAGACAGTACATTCATACACATACGGAAATAAATAAAATTAATAAAAAAAATTAAAAAAAGAGGTTCCGTCTTCCATAGTCTCTGTTCTTTGATTTGTGACATCTCCAGAATAAATTTCCTTCACCTCTCAAGATCTGGTTATCTTGAGAAGATTTGGTAATGTTAACACTACAACACTGTGGCTGGCACCTTCAGATTAACCAAAACACTTAAAAACCTCTCACATGAAATTTTTAGGGTACACATAACCATGTTCAACTAACAGGCACTTCTTAGGTAGACCAGGCCTCCTTCCCTGCTCCTCTTCACAGACAGCAGGCAGGAAGAATGTTTAGACCTGCTTGCAGAGGCTAGGAGGATGAGGACAAGGGGGAAGTTATCACTCTGAGACAGACTGGACCACTATGCCTGGGCATGGGCCCCTCCTTAATTCTGGAATATGACAGACATGGCAACTGATGATCCATCCTGGCCTCTCCTCATTGATTCCTACCTCTCCCAAAGTGCCTGGAAGGAGGAATGACCCAGCCAAGAGCCAGGCAGCCCCATCAGAAAATACATCACAGGTGAGTACTTCAAAGGAATTGAAAAAGGTGACATTTTCCATTTTGGCCAGTGTGTCCGCAGTAATGATCCTTTCTTAACCACGGGCTACCCAGTCCCTCTTCACTTCATTTCTAATAGGTTCCATGGAGGAGCCCACCAGAGAGGTTGTCTTGTTGACACATCTCATTTCCAGTCTTGTTGGCAGGGAGAAAGCTACTTTGTTTCTGAGTTCATCCGACCACAGTGGACCCTTTTGGCAACAGAGAGGCTGCTGCTACCTCAGTCACTACACAAGAGCCTCACACAATCCTCACCTCCCTGAGCATTCCCTGCCATGCTTCCGGTCCCCAGTTTCCTGTGCTTTGCACACATAGTGCTCACTGAAACTTTGTGCCTGCCCCTTGTTCTCACTAGATGAGGGAGAAAAGTGCTAGCTGTATGTAACAGTGTCTCCTATGGGAATTCTTTGCAGGTCACAGACACACAGACAAACGTTTTGGCATATGTCTATAGTTTCCAGAAGAGCATGCAGTGGGCACTAGATGTGTTGAAGAATGAAGGACAGAGGCAGCGACAGAATGGAGGACACCTGTGCATTAGAACCTAGGGGAACATCTGGTGTATTCCGTGATTCTTCGACACATCTAGTGCCCACTATGTGCTGTTCTGGAAGTTAGAAATATGACAAAATGGCAGCTCAGCACAGGAAAAGTCCCAGCTGCCATGGGAGCCCCATTCACAGGCTGAGAATCAATGGTAAAGCTGGTAACACTGGGAAAATCACATAATCTCCCAGAGGCATTGACCCAGAATCTATCAAACGGGACTTACAATAATGCCTGCCTGATGGGCTGCAGTGCCCTGGAGTGAAGACCCTGCAGATGGCCATTATCATCATTCATTCTTTTGTTACAGGTATACAGAGCAGTATTCCTAGAAAAGGAAAGAAACTGATCCTCTTTATTCTCCCTGGCCCAGACCTCAGACTCAGAACCTCCCCAGGCCGACTTAAGTTCTCCATCTTCTCTCCTTTGTTCCTTTTTCCCTCTGCACATTGGTGATAGTACTTGACCCACTGCAAGGGAGCCTACATTTCAATTGTCTATTATTCCGATGGTCTTCAGAGGGCACTCCATCTCTTTATTCAATTACTGATCCCCAGTGCCTGGTAGATTGATACTATTTCATAAGTATTTAAGAAGTGTTAAATTTAGAAGGCTAAATTATGAATGAGTAGGAAGGAATGAGCAAGGAATTCTGAGGACAATTGTTCTATTTTGACCTCACCACACACTACAGCTGCAAAACCTGTACATTATTCCCCAAGTGATGCTGTCTTCCCAATCTGCCCATCTCCTCATAGCAGCCAGTATGGTCAAAAGATGGGTTGCTTTTTCCCTTTCATTCACTCATACTATGTTGCTCTGAGGCATTCTGTTCCCTGCACAGTGCCCGAGGACTTGAACAGAAGCAAGCAGGAGGGACAGTCTATCACAAAGCAGCCCACCAGATGGCTTAAGCCATACCATGCCCAAGGCACCCCAGAGCTGAAGCTACTCCCGGAATCAAGGGTGAAGGAGCTGAAGTTGGTGTCCTAGTTAAGGAGGCTAAGCTGTTCAGGATGGGTGAGAGCAGTCAGAGAATCTCCTTCCTATCTCCTTGGGTAACTGCCCAGGGATCAGTACACTGGAGGTCCTACAAGGTATTCTGAATGACAGCCTCACATATTGGCATCAGGCCAAACTACCTTTGAATTCCAGCTCTGTCATTAAAAAATATGTATTATTTTTATTTTATTTTATTTTAAATACATACCTGCATGTATGTAAGTGTGCTCATGTCATGCCTGCAGAGGTCAGGAAAGGGCATTGGATCCCCTGAAACTGGAGTTAGACAATTGTTAGCTACCATGTAGGTGCTAGGAACTGAACCCCAGTCTTCTGCAAGAGCGGCCGACACCCTTAAGCACTAAGCCATCTCTCCAGCATCCCAACTCTGCCATTGATGAGCTATTGCAGTATGAGTTTGCCCTCTGAGCTCCATCCCATTTCTGCATTTTAAATGGAATTAATAATAGTAATTTGGGGAACTAGAGATAATGCAACAGTTAAGGGCACTGGTTGCTCTTACAGAGGACCCAGGTTCAGTTCCCAGTACCCACATGACAGCTAACAACTGTCAATAACTCCAGTTCCAGGGGATCGATGCCCTCTTCAGGCCTCCGTGGGCATTGCATGCACATGATGCACATATCTATACAGGCAAAACACACATAAACATAAAATTAAAATACATAAATAAAAAAATAATAGTTATCTTGATGTTATTTCAAATACTGTGAAAGATAACTCATGTAAAGTCCAAACAGGAGGTCCAGGCATGGTGGCTCACACCTATAATTTCAGCAGTTGGGAGACTCAGGGAAAATGGAACTTAATGGTATCTGAGAAAACTATCCCTGAGTTCTTATAATCCTCTATCTCAATAATCCTCTGTCTCAGTCACAGCAGCTGGTTCAAGCCTCCTGAGAATGTGGAACTCTGTCTTGCCCACCCAAGTGACATGGGGCTCACATTCTCACCCTTGTTTTCCCTGGATAAAATGTGAAGTAACTAAGTATTGTCTGTGGCCCAAGCTCAGTAAAGTAACCCTCAATGAAGAGGCCACCAACACTTCTGAAAAGCTGGCCACTTCTGTGGCGATGAATTGAAGAAAACAGGGAGCCACATAAATGACCTCAGCCCTGGGCAGATGATGGGAGGAAAGTCTGGCATTATTGGCAGCACAGACTCTGGATCATAGAGCCTCTGGGTAGAGCTTTGGAGGTGAGCACGCCCAGAGGCTCAGGCCGCATGGGCTGCCACTGACTTTCTCTCCAGCTGAAGCTGCGGACCAGGGCCCCAGACAAAAAGTGCTGCTTCGTTAGGTGACAGAATGGGGAATTCTTGAAATCCTTACCTTCAAGTGCTGTGAGGTAAAGAGCAAAGGCTGAATTCTCTCCCCAGCAGTGGGCTTTGTGTGATGACTTGGCTGATTCTAGTAAATTCTGCTTTACAATTTTGTTTTCCCATGAATATATTCTACCCCCTCTTACCAGCCTATAGCTCCTGAGAGGCAAACAGTAGATCTATTCACGACTCCTCTTAAGACCTGCACATTGTATGCTAGATTGTCCCCATCAGAGAGCATGGGAGTAGAGTCTGTCAGGAATGAGAACAGAGGGTCCAGGAACATCACTATGAGCCATGACAAGTGGGACAGACAGGTTTTCTTCTCTGCCCACTTTGTGTCATTGGCTTTCGGATATTCAACATTTAGCATCCAATGTCTCATATCTCTAAGCCCAAGTAAAGGTAGCTTTTTTCTGGACTCTTCCACGGTCTGAAAGAAATGTCGCCAGGCATCCTGGGAGCCAGGTCTGGGACCACCCAGTTCTGAAACACCTCCCTCTGCCAGACAGAGCAGAAGTCGACCCATGGGCCAGACGTAGTTGTGGCTCTTGCTTAAAAGCCTTCCCGCATGCAATAACCTCTCATTATATTTTAATGTTGTTGTAACTTTATGGCTTAATCAGTATTTGCAATTTGTTAGTAGCCTGGGCGGCCATAAAATTGTTTTTCAGGTACTGAAACATCCCATCAAGGTTTGTAAAGCAGTGGTTCTTAGTTTATCACGTCCATAAAATGCCCTGGCAATTTGACAGATATAATAACTTTTTTTATCAAGTGTCTAATTTGAGAGGAAATTAAGCCATATGTTACATGCAGCTTGCACTGGGCTTGGGAGCTCTTCAGCTGCCCAGTCTCCCGGGGATGCCTCTCTCCTCACCCATCTGTTCTCTTCAGCCAAAGGCTACAGTCCATTCTGCCCCATGTACAGAGCCACTGCCACCTCCGCAGAGCTGTGGGCATGCAGCCATGTGCCTGCAACATGGCCTGTGTGGGCATCCCCGATGGGATTGTCCTTCTACCTTGAGACCCAGTAGTGGTTGAGAAATTAGACACCAATGAGATAGTCAACACCCTACAATTCACATCCTGAGTCTCCTTGAAGGGGGTGATCCCCAGGCCATACCCCATCCTGGGTCTGTGTATAAGAGAAACAAAGGCTAGTCTCTGCCCTTCGCTTCACTCCATCTCCTTCCTCCACATCCATTTACCTGCTCCTGCCATCTTCCTGTCTTCCTCGTTTCCTTTCTAGGGGCAGGAAGGTGCCTCTCCCTGCAATTGTCAAGCATTCATTTCTTTGGTGGAAAAGTTGACCAAAAGCATGGCTGCAGTTAAGAATTGCCTTGTGTCTGGGTGATTCCTAATCTCATCCAGACCCCAGTTATGCCTGGCCCATCCAAAAAATGCCCAGAACCACCTTCTATGTAGTCCAGACACATGGTCAAGCCGATTCTTCTCAAGTCTGCTCTGTGCACCCGTGAGTGCTGCTGCTGCTGGGCTGTTCTCACTGGCTTTTCAACACTGAACTGCAGAAGTTCTCTCGCACTGGGACACCAGCCTTAGATAATCATGCTAGAAAATAGGACCTGATCCACCTCTGACATCATTGCTACCATGTGCTCAGCATTTACTACACAATAAACCACCATGAAGAATTCAGCATCTTAAATATCAAAAGACAATGAGGATGGGGTGTGTGGCCCTGTAAAGAAACTGCAAGGGAGAACTGCAACAGAGCTATGAGAGCTCAGAGAGGATCACAAACTGTGCCAGATTAGTGCCAGAGAAGGCTTCACAATGCTGACAACCCTTGATGCAGACAAGCATGAATGTGCACGAACGCACGCACGCATGCATGCATACATGCGATGTAGGAGAATCTACAGATCTGGAAAACTCAGTGGAAAATTCAGAGGATAGAGAAAATGCAACAAATATAAGCAAGAACCAGAAAGCCTCACCACGGATCAAAGCTGCACATGACCCATGGGTGGAGGTCAGGAGATACCTGAAGAGATAGGCATGGAGCAGGGCCACTGTTATCTGGCCACTGGCTAAGGAGACCAGGATAGAAACTGTGGGAATATTTCCTAAGGTTGTACGATCACAGTTGAACTGCTGGTCTCAGCAGCTTCGAAGTAATAGACCTATCTGGAGGCAGAGAAAAGAATTAGCTATAGATGATACCTACCCTATATTTTGCTGCAGATGATTCAGTCCTATATTTTTCCCTGTCTGGGAACTCAGCATCCTGATATCACTTGACATTGAAAACTGAAGTCTATTTCCCTGCTGAATAGAGTCCACATCAGTAGGGCCTTTTGAAGTAGAAAGAATGGAAGTAATGCTTCAAAACTTCAGAGACTATGTCATAACAAGTCTTGACCTTCTTGCTTCCCTTCCTAGAAACACCAAGTATATACCTCTGGTAGACATACCCTCTGTGTGCAACAGGAACGTTTTTACCTGTGTCCACTGTTCCCAACAGAGGAGCTCTGTGTTTCTATGTCACAAGAAATGGATACTGAGGAGCTGAGAACATCTATGATAGTAAGGAAGGCTTAGAGCATGTATATATGGGAAATTGGAAGGGAGGGGGCAAGGATGCCTCAGACATTTAAACCATTCACTGAGGAATATAATTCAAGAAGAGAAATCAGCTTTCAGGGAGCTAAAACATGCAGACAAGTTCAGTTATTGACTGGAGATTTTAAAGTGCCTGTGAGAAACACAGTACCTGAAATACGTGGGGTCATAACTGCAACTGTCTAACATCACCTATAACTCAAGAGCAATCACCAGAGATCAGGACAGAAGTCTACTAGAGACGTGGCCAACTGATCAGCATACCAGTGTACAAGCTGAATCTTTATTCACCACCGTCGCTCCGTGGAGGTGAGTGTGTGCACACCTCCGTGTGAAGGCATGCAGGTAGATATCCATACTTTCCCAGCTGAAGCAGAAAGGGAGGCCTGTCGTCTGTGTGTCCTATGGACCTGCCCAAAGGCTGAAACCCAACCTAACAGAAGCCCAAGAATAATCGTGCATTTATGTGAAGCCTTTCTTCTTAAAGAGACTCTCAGAGCTCTGCCACTAATAGGCTTATTTATCCTCAGAGCACCTCTGAGAGGCTCTCACAGGACAGGGGTGACCAGACTCACATAAACAATGTCAAGATCAGCACAAAGCTAGTCTAGCCTGTAACTCCAAAGCCCTGGACGAGATGGGGTGGGCCCAAGGTCACTCAGAGAGGTGGGAACAGGACACCCATTCACGTTATGGTGACATGACTCATACTCTCTCTAAATGTCCCCTAGACTTGCTTGGACTTGTTACTGGTGTGGTGAGTCTGTGGTTATAGGGAATTAAAAAGTAAATCTGCTGGACTGACTGGTTAGGACATAATAACAGCTCTTTTACCGGCCAAGCATTTCTTTGCATGCCAATAGGCACCAAATCGCTGCTTGGGGAAACCTAGAGGTAGCGTCCACACATGTAATGGACGACTGGTCTGGCCAACTCAGCTTTGAAACATATTCCCACAGTGAGCAATTCCAAATCAATAGAGAGAAAATGGCCATCGCCGGCCTCACACACAGAGCGTGTTGCCCTATGAACACCAAGGCAGCATTGCTCATAAAAAGACTTCTCTTGACCAGAACAGGCTTGCTCCAGAGGCTCCAAGTAAAAACAGAAGTTGAATGAGGGCTATATACTGTATTTGTTTAAATTTCATGCCAGTGAACGCCTGTGACGCAGGAGACAGGTTTATGGAGAGAGAAATAAAATGTTGACAAATGGCCCTGTAATCAACTGGAACATGCGATAAATCATCAGAATGCCAATAACACTTCCAGGACAAGCTTAGAAAGGGCATTACTGTGTCACAATATATCTTCCAGCACCAAACAAAGCAAACAGAACATGTTGGGAATAGGATTATGGGGGAAGCATCTGTCAGTCCTAATTAAGAATTAACTATAGATCGTATCTTGGGAGATGTATAATTTATTTCCCTCTTCTTCCTCCCTACACGCTCACAAAAAGAAAAATAAATCAATAAAATTTTTAACCCACTCTAGATCAGAGAAGATGTCAAAAGTGTATGCACTGAGTGGAGGCCGGGGTGACCTGCCGTGAGAGTGAGGCACAGGGCCAAGGCATGAAGAGAAGCCCAGAGAATCAACCCGGGCTCTCAAAGTTTCTAGTGTTGCCCCTGCCCAGCCCAGGACACTCAGGTTTACATCATCAGGAATGGCAGGGTTATTTAGTACTTGAGCAACTAAATTTCATTAGCTGGAAAGAGGTAACAGGAAAGTTAGAAGTTAAAACAACAAGGCGGCGCCAAGTCCTTTCTACCTTAATGTTCCAGTAAGGTTGAGGTTGGCTCTGAGAACAAAAAGCTCAACTCACAGTGACTTAAACAAAGAAGTGTTTATTTTTCTCACATAACAGAAGTCCCAGGGTAGGAGGTACTGGGTCAGTTTTCAAAGTGTCTTCCTTACAATTATGCGGGTCCTGGCTTTGGTCCTCATTGACTCCACGATCATGGAAGGCTACTGCAGCTCCAGACATCTTGCCCATATTCCAGGAAAGAACAGAAGGGGCAGGAAGCTTTCTATTTCATTATCCCTGCTATATACAAAGCCAAAGTTTTCTCGGAGCCCCCTAGCAACCTAAAGCATTTATCTCATTGACCAGAATTGTCGCAAATGGTCTCTCCCAAAAGAGGACAAACTGTCATCCCAAGAATAATTGGGGTTCTAATTATGAGGAAGGAGAGAGGAATGAAATGTTGCGTTGCCAAGTCGCAGGGCTTGCTGGTGAAGTGGGCTTGGGGACAAACAGGCACCAGACAGATCCGCAGGACTGGCCTCCTGCTGTTCACAGCAGGGCTCTTTGTCCCAGCAGGAGGACACACTGGCCAGGGGGGGCTCTGCACAGCTGCTGCCGCGAGTGTGTGCTGTCGGCAGTGTGTGTGCCGCCGAGTGTGCGCCGCCGCCGAGTATGCGCCGCCGCCAAGTGTGCGCCGCCGCTGAATGTGTGCTGCCGCCAAGTGTGTGCCCACTTTGGCCTACTCTTTTCTAAAGACAGCAAAGTTCTTGTTCTTTGTTCAGTTTTGGGTGTTCAGGGGAGGCATCTGACAAACACATATGAGTACATACAAAATGCCCACCCGTTGAGAATGGTGCTCTCATCAGTGGGGTGCAGAGGAGGGCCTGGTTGTCTTTTATTGTTTGGCTGGAATTTGCTTTCCTCCACCAGACTCATCTGTCCTGTGGCTGTGTGTGTTTGCCTGTGTGCATGTGTGCATGTGTGTGTGAGCACGTGTGTGCGCATGGTGCGTGTGTGTCTGTACACTGTGTATGTGCGTGCATGTGCATGTGTATGTGTATGTGCGTGCATGTGCACATGTGTTCTTATTGTGGGTGTGCCTGTATGTTGTGTATGCGAGTATGTGTGTGTATATTGTGTGTGCACATGCATGTATATGTGTGTGTCTTCATTTCTAATTCGCCCCTCCCTCATGAGCTGGGCCTACCGTGCCAGTGCCTTCCCCAGCCCTGTTCAGATAAGATCACACAGGCCACCCATGTTTTGTGTCCTGGTGGTGACTCTTAGCCTCATCACTGGCACGGCTGTTGTGGCTGCTCTCTTACTCTTTCTCACTGTTCCTGAATTCTCTTCTCAGGTCTGTTTTCTGCTGGAGTTTGCATTTCTCCCTTATTTTATTTAATTTTTTTTTTCTGCTGACAGAGACAAGAGCTCGTCCTAGTTCCCCACTTCAGGATTTGTTGCAAACTTCAAGGTACAGGTTTATGGCTGCAGCGTCCTGGTTATAGTAGAGCTCTTATGGGCCCTAATAAACCCAGCTGCTCTGGGGTCCTCTTAAATTCCAGAGTGAGAGACAGAGAAAAGGCATTGCTCAGGCCTGTGGCATTTGGGACTCCTCACCCTTCAAGGCTGGTGATAATGTTTCTTTCTTAGGGGACCAAATACCTGTAACTCTTGAAGGCTGCCTATGAACAAAGAGTAAAAGCCAAGTCCTGCCCTCCTTCTTGGTGCCTAGCCAAGGACAGGTAGGAGAGGCTGCTGGGGCTGGGAAGAGGGACCCAGAGCCGGAGTGGAAGGCAGCAGGATTTCATCCAGCCCAAAGTCCACCCTTCAGTGCTATTGCAGGGTGGTTAGACAGGCTGGGGTGGCTCGGAACCAGCAGATGATGGTTCCCACCTCATGCTTGCTCAAAACACTCTCTCTCTCTCTCTCTCTCTCTCTCTCTCTCTCTCTCTCTCTTTCTCTCTATGTTTTGGTTTGTTTTATTTTTTCATCTTTGGGGAGTTCTTTGGTTGTTTGAGACAAGTTTTCATTGTAGCTCCAGCTAGCCTGGAACTCACTGTGTAGACTAGGTTGGCCTCAGTCTCACAGAGATCTGCCTGCCTCTGCCTCCCGAGTACTGGGATTAAATATGTGCCCCACCATGCCTTGCTTGTGCCCATCTCTTAACTGATTGTTTTACAGAGAGAAATGAATGCAGATCTAGGAAGTGAGTACCTCCACCCAGAGTTGTATGCTCTTTCAAAGGTCATTTAACCTCTCTGGGCTTCAGCTCCCTAGTTTATTTATGAAATAAAGCATCGTACTCATATCCCAAGATGCCTTGGGGCTTACTGTGAGAGCAAGTTGTCCTGCCCCCTCCTTTCATGACATACATTGAAGTCCTGTGTAAAGTCCATGAGATTCTACTAGTGCAAGAAGGTTTGAAGGTTTAAGAGCACTTGGCATGGACATTCTCTAAGATCCTGATATGGTCTGGATATGGCATGACCCTGAAAGATCCACGTGCTGGAGATTGGTCCCATTGTAATGGTGGTATGGAGAGATGCTGGTAGGAGGCTAATGGGAGGTCGTTAGTTATGGGGCACTACCATTATAGGTGGGTTAATATCTTTCTCTCAACATTGGATCAGGTTTGGGGAGTATGTTAGGTCTCAAGGGGACTGTATTATTATAACAGGAGTGGTATAAAGTGGATCAGCCTCTGCCGTCACTCACACACAGTCCTGCCACGTGAGGCTGTATACTTCAAAAATTCACCATAAACCAGTCAGATGCCTGTGTCAGGCACTTGGACTTCCAGAACTCTGATGTAAGCAAACCTCTTTTCTTTATAAATAAACCAACTTCAAGTTCTTTGTGAGGGCAGTAGAAAACGAGCTAATCCTGGAGCTGTAGAGATGGCTCAGTGCTTAAGAGCACTGGCTGCTCTTGTCGAGGACCCAGGTTCAATTCCCAGCACCTACATGATGGCTAATAACCATCCATAACTCCAGTTCCAGGGGATCCAAAGCCCTCTTCTGACCTCCATATGTATTTCACAACATGGGTACACCTACCTACATGCAAGCAATATACACATACACAAAAATAAAAGTATTAAATAAATAAAAATTTTAAAAACAAACTAATTCAGATGCTAGTATTTTGTCTATGTCCTCATCAGCTGCAATCAAGCATCTACGATTATTAACTGTAACAAGAACATTTGTCAAGTGTATGGTATGTAATTAGTGCTCAAACTGACAGCCATGACCTAGTTCCTGGCTTTGCCCTCCCGAAACACTCAGGAAACACTTGCCTTCTGTGACTGGTGAGATTTCTGAGGGTAGAGTTGGGGGCTGGTTGGCGGTCTAGAAGTGATCCTTTGTTGTTGTTTTGTTTTGTTTTTATTGAGGATTTAGCAGTTCAGGCCATTGCATTGGTACCATAAGACTTGTTTCCACATAATTCCAAGCTTTTTGTTCCCTGTCTCCAGCATGGATAGAGAAAACTGGAGTCATTTAGCCTATGGAATTCTTTTTTATTTATAAACTTGAGCAATTTAGAGTGGTATTTCAGGTCACCTTAAGCTCTCCATACAACCCAGGTTTTGCATTAAATGAAAACTATTAGTATTCAGAAACGCTTTACCATGAGGACTGCTGTGTGCCCATGACCTCTGTGTTTATGTCAACATGTTTCATTACCACCATGCCTGGGGTGGAATGGGGAACTGCAGGAAGAGAAAGCCTCTGCTTATTAACGCCGTCCTTGAGAATGCTCTACCCTGCTCTACCTGCAGCGGCTTGGCTGTCAGGGGTGGATCTGCCTGTTGTTTGTGAACTGCTCCCTTCACAGTGTGTGCCTGGCCAGTGCTGCACTGCCAGGGCCTCCGGACCAGGAAGATGCTGCGTGACCTTCATTGTCCTCCACTTTGCACTGTCCTGCAATCATCTTGGATCCTTTCTTCCCATTCTTGACCCACCCTCTTCCTCAGAAAAAGACCACTCATATCTGGCCTCCTATTTAATTTTATACTTCCTTCAAGGCCAACCTGTGCTTCACACTGAGACCCTGTCTGAAGACCGCTAGGTCAACGGTAGGGTACTTGCATACCACGTACCTCACTCTCCCTCCCATCCCAGGCACCGTGGTAATGATGGCACGTTTACACAGCCACAGAGATCTCCCAGCCACCCATGGAAATGTATTTCCAAATACTAATGGTTCTCCTTTCATGCAAAACTTTGGTTTTGAACCCATGTCACAAAAGACAAGACATTTTGCAGCATGAAAATTCTTTGGAATTCCCATACCAGAGTCTGTTAATAATGTTTTATTGGGACATAACTGCAGGCCACGGCTGCTTTTGCCCTGTGGTGGCAAAGTTTAGTACTTGTGACAGAGGAACAGTGACCCTTAGGCATTTACAGCAAAACTGTGCTTCCCCTGAGCTGGCCCAGCATGCCTTTCTCTCTCGGTATGTCCACCTTCAGGAGCAACAACTGAAGGCTTATCCTTAACATTCCTGTAGCTCCTTCTTCTCTCACTGCTAGCTAAGACCCTGGCATCTCTCACAGGACCACGGAAAACAGCTCCCCCAGGGTCTTGCATCTTCCAGGCTCTCCACTGGGATGCCCACTGGTGTCTATAGAGAGCACTAGATTGGTTGAGCACAATTCCTGGAGCTGAACACCCAGCTTCAAGTCCAAGGTCCTCTCCATACTTTGTGGCCCTGGCTGCGTCATTTCAGCACTAGGCCTCCCAGTCTTCAGTCATCAGACTCAGTACCTGTGTAGCATGTGCTCATGAAGTCAAGTTTACTAATGACTCTCAGCCTGTAATGGTGAGCCACTTGAGAACACACACAGGATGGGGTGAGTTAATGTAAGGGAAAGGAGACTGTCTTCAGAGAAAATGGGTCACAAGGACTTCCTTAAGAATGGCCTCATATGGTAGGTTCATTTGTGCTTTTCTGAGAGTTTCCCACACTGCCTTCACAGTGAGTGCACTAGTTTGCATTCCTACCAGCAGTGAATCAGTGTTCCCCTGTCTCCACACCCTCGCCAGCATCTTGTGTCCTTCATTTTCATGATCTTAGCCAGTCTGATTGGGGTAAGATGGAATCCTAAAGTGGTTTTTAATCAGAATATCTCAAATTACTAAAGCTATTGAGCAGTTCTTGAGGTGTTTCTTAGCCATTTTTATTTCTTCATTTGAGAATTCTCTGTCCATATCTGTAGCCCATCTTTTTATTGAGTAATCTATTTTCTTGCTACTTTGTTTTCTTTGAGTTCTTTGTATATTCTGGGTATTAATCCTCTGTTGGATGTGTAGGTGACAAAGATTTTCTCCTACTCAGTAGGTTTCCTCTTCAGTTCCTTGGCTGTTTCTTTTGCTATACAGAAGCTTTATAGCTTAATGGGGTCCCAATTAACTGTTGTTGCCCTTAATGCCTGAGCAGCTGATGTCCCATTAAGAAAGTCCTTTCCTATACCTACATCTTGGAGGGTACCGACTATGTGTTCTTCTACAAGTTTCATAGTTTCAGATTTTTAAAAACTTTTTGGGGGGGGTCTTTTTGAGACAGGGTCTTCCTGTAGCTCCAGCTGTCATGGAACTCACTATGTAGACCAGGCTGGCCTTGAACTCATAAAGATCCTCCTGCCTCTGCCTCCCCAGTGCTGGGATTAAAGGCATGCGCCATGAAGCCTGGCTCAGAGTTTCAGATTTTATATTGAGGTCTTTGATCCATTTGGAGTTGATTTGGGGGCAAGGATATGCATAAGCATCCAATTTCATTCTTCTGTAGGTAGCAATCCAGTCCTGCCAACACCATTTGTTGAAGATGTTGTTTTTTTACCATTGTGTTCTTGGCACCTTTGTCAAATATCAAGTGGTTGAAATTTTATGTATTCATGTTTGGGTCTTCTGTTCTGTTGATCTATGTGTCTATTTTTGTGCCAGTGCCCTGCTATTTTTAAAACTACAGCCCTGTAATATAATCTGAGATCTGGCCTGGTGGTGTCCCTGAATTGTTCTTTTTGCTCAACATTGTTTCGGCTATCCAGGGTGTTTTGTGGTTCCATGTGAATTTTTGGATGACTTTTTCTAGCTCTGTGAAGAACATTGTGGGTATTTTGATTGGCATTGCATTGAATTTATAGATTTTTTTGGTAAGATGGTTATTTTCACAATATAGATTCTACGAATCCACGAGCATGGTGGACTTTCCATCTCCTAGGGTCTTCCTCTATCTCTTTCTTTAAAGTTTTGACATTTTCATTGTAGAGCTCTTTAATGTTTTTTTAGGTTTATTCCTAAGTAGTTTATATTTTTTTTGAAGTTAATGTGAACGAGAGGGTTTCCTTGTATGCTTTTTTTCTGATTGTTTCTTATTGGTATATAGGGAGGGAGGAGGGGGGTGGTAGGGGAAGAAGAAAGAATAGAGATGAGTGGAATTTGAGAGGCTAGGAAATCCAGAGTGCAATGTGATCCCCCCGAGACCCCATGAGAAATTCACATACACTGTCTGAACATTAGTGCATGGGTTGTACAACCTGGTGGCTATGTAGCAGGAAACACAGTGCAAGACAGAGGACACCTCCCAATGAGAGTGATCCAAGTGACTTTCAAAACAAAGCAAGCTATCTCCAAAGCTCTTTATTATCTACCAGAAACAGAAAATAAGACCCTTCTGTTCAGAACAGGACATGCTTCAGGGATAGGACTTAGATTAATGTAACAAGAACTGACCTGAAACCTTTCTATGTGAAGTTAAATGCTCATAATGCTAGACAATGTGCACACTTGTATGAGAGAAAATCAATCAGTGGTGCAACCCAGAGATAAACTTGAACAACTATGATCAGCTGTGCAGCAAACTGCAGTAGAGGTGCAGTAGAGGCACTGTTGTCTGGGGGGTGGTCAACAGCTATCTTATTGGACTTGGAACCCTCTCAGTGGGACTGAACCCATGAGAGCCACTATAAATTCAGCCAAATGCACAGGGTTAGAGAGGACATAGATCCTAAAGAAAAGCCTATATCTAAACAAATGAAATTTATTTCCATACACCAACTATGGAATCTTATATTTACAGACAACCATATTGAATGCCACTCATCAAAAAAGCTACTCATTGCAAAAGATGGAAGCCACTGCAGAATCAAACAACTGGTCAGACACAGAACATATACATCCTAAGAGACGCATCTACAATTGAACCTCTACACACAGAATAAGGGGCAGAGAGAAGACAAATGCACCCATCTAGTCTCCCCAGTGAAGCTTCCTTACACAATAGAGTGTAATGCAAACAGAAAGCCACAGCTAGTCAAGTTCAAAGAATGAGAGCCCCCAGAGTGTGTATCTTTAGACGGGACCCCTATATTAAACCTCACCTACCCACAGCTCAGGGATCATTGTGGAAAAGGGGGCCAAATGATAGCAAAAGCCAGGGCTGGGGCATGAACGTGGTGACTTACGATTGACGTAAGCTTTCATGTGTAAACCTGTGGCAACATAGGCATCCAACCCAGGACCTTGCCAACTGGGACAAGGTCTCAAAGTGGAACAAGACAAGTAGGTAGGGGGCTGACCTTGGACTAAGAACTACAAGAGACTGAGTACTGTTGGGTGAGGAAGAGTATGCACAGAAGGAATCTGGGTTTGGGGGCCTGACTGGATAAGGCTTGGCTGTTGTAATGAATGAGTTCTGATGGGAGGTTGGGGAATGAGGGGACTGGGTTTGATTGGGAACCATTGTATACATTGTACAAATGCTCAATTAGGAAAAATAAAAACGGCCCCTGTAAGCTATGCCTCAGTTCTTCTGGGGTTCCCAGCACCTGATGGTTCCTGGCTCATTTATGTCTATCCTAAATCTTTGTTGACAGAATGAGTGAATTACATAATTAATTACTTTAATGCACTCACTCTTCCTGAAAACTGGGGTTCAAGTCCCATTTATATCTCTCATACCTGGTACTTTTGAATAAGCCCTGCAGATGGAAGCATGCTTCCAGACACTACAGATGGTAGGAACAGAGCCTTGAGGGGACCCCATTCCTACACACGGTGGCCAGGATCAGCCCCACAGATAAGCACTGTATTGATAATGTCCTTTCGCCTATTTGCCAAGCCATGTCTAAACCTCTAAGGCTCTTTATGCCTAAGCATGAAGCACTCAGAAAAAACCTCCAGGCTCCCTCTTGGGAGTCCTCAGCCCAGCATGCTGCTGACCAGAGCTGCAGGCACCTCACCATGGCTTTACCTTGACATCCATCATGGAGAGTGCTCTGGGAGGCAAGTGGTGGTACCTGGAGTGTGCTGACTGACCAGCACATGGAAACAGTTCCAGCTCTGCTGTGAGTGACACTTCTCCCTCTTTCAAAGACGCTTCTTCTGGACTTTTCTAAGGCCATTCTCTATGCTTGCTCTTCAAGGGTCAGCACAGATGTCATCCCTTCCAGAATTCTCTTCCATACCTTTGTTCATCCATTAAGAGCAGAATCTCCCTTCTCATATCTTTCTTTGTAAGGCAATTCCAATTGCTCCCTTGCAAGTCATATCTGCTCTGCAGGCTTAGGAATGCAGGGTCATGCCCGCTTTTAAGGCCCATGGCCACCATGAGGCCTGACCTAGAGGGACTCCCACAGTGTTGAATGAGTCTGTGACTGGGCCTCCATCTGTCTACACAAAGGAAGAGGGCAAACTGTAGTTGGGTTATTAGTCAGAGCTTCCTTGGGGCAGCGAGGCCGCTGTCCTTCCTCCCCATTACCCTCCAAACTGATGCTGAAGAATGCACTTTAGAGATGAAATGAGAAAAGTGAACCTCAGATCTGTTGGCTTGCTCAAACACTCCCAGCTAGAGAGCGGCCGAGAGAAGGCACCTGCCTGCCCTCTCCACACGTCACTTCAGCTCTATTGTTTGTTCTGTCTCATCTCCATCCAGATGACCTGCAAGGGCACTGCCCTGACAGGTTACAGGCTAAGGATAAATTCTCAACTGGGGGCCTTTGGTCCTTACAGAACTGCTTCCATCAAGAGCCATGCATATAACTGTGATGAGTCAGAAACTGTGTTAATATATCATTGAAGAATTAATCCTCTTACCTCTTCTTGATTTCCACCAAGCACTTGAAAGCTGTTTAAGGTGAGTCATGTTTATCCATATGGTTGTCATTTCTGATAAGGATGTTTGTGGCAGGGTCTCGGTACCCACTCTACAATCACCACCTATGTTTACATAGCGCCTATCACTAGCACATCAGCAGGTTTTGACAAACAAGCTGCATAGTACAGGAAGAAAAGCAAAAAGATGTTTGTGAATGATGCTGTTAATTATCACTTTGTTACATCCAGACAAATAGTCCCTTTTGCTGCCTTTCCGTATGTCTGTTTCTGAGGACATCCTCCCTTATCACCACATGATCTAACCATAATCATTAAATAACATGACACAGAACTCAGCAACTCTCACCCACAGGGCAAGAGTACCACAAAGTCAGAATAGATGTAACCAAAGGGGAAACTTATTTATCTCATGATGAGAATCTCAGGTGACCACACTTTTAATGGATGCCAAAACACACTGTGATAGCTAAAGAGAAACAATGCTAGATCCAATTTTGGTCTTCTTAGTAGACAGTCTTCTACTCCCAGCAAGTTGTCTTCTATTTGGTGATAGGCAGGACCCCACTTGCTGAATCATGCCCCAAAAGGCAGGTGAAGCCCTAGAGGGTGCCTAGACCAGGGTGACCAAAATGATGACAAGTCTAATGACTAGTCTATGAGACATGTGGAAGGAATTAAGTATGTTCAGTCTGGAAGATAGACTGCTAAAAGGACATGGGATCTATATCTTAAGATACGGCATTGTGACTACATGTACCTGGGCTCATTGTGGCACAAATGCACATAGTAATGATGGATCATCAGAGAGCACTAGAAGCCACCTAATTTACAGTGCACCCACCTGCATCTTGGCCTACAACTGAGATTTTCAGGAGTTTAGCTGGCCCATAGTATCCCAACCACCCAGAGAGATTTACCTCTTGTAAGAGGTACATAGAGGCAGGCATTACTGGGTTTTTGCTACTATTGATACTGACTACTGACTGTTAGCTCTCCACACAAACTCAGGATGGAATAGAGTTGTTCCTCAATACACACACACACACACACACACACCTCTTGTCTCAGATTCCAGTGTCAGTCGAGAGAAAGAGAGAGAGAGAGAGAGAGAGAGAGAGAGAGAGAGAGAGAATTGTAATATCAACAGCTTCAAATGAGGGAATAACCCTCCTTCTTCTCAAACTTCCATCCTGAAATTTGGTTCAGTCTTTGCTCTGCCCTTCCAAATTTCTCTCCTCTCCCTGGCTTTTCTCTCTCACCCTTTGTGTGTCTTCTCTTTTCTTTCCTCCTCCCTCTCAGGAATGAAACCATTCGTTCTCCCCATTATCTCATGTAGAGTAGTGTTCCCTCTTGTCACAGATTCCAGTGTCAGTCATGTTTAAAAAGTCAGCCACTCCCCCCAGCCTCCTTGCCAACATGGTCCTTTAACATAGATATTACCTTCCAAAGGGGAATTCTGCTGCCAGACACTAAAGTTCCAGCAGTTCACCAATTCCTTGGGCCCCTGGGGAGGGAAGTTTCTATGGACAGGTAAGCTTGGGGAACTGGGCATACTGGAGATCCTCTTGTAGAACCATAATTTCCTTGTTCAAATCTCTATAACATCCCCTAGAAAAGACATTTGCTTTAAGTCTTTGAAAGCCACTATTTCCAGAGTTTACTGGGCCATGGGTTAAAGAAAACACCTCCTGTTCCCTGTGAAATGTACCTTGGGATATGCACTTGGGAAGCCCAGAACAATCCAGAGAATACGTGGTCAGGGCCTCAGAGCTGAAATCCTGGGAAGAATGTCTCCTCACTGCAGCAAGAATGCTTGTGCTTTCCCCACCTCACTGGGTGACCTTGGGCCCACCCCATCTCATCCAGGGCTTCAGAGTTATAGGCGAGTCTGGCTCCGTGCTGATCCTGACATTGTTTATTATGTGAGTCTGGTCACCCCTGTCCTGTAAGTGCCTCACAGAGGTGCTCTGAGGATAAATAAGTCCATTAGCTGCAGAGTGCTGAGAGTCCCTTTGAGAGAGGCTTTACATAAATGCAGTTATTCTCAAGCTCATATTAAGTTGATTATCAGCCTCTGAGCTCGTGTAGTTCTTATATTTTTACAGAGTAATAGGAAAGAAACAGGTAATGTGGTCTCTGGTCAAGTGTGGCTTTTAGCCCAAGTTGAAATGATTTGTCTGCATTCTTATATATTTACACACATGTACACATATGCACATATTGACATACACCAGGTACTTGGGTGAGATCCAGAATTTTGGCTAAGCAACACTCCTGTTACACTCCTATTAGATCCCCTCATCTCTAAAGACTTTCATTCTCATCATGGAACCCTCTTTATAATGGGACATTGTTTCCCAAAAGAGAAGATAGGAGCCAGAGAGATGAAATAGATTCTCCCATATCTTTTGTAAAATGATGGCAGACAAGGAAGAACAAGGCAGTGTGTCTGTCAGCTTCCAATGGCCAGAAAGAGCCCCTGAAAGAAAAACTTAAAGTGCCCGAAACAAACAAAAAGAGGAACGGTTCACTGTGGACCTTGGTTTCAGTCCATGGCTGAATTGCTTTGGGCCTCTATTGAGTCAGAACATCACAGTAGGGAACGCACTGTGAGGCACAGTTACTCGTGGTATGGAGAACAGAAAATGAAACAGGATAAGCGATGAGGCTACAACATCCCCTCTAAGGCCACGCCCCCAACAATCTAATTTCCTCCCACAAGCTGAACTAAGACGTTAGCATATAAGCCTTTGGGAAATGGTTACTATCTAAATCATAACTTACAGAGCTTCATAGACTGCTATTTTTCTCCAAACTTATATTCAGATGTCCAGGCAGGTCTTACTGGAGAGAACCTCTCTATCATACTATATTCCCATGCAGACATCCTTATGATTGAGGCTATCCAATAATAGATGTTGAGTTGATCATGTACGCGGATATTTGAGAAGAGGCCAGAATCTGTTGACACTATCATGGAAGGGTGGAACGTGGAATAAGATTCTTTGTTAATCTAATCACTCATTCAGACTTTCATTTTTTCATGCGTCACAGACAGTGCTGCCTTCTGGACATTAATGAACAAAACAAAGGCCCTATCCTTCTTTGAGCTTATATCCTAGTATGAATGACAGGTAATAAACAAACACCTGGGTGGTAATGAATGAGAGCAGAGACCTCTGAGCCTTAGAAAGAGGAAAAAAAGAGTTGTGTGTGATCAACACCATGACCAAGGAAATTCATAGAAGGAAGAATTTGTTTGGCTTATGGTTCCGGTGGGTTAAGAATCCATCGTGGCAGGGGAGGGAGACATCCAGAGCAGAAAGCTGAGAGCTCACATCTTCAAGCAGGCCCAGGAAGCAGAGACAGACTGGAAGCAGGCAAGGCTATGAACTCTTAAACCCCACCCCCAGTGACATGCTTCCTCCAGCATGCCCGTACCTCCTAAAGGCTCTATGACCCTCCTAGAAACAGCATCACCAAGTGTTCAAATACTTGTAACCTACAGGGGACATTCTCACACAAACCGTCACAGAGGGCCTGTTAATGTGGGGATTGTAAGCCTTCCAGAGAAAAAGATGGGTGAGGAGGCAGAGTGCGTAGAAGAGTAGTGGTGGGAAACAGGGAGTTCAAAAGACAAGGAGGAAGCATACAGCATGTAGGCTGTGGTAAAGCTTGCTGCAAGGGTCCTTCCAGACTGGTTCCGTGACCATATGATGAAGTTTTAATGTTATCTCACTGGTTCCTGATTTTTGTATTTCTAATATGCATGCTGGCTTAACTTCTGGTTCAGACCATATTTTCATTGGCACCCAGGAAAAATTAGAAATCTGCTTCTCATCTAAGGCGAGCTTGACACAAGTTTGGGACATCCTGTATCTAAGAGATGAAACTCAAGTCCCAGC
Organism: Rhizomys pruinosus; assembly: GCA_009823505.1. NCBI lineage: Eukaryota > Metazoa > Chordata > Mammalia > Rodentia > Spalacidae > Rhizomys > Rhizomys pruinosus. The sequence goes on along the minus strand of VZQC01003239.1, from coordinate 3,478,932 downwards.
ATAAAAGGAAGGGACATGGAACCAGTAGAAATGAGTTTTCCACAAGCAGACAGTGACCCTGGTGTATATGCTACTCCAAGCTGGACCAGGAGGTGAACCTGAAGACTTCTGAGCTCCAGTGTACTATTTCATTTTTGTCCACAAATGGCAATGGGTCTTACAGGTAGGGAGTGTACTGTCAGCCCCTCCAATGACCAAGAATAGAAATAAGAAGGGTTAGGGATTTGAGTAAACAGCTCTCATCTCCACAGGAGCCATGCCACTTGCTCAGTCCGTTCCCTCCGTACAGCTAGTTCTACACATATTGCTCCCATCTTTCTACACCAGGCCAAAGAATATTTCTCAAATAAAACCCAATGTAGAGCTTGAAATGAGAACAGAAGAGGCCACTGCTGTGTTTCAACTAAGCCCAATAGTCATAAAGAAGAAACATTGATTTCTTCAGATGGTGGAGTGTGGTGACATTGGGGTCTCCGTAGAATTGCAGTCTAGGAAGATGAAGGAAAGGAACAAGGTCAGTCAAGAAACATTGAGTTAAACCTCTTTTGCTTCAGAGATTGTTGGAGAGATGGCTCAGATTAAGAGCAACTCTGCTCTTGCAGAGGATATGAGTTTGGTTCTCAGAACCCACATGGTGGCTAACGACCATCCATAACTCCAGTTCTAGGAGATATGACACCCTCTTCTGACCTCTTTGGGCATTTCACAATATGGGTGCACTTACATACATACAAGCAATATACTCATACACATGAAAAGTAAAAACAATAAATAAAATATTTAAAAGACCCTCTTCTCCAATTTTCTTAGGGTTGGTGTATATGCCTGTTCTGGTTGTTATTTTTCTTTTTATTAACATTTTTAATTGTATGCAGTTATTGTGCACAATATATTATAAAATATAGATATCTAATGACCAAGTCAAAGTAATTAGCATAACTATCTCTTAACATTTACCATCTCTCTGTGGTGATATAATTCAAAATCCTTTTTCTATTTATTTTGGAAATAAACACATTATGGTTGGCTTCAGTCATCCTTTTGTGGTGGAACACAGGAGCTTTTCCTTTCTGGTGACAAAAACTGTCAAATTGTACGTAGGTAGAAATACATAACAGGAGTGGGACGGATTTTCATGATCTGCAAACTGCAGTTCTCTCAGAAGTGCTTTCTATTTGTGGGGCCGCAAGTCCAGACCACACTCTAACCAGGGAGCCTCATCTTCACTGGAGATGGTATCACTCTTTCTATAGAGGATGTAGGGTGAACAGAGGGAAAATCTTCCAAAAAGGACACACTTGTCTGTTTTCTAAATCTTTTCTTCCCAGTCAAGCAAAACCAGAAAACTCCACTCCCAATGAAAGAGCCTGTAACTGGATCCACTACAGAGCTTTCTTTCAAAAGAGCTAGTGATTCAGAGCTGTGCTTGTGCATGCATTTGCTAGCAGCACATAGAACTATGGAGCATTTGCAATGGGACTGGTCAGAATAGAGGTATATGATAAGTGAAAATTGCACATTGCATTATTAGTTGAGGTAGCTCAGTGGTCAAGAGAGCTTACTGCTCTTCCAGAGGACCCGAGCTCAGTTTTAGTGCCCACAAACAGGCAGCTCACAACTGACCGAAACTCCAGCTCCAGGGGATCCAACACCCCTTCTTTGCTCCGTGGACACCTGCACACACACTCCATACACACACAGACACTCAAGCATATACATAAATTAAAAAATTAAAACACAAGATGTCTCATTAATCTTTATATTGCTCACATTTCAGATACATTAGGTCAAAGTATCATCCTAATTAATTCTACATCTTTGTCTTTATTTTTTATTCTACATTTTTGTCTTTATTTTTTTATTCTCTATTATGCTCAGCTAAAACTTTCTAGACTTCCTCTCCTGGTTTTCCCAAAATTTCCAAATTCTTCCCACAAACCATTTCCAAAAGACCTCTAACCTTCTGTAGGGTCAAAGGATGCTGTGATTTCCCTGGTATCATTTTTTTTTTTTTTTTTTTTTTTATGAGATGTTAGTCCCTGGAACAAGATACTCAAACACTATGGTATTTATTTTACTTAGGGTTTCAAATGTTTTTGTCCAGCATGGCAGGGACGGATGTGGTAAAACAGAAAGCTCATGTCGTAACAGCCAGGAAGCAGAGAAAGAATGCATGCATGCGTGCATGCACACGCTACTCTACCCTAGCCCCTAGTCTGGCTGCACCATATTCAGGGCAGGTCTGTCCCTCCTTAGTGAATCCTCTCTGGAAATGCCCTCACAGAAACAGTCAGAGCTGTGCTTTATTAATCTCTTAGGTACTTTTCAGTCCAAGTCTACGATCAAGATTATCTATTACAGAAACGAAGCCAAGTCAAAGTTTCTAATTAGCTAGTCATAAAGGGAGTAGCTTCCCCCACACCTTCCACTGAGATCGAATGTTACTGATCCAAAAGACCTCACAGACAGCATTCCCTGTCCTCCCCCCTCTCAGAGGACAGTTCTTGACTTCCCCCCAAAAAAATCAGTTGTTCAAGATACATGTCCTGCATATGGGAGGAAAATGTGGGATCTTGGGTCAGAAAAATCTGGATTCGGATTTCAGTTTTGTTATTGCAAGTCTCAGGATCTTCCACAAGAAGTTCAAATTCTCTAAGTCGTGATTCCTTCGTATGCAAAATTGGGACAATTTTTTCAAGCACCAATAAAATTCCATTGGATATGTTCAAGTGCTAACACAGAACCTGGCATAGAAAGAGTCTCTATTTTTGGTCTACATTCCTATAAAATTGTATCATTTTCACTTTGTCAAATTCCAGTTTAAATGTAACAGATTAGCTAGCTATTGAAAGGATGCTTGCCCTGAATCTCTATCTAATGGGGATGAGTACTCCCAAAGGAAAGAACTGTTCTCCGCTCAGGGAAACCCTCTCTCCCCACCAATTTGCTTTATGCAGTCCAGCTGTCTCCATCCTGAGCTCTTAGTTGTACCTAAAGTGAGGCATGTGAACCTAACTCATGATTAGGTGCAAGCACAAGGCTTCCAATGCAAAGCTTTCCCTGCCCCGAGCTGCAAAACGTAGGACTGCTGGAGGAACCAGTTTGCTCATAGAAGCAGCTAGCAGGAAAGAGATTTGACAGGGAAGTGGGGAAAGCAGGGGAGGGGAGAAAACAAACAAGGTTTTAATTAAACACAGTATATCTAAATCAGAAGAAAGCGCTTCCCCTGCCTTCTTACCATCCTTAACATGGAGATGAGCCCCCTACGAGGTTGCTTTTGTTGCAGACTAGGTTGAAAGCTATCATGAGACACCCTGTGCTCCGGTAGACTTGACTCCAGGGTAACCCTTCCCCATCCTACGCTACAGGGAATTGCCCTGCCTTTCCATCTAGGAAGTGAGAGGATTCTATGCTGCTCACACAACCACGGGAGGGAGAGCGCTAGGAGTCACTAGGCTTCTGTGCTTGACCTTCAGTTCTTGATGGCATTTCTCAAACCGTCCAGCCCCTGCCCTCTTTCCTACCTCCCAGAGCAGTGCCATACTGACAGCACTCAGATGTTTCAGCTCTGGCAAGCCTACCAGGCTCTGCAGCTCTCCTTTCTCCAGGTTAAAAAAACTTGATACTAACTAGATATGGTTGGCACACCTTTAATCTCAGCACTTGGGAGGCAGAGGCAGGCAAATCTCCCTGCGTTCCAGGCCAGGCTGGTTTACATAGTGGGTTCCAGGCCAGCTGGGGCTATAGGAAGACCCTGTCTCAAAAACATAACAAAGCAAAACAAAACAAAAACAAAGATAGAACCTGATACTCATCAGGTCACCAGAAGTCCAGCCTGGCCTCAGACCCAGGCCCTCCTGAGACCAGTGAGATCGAAGGCTCTGGGCTGACCTCTGCAGACTCAGTATCCTGGCTCTGGCTGATAATAATTTCACCTCAATCTTATCAGTGACTACCTTTCATCCGTGGCCACTGGTCCCACCCTGCAACCAATTCTTACACGCAGTCTTCTGTGTCCTTTCTGTGCTAAAGCCTTAAAGAATGCTCTGGGATGATTTTGTTTGTTTGTTTGTTTGTTTTGTTTTTTTTTGTCATCGCTTTTTATTTTTTTTATTAATTTTATTTATTTCTGTATGTGTATAAATGTACTGTCTGCATGCAAGTCTGTGCACCGGTGTCTTACAATGCCGCGGAGGTCAGAAGAGGGTGTCAGATTCCCCTGGAACTGGAGTTCTCCTGGAATTGGAGTTTCAGACGGTTCTCAGCCACCATGTGGGTGCTGGGAACGAACCTGGGTCCTCTGTAAGAGCGGTCGGCACTCTTAACCGCTAGGCCATCTCCCTCCAGCCCCCTGTCATCGCTTTTTAGTGTCCCTTGAACATCAGGTTTTTCCCAAGAGAAATATCCTGGTCCCAACTTCCTCTTTCCAATAACAGCCCCTCCCCACTCACACACAGAGACAGACATATTACTAGTAGGAAACTGAGTAGTTCCTGTGGGATCACCACATGTTACCAGGAAAATTGGGGTTTCTTCTTGGGGTTAATCTTATTATAAAAATTTAAAGCAAAAAAAAAAACAAAGAAAGAGGAAAATATTGAAGGTATTTTAAAAAAAAAAAAACAACCCCAGGGCATCAAGCTATAAATCTCAGCATCAGCGTGGAGGAAGATAGAGAAGAGGAAAAAGAAAAGCCACGCTTTTCAGTTAAGGCTGGAATAGAGGTCAGCCAAATGGCAGACAAGCAGCCACATGAAGAGAGGATCTTTAGAGAAAGGGTGAAGCTGAAAGTGTTAGGGAAACAGGCTTAGAAAAAAGATAGAAAGAAGGGGAAGGTATGCCCCTAAGGAGTCATTCAGAAGAAGCAGGCAGATTTATGAAGCCACATGGCTATGACTGTAAGCAAGGGCACTGGGGGCAGAGTTCTGAGAAGGGGTGACCAGTCCTCTTCATCTCTTTAGCATGGCTTAATGTGAACCTTCCTTATTGGGGCAGGCATGATTCCTTAGCCAGGTGACTGAGCCACTCAACAGGATTGAAGCTTAAAGGAGGAAACGATGGCTTGTCTCCACCCAGGGGTAGAGTCCATTCTTACTTTAACACTTAGAAGCTATTTTCCATCTCTGACTTTGAAATAATGTCTAACTAGCAGTAAAGGGTTAGTAAATGAGAATGAATGGCTGAGTAGATGAATGAAACTGGCTGGAGCCACAAGGCTTTCAATGGAGCTAGCCTTGAGTACCTGCAACACCACCTCTCCTCTATAGCATGCTATTAGCCTTATGTATGACCTCCAGATTTGGATGGCTTACCATGAAAGCACCCCTACTAAACAACCAAAACATACTCATAGCCAAGTAGTAAATAAGCAGTCCCAACACTGATGTTCAGTGAAGCACTAACCTGCCAACCAGTCAAGTTTGGCAGCATTTTAAGTGACTCCATGAACTCTGCATTTGGATGAAGGGATTGATGAAGAAAAAGGAGTAAGCTAAGGTTATGCATAGTGGTGCACACTTTGTAAAGATCTAATAGCCCAAGCCAGGCCTGGTGGCCCCGCCCTTAATTCTAAGCCTTGGGAGGCAGGGCCAGGGCAGATCTCTGTGAGTTCAAGGCCAGCACCAGTCTACATAGTGAGTTCCAGGCCACTGGGGGCTACAGGGAGACCCTCATCTCAAAAGAGAAAAATAAATAAAATAAAAATAAAAAGGGAAAGACTTAACTGTAATGCACATCTGCCATTTTTTTTAATTTAATTTTTTATTTTACTTATTTTGTACATGTGTATGATTGTACTGTCTGCATCGCAGTTTTTTGTGGCACCCATGTTGGTGCATGCTGCAAGAGTTTCAGATATGAAGGTGTCGGATTCCCCAGAACTGGATGTATAAGCAGGTTCTCCAGCCGCCATGGGGTGCTAGGGATCAAACCGGGTCCCCTGCAAGGGCAGTCAGTTCTTTAACTGGCTAGGGCCATCTCTCCAGCCACTCTGCCATTATTTGAGATTCAAAAGTACCAATGAATGACTTCAATGAGTTTAGTTCCAAATACTTTCTAAATAAGTGGGCCATTGGCCCGGGCATGCTGGCAAGCATCGCTTTAATCCTAGCACTTGGGAGGCAAGGCAGGTGGGATCCTGTGAGTTCAAGACAGCCTTGTCTACATAGTTGAGTTCCAGGATACTGGGAGCTACGGGAGAACCCTGTCCTCAAAAAGACCTAAATAATAAATAATAATGGCCATAGGATTTTAAATGAAAATTAGGGTTTTGGGGGGGCAATAAAAAAATGTCAATAGTGAGGTAGTAGGGGGGAATTGAAACTGTGATAAAAAAGCTCCGCAACTAAAAAAAGCCACGGTCCAGATGGATTTCATCGGCAGATTCTGCAGCATTTGAAGGAGGACCTACAGTCATTAACTCTCAATGCAAGATTAATTTAGAATAACTGAGGGAAATTTCCAAATTCCTTCTATGAAACCAAACATCAACTCTAATACCGCACTAGCAAAGATACAACCAAAAAAGAAAACTATAGACCCGTTCATTAATGAACACATGCAAAAATTCTCAACAAATACCTGCAAGGTGTACACAGGCATATATCAAAAATCATCCATCTGGGCCAGGTGGATTCATACAGAGATGCAGGGATGGTTCAACAATATTAAATCAATAAACGTCCATTAAGCACTAAAACAGAACTGAAGGCAAAAAAAAAAAAAAAAAAACACATGGTCACCTTCAATTGAGGAAAGGCCTTAAGACAAATTCAGCCAACCCTTTTCATGTTTAAGGTCCTATGAGGAAATTGGACTGGAGGGAACATTCCTCAACAATAATTAAAGCCATATACACAAACCCAAGCCAAATTTTCCTAAATGGACAAAAATTAAGAAGCTTTCCCCTTAAAGTCAGGAACCTGGCAAAAGTTGTTCCTACCCCACTACCTTTTCAATATAGTGCTGAACACTCTGCTGAATAATAAGACAAGAAAAGGGAAATTAAAAAGAGTACTAATTAGAAAAGAAGGAGGTCAAACTATCCCTTTTTGTGGATGACATGAGAGTTCCCTAGTGATGACCAAAACAACTCCACCAGAAAACTCATAGTAAATCGATTAAAAGTTTCAGTAAAGTGGCAGATACAAATTAACTAGAAAACTCGGTAGCTTTTCTTTATACTAATACCAAGCAAATTGAAGAAGAGAATAGAAGGAGACTTTTCCACTATATAGCCTCCAGAAAATAAAATATCTAGGAACAAACTTGACCAAGGAACTGCTAATATATAGTCTACAATTGAAAATTTTAAATCTTGATGTAAAAGATTGAAGACGAGGAGATGAACAGAAGTGGATCCCTGCTATGGATTGGAAAAATTTATAGTAAAAATGACCATCCTGCCCAATAACTACAGATTTCAATGCAATCCCAATTAAAATCTGCCATGAGCTTCTTGCACAGACCGAGAAAAAACTCCAAAGTTCATATGGAAAAACAAAGACCCTGATAGCCAAAACACTCTGACAAAAAAGTACATGCAAGGGGATTACTTACCAGACTTCAAATTACTGTAGAGAGCTATAGTCATAAAAAAGCCATGATATTAGCAAAAACAGACCCATAGATCAATACGGAAAAATGAAGGATCCAAACTTGAAGCAGCAGCAATTTCAGCCACCTCATATTTAACAAGGGCCAAGAAGTCCAATGGAGGAAAGAGGGCATGTTCAGCAAATTGCATTGGGCAAACTGGATCACAACTTGTAGAAGAATAAAATTAAGCCAGGTTGTAGTGGCGGACTTTAATCACTAGCACTTGGGAGGCAGAAGGAGGGTGGATCTTTGTGGAGTTCAAGGCCAGCCTGTCTACAGAGTGAATTCCAGGACAGCTGGGGCTACATTTTGTGGCTGGCATGACGGAGGGAGGCATTGAAACGCTCATCGTAGAAAGTAGATGCGCAACTAACAAAAAAAAAAAAAAAATTAAACCCTACCTCTTCCCTGTACAAAATCAACTCAAAATGTATCAAGACCTCAATGTGACCTGAAACTCTGAAAGTGATAGAAAAGAAACATGCAGATAACCTACAAGACATAAGCATAGGGAAAAACTTTCTAAATCAGAACAGCAGCCATGCAGGAAATATGGGTCAACAATGACAATGGGAACCTCATTAAAAACTCAAGAGCTTCTGTACAAGCAAAAGAAACAACAAAGAAGTGAAGAGAAAAACCTCAGAGTGGGAGGAAATATTACCAGTGATACTCAAAAAGCAAAGGAGTAAGAAATGAAGTACCCATCAAAAGATGGAGAAAGGTAACAGATGGGGCCTGGAGAATGATGGCTCAGTGATGGAGCACTGACTGCTGTCTTGCAGAGGACCAAGATTGATTCCCAGCACACTTATGGGTGGCTACAAAAGCATTCTATCTAAACTCCAGTTATGGCTAACAACACTTCTATAACTCGTTCCAGGGAAATGTGACAACTTCTTCTGAACTGTGGCATTGCACAACACAGGCATAACTTACAATACAGACAACATATTTCATACACTAAAATAGAGGAGGGCCTAGCGTTAAAAAGAGCGACGACCGCTCTTACAGAGGACCTGGTTCGATACCCGCACCACAGATTGCGGCCAGAACGTACTGAAACTCCAATTCCAGGAGAACTCAGTCCAGGGAATCCAACGCCCTTGACTCCGCGGCATGCACGACACGGGTGCACCTTGCATGCGACAGTACATTCATACACATACGGAAAATAAATAAATTAAAAATATTAAAAAAAATAATAGAATAATTTTAAATAAGAGGTGAACATAAACTTCACAAATGCAGAAGTAAGATGGCTTGAGAAACATCTTTAAAAAGTGTCAACATCCCTAATAATTAAGGAAAGCAAATAAACCACACATCAATTTCATCTTACACTGTTAAGACTGGCTTTGATCAAGAAACAAATGATAACAAGTGCTGGAGAGCTTGTGAGGAAANGATTCCCCTGGAACTGGAGTTCTCCTGGAATTGGAGTTTCAGACGGTTCTCAGCCACCATGTGGGTGCTGGGGATCAAACCTGGGTCCTCTGCAAGAGCGGTCGGTGCTCTTAACCACCATCTCTCCAGCCCCCTGTCATCGCTTTTTAGTGTCCCTTGAACATCAGGTTTTTCCCAAGAGAAATATCCTGGTCCCAAATTCCTCTTTCCAATACAGCCCTCCCCCCCCCACACACAGAGACAGACATATTACTAGTAGGAAACTGAGTAGTTCCTGTGGGATCACCACATGTTACCAGGAAAATTGGGGTTTCTTCTTGGGGTTTTAATCTTATTAATAAAAGAATTTAAGAACTGGCTCAAAGGGAAGCTAGAGGACAATATTATTAGAGTATTTAAAAAAAAAAAAACAACCCCAGGGCATCAAGCTATAAATCTCAGCATCAGCGTGGAGGAAGATAGAGAAGAGAAAAAGAAAAAGCCACGCTATTTCAGTTAAGCTGGAATAGAGGTCAGCCAAATGGCAGACAAGCAGCCACATGAAGAGAGGATCTTTAGAGAAAGGGTGAAGCTGAAAGTGTTAGGGAACACAGGCTTAGAAAAAAGATAGAAGAGAAGGGGAAGGTATGCCCTAAGGAGTCATTCAGAGAAGCAGGCAGATTTATGAAGCCACATGGCTATGACTGTAAGCAAGGGCACTGGGGGCAGAGTTCTGAGAAGGGGTGACCAGTCCTCTCATCTCTTTAGCATGGCTTAATGTGAACCTTCCTTATTGGGGCAGGCATGATTCCTTAGCCAGGTGACTGAGCCACTCAACAGGATTGAAGCTTAAAGGAGGAAACGATGGCTTGTCTCCACCCAGGGGTAGAGTCCATTCTTACTTTAACACTTAGAAGCTATTTTCCATCTCTGACTTTGAAATAATGTCTAACTAGCAGTAAAGGGTTAGTAAATGAGAATGAATGGCTGAGTAGATGAATGAAACTGGCTGGAGCCACAAGGCTTTCAATGGAGCTAGCCTTGAGTACCTGCAACACCACCTCTCCTCTATAGCATGCTATTAGCCTTATGTATGACCTCCAGATTTGGATGGCTTACCATGAAAGCACCCCTACTAAACAACCAAAACATACTCATAGCCAAGTAGTAAATAAGCAGTCCCAACACTGATGTTCAGTGAAGCACTAACCTGCCAACCAGTCAAGTTTGGCAGCATTTTAAGTGACTCCATGAACTCTGCATTTGGATGAAGGGATTGATGAAGAAAAAGGAGTAAGCTAAGGTTATGCATAGTGGTGCACACTTTGATAAAGATCTAATAGCCCAAGCCAGGCCTGGTGGCCCACGCCCTTAATTCTAGCACTTGGGAGGCAGAGGCAGGCAGATCTCTGTGAGTTCAAGGCCAGCCCAGTCTACATAGTGAGTTCCAGGCCAGCTGGGGCTACAGGGAAACCCTATCTCAAAAAGAAAAAATAAATAAATAAAAATAAAAAGGGAAGAAACTTAACTGTAATGGCACATCTGCCATTGTTTTTTAATTTATTTTTATTTTACTTATTTTGTATGTGTATGAGTGTACTGTCTGCATGCAGTTTTGTGCACCCATGTTGTGCAATGCTGCAGAGTTCAGAAGAAGGTGTCGGATTCCCCCAGAACTGGAGTTAAAGACGGTTCTCAGCCGCCATGTGGGTGCTAGGGATCAAACCCGGGTCCTCTGCAAGAGCAGTCAGTGCTCTTAACTGCTAGGCCATCTCTCCAGCCCACATCTGCCATTATTTGAGATTCAAAAGTACCAATGAATGACTTCAATGAGTTTAGTTCCAAATACTTTCTAAATAAGTGGCCATGGCCGGGCATGCTGGCGCATGCCTTTAATCCTAGCACTTGGGAGGCAAGGCAGGTGGATCTCTGTGAGTTCAAGGCCAGCCTTGTCTACAGAGTGAGTTCCAGGATAGCTGGAGCTACAGGGAGACCCTGTCTCAAAAAGACCTAAATAAATAAATAAATAAATGGCCATGGATTTTAATGAAAATTAAGGGTTTGGGGGGGCAATAAAAAAGTCAATAGTGAGGTAGTAGGGGGGAAATTGAAACTGTGATAAAAAATCTCCCAACTAAAAAAAGCCCAGGTCCAGATGGATTCATGGCAGAATTCTGCAAGACATTTAAAGAGGACCTACAGTCATTACTACTCAAATTATTCAAGAAGATAGGAACAGAAGGAAATCTTCCAAATTCCTTCTATGAAACCAACATCACGCTAATACCAAAACTAGGCAAAGATACAACCAAAAAAGAAAACTATAGACCCATTTCATTAATGAACACAGATGCAAAAATTCTCAACAAAATACCTGCAAGGTGTACACAGGCATATATCAAAAAGATCATCCATCGTGGCCAAGCTGGATTCATACCAGAGATGCAGGGATGGTTCAACATATGTAAATCAATAAATGTCATAAATCACTTAAACAGACTGAAAGGCAAAAAAAAAAAAAAAAAAACACATGGTCATCTCAATTGATGGAAAAGGCCTTAGACAAAATTCAGCAACCCTTCATGTTTAAGGTCCTAGAGGAAATTGGACTGGAGGGAACATTCCTCAACATAATTAAAGCCATATACAACAAACCCACAGCCAACATTATTCTAAATGGGAAAAATTAGAAGCTTTCCCCTTAAAGTCAGGAACCTGGCAAAGTTGTTCCTATCCCCACTCCTTTTCAATATAGTGCTTGAAACACTCGCTAGAATAATAAGACAAGAAAAGGAAATTAAAAGAGTACTAATTGGAAAAGAGGAGGTCAAACTATACCTTTTTGCAAATGACATGCTATTCCATCTAAAGGATGACAAAAATTCCACCAGAAAACTCATAGTAATGATTAACAGTTTCAGTAAAGTGGCAAGATACAAAATTAACCTAGAAAACTCAGTAGCTTTTCTTTATACTAATACCAAGCAATTGAAGAAGGAATAGAAGGAGACTTTCCCTTCACAATAGCCTCCAGAAAAATAAAATATTTAGGAACAAACCTGACTGAAAACACTAAAAATCTCTACAATTAAAATTTTAAATCCCCGAAGAAGGAAATTGAAGAAGACACCAGAAGATGGAAGGACCTCCCATGCTCATGGATTGGAAAAATTAATATAGTAAAAATGACCATCCTGCCCAAAGTAACATACAGATTCAATGCAATCCCAATTAAAATCTCCATGAGCTTCTTCACAGACCTAGGAAAAAAACATCCAAAAGTTCATATGGAAAAACAAAAGACCCTGGATAGCCAAAACAACTCTGAACAAAAAAAGCAATGCAAGGGGGATTACTATACCAGACTTCAAACTGTATTACAGAGCTATAGTCATAAAAACAGCCTGATATTAGCACAAAACAGACCCATAGATCAACGGAACAAAACTGAGGATCCAAACTTGAGCACATGCAATTTCAGCCACCTCATATTTAACAAAGGGGCCAAGAAGTCAATGGAGGAAAGAGGGCATGTTCAGCAAATTGCATTGGCAAAACTGGATCACCACTTGTAGAAGAATAAAATTAAGCCAGGTGTAGTGGGGCACACCTTTAATCCTAGCACTTGGGAGGCAGAGGAGGGTGGATCTTTGTGAGTTCAAGGCCAGCCTGGTCTACAGAGTGAATTCCAGGACAGCTGGGGCTACAGGGAGACCCTGTCTCAAAAAGACCAAAAAAAAAAAAAAAAAAAAATGAAAACCCCTACCTCTATCCCTTGTACAAAAAGTCAATCCATATGGGTCAAAGACCTCAATGTGGAACCGAAAAACTCTGGAAAGTGAATAGAAGAGAAAACGCATTGGCAGTAACCTACAAGACATAAGCATAGGGACAAAAGACTTTTCTAAATACAGACAGCAGCCATGCAGGAAAATCTGGGGCAAACAATTGACAAGTGGACCTGCCTTAAACTTCAAGAGCTTCTGTACAGCAAAAAGAAACAATCAAGAATGAAGAGAAAAACTACAGAGTGGGAGAAATATTTACAGTGATACTCACAAAAGAAAGGAGTCAGAAATCTCGACTGACCCTCATACAAGATGGGTAAAAGTCTACCGCATGTGGCTGGAGAGATGGCTCAGTGGGATGGAGCACTGACTGGCTTTTGCAGAGGACCCAAGATTGATTCCCAGCACCCGTATGGGTGGCTAACAACATTCTATAACTCCAGTTATGGCTAACAACATTCTATAACTCCAGTTCCAGGGAAATGTGACACCTTCTTCTGACTGTGGGCATTGCACAACACAGGCATACTTATACACATACAGACAACATATTCATACACTAAAATAGAGATGGCCTAGCGGTTAAGAGCGCCGACCGCTCTTACAGAGGACCTGGGTTCGATCCCCAGCACCCACATGGCGGCCAAGAACCGTCTGAAACTCCAATTCCAGGAGAACTCCAGTTCCAGGGGAATCCAACGCCCTCTTCTGACCTCCGCGGCATTGCACGACACGGGTGCACAAACTTGCATGCAGACAGTACATTCATACACATACGGAAATAAATAAAATTAAAAAAATATTAAAAAAAAATAATAATAATTTTAAATAAGAGGTGAACATAAACTTCACAAATGCAGAAGTAAAGATGGCTGAGAAACATCTTTAAAAAGTGTTCAACATCCCTAATAATTAAGGAAATGCAAATTAAAACCACCTCAAGATTTCATCTTACTCTGTTAAGACTGGCTTTGATCAAGAAAACAAATGATACCAAGTGCTGGAGAGGTTGTGGGGAAAGAACACTCATCCACTGCTGGTGGGAATGCAAACTCATACAAACCCTATGAAAAACTGTATGGAGAACACTTTTTTATTTTTATTTTTTGGTCTTTTTGAGACTGTAGCCCCAGCTGTCCTGGAACTCACTCTGTAGACCAGGCTGGCCTTGAACTCACAAAGATCTGCCTGCTTCTGCCTCCCGAGTGCTAGGATTAAAGGCGAGTGCCACCACGGCTGGCTAGAGAACTCTTAAAAGACTCAAATGAGCCTACCACCTGACCCAGTCATACTACTCCTGGGTATATAACCACAAGACTCATCCTATTGTAGAGATACATGCATAGTGATGTTTATTGCAGCTCTAGTCACAATAGCAAAGAGCTGGAAGCAACCTAAGTGACCCTCAGCCAATAAATGGATAAAGAAAATGTGGTACATCTACACAATGGAGTTCTATGCTGCAGTTAAGAAAGATGACATCATGAGCTTTGCAGGTAAATGGGTGGAACTAGAAGCCATTATGCTAAGTGAAGTAACAAAGTCCCAGAAAAACAAAGGATATATGATGTCCCTCATTTGTGGATCTTAGTACCAAATCTCTATAAAAGAAACTGAATAATTCCTCTTTTTTTTCTTTCTTTTTTAGTAAATGTAACACCTGATGTTACTCATCAACTTGCTATGTAATGTAGTAATGTAAAGTAGTACTTTTTTCTTTACTTGAATACAATTCTACTGTCAAAATGTGAATCCCTGAACATGTTTTAGAATTAACCTATAGTTTATTTTCAGACATCATAATCTTGGTATATGTGTGGCATGTATGTAGGCATATTTTGGAGTGATACAAATTGGAAGGAACGACAACAACAAAAAAGACTGGATCAAAGAATTGACTGAAACAGTAAAACTCTTCCCAAAACAGTAAACTTCTGCATCGAAAAAAATTCAAAAAAGACTGAGAAAAAGATGAGACATGTAGGGCAGAATGCATGAGCTCAGGTGGGGAGGGGGGGGCAAGGAAGGGGGAAATGGGTCTGGATTTGATTAAGAAATCTTGTATGAAATATATAACCTCAATATAAAAGTCAATAGGTGAGATAGTAGGGAGGTTTTGCCCAGGGAAACCCATAAAATAATCAGGGGAAATATTCAAAACAAAGCTTTTATATTATTGGGTTTTACAGTCTTAATGTCTATTAAAACCTCATTTGTTAAAGTACAAATGGTGTTGAATCAATATCAACAGCAAGTGTTGGTGCATTTGCTATGAAAATGAGAATTTCTAGGGATGTCAATAAAGTTTAAATTACGATTTTTGTATGAATTATTAGGAATATAAATGAGGGGATCGAGCAGGGCTGAGAAAACTGCAAATTCTTTGTAAATTTTCTCTTTGAGAGATTGAGTTTAGTTCTCTTCTTGAGAGGGGACCAGATACAGTGATCCACTTCTAGCCAATAAATATGGGAAAGGCAATAGAAAGTGGATTCAAAAACTAGCTCATAAAAGGCATCTCATCTTACATTTTACTCTCTTGAATCATTTGTTCCTAAAACAGTCAGCTATCATATGGTAAGAAAACTTGGGGAAAGGTTTACATGGCAAGGAGCTAAGGCCTCCTTTCAATCTCTAGAAAGGAACGGGCTGTGTAAGGAAATGAAACATCTTGGGAAAGAATCCCCCAAGCTAGGTCCAGCCTTCAGATGGCTGTACCTCAGCCAAATTCTTCATAATGCCCTGAACTAGATCACCCATGTACACTATTCTCAAATTCCAGTTCCACAGAAACCCAGATGATAACCACTAATCTTTGGTACAAAGCAATAGGTAACTAGAAGGAACATGAGATTTATTGATGTTTTACACAAGATTACAGCTGAAAACCAAGAGGGCTGGGAATATAGCTCAGTAGCAGCATGCCTGCCTAGTATGTATAAGGTTTGATCTCTAGCAAGATCAAAACAAAAAATAAAACTAAGAAACAAGTTATGTTGTTTTTCCACATCAACCAGTTTCCTTAGCCCTTGTCCACCTAGGAGAAAAAAGCTCACCTCTCTAAGGCCTGTTAGACTAGTCTTGCTGTCCCACACTGCTATGGCCGAAGAAATGTCCTTCAAAGGGTCTTGTATTAAAGACATAGGCCTCAGTTCACAGTGTTGTCAGGATGTGATAGAAGCTTTAAGACAGAGGACTTACTTGGAATCTCCAAGACTTGTTACCTTGACCTCTTGTTCTCTCTCTGCTTCTCAACCTCCTTGAAGTAAGCAGCTTCGCTGTATCATATGTTCCCTGCCACAACATCTACTTAATCACAGGCCCAGAAGCATTAGGGCTGACCAATCAGTAACTGAAACCTCAAAAACTGTGAGTCCAAATAAATCTGTTCTCTTAGACTTTTTTATCTTTGTGTGTGAGAGTATACATGATGTGTATGTGTGTATATTCACATGTCTGGGAATACAAGCACAGTGCATGTGTAGAGGTCAAAGGACAAATTCAGGTGCTAGCCCTCACCGTCTACCTTATTTGAGACAGAGTCTCTTCATTATTTCCCACTGAGTATGCCAAGCTATCTGGCTGTCAAGCTTTCAAGGTCCAAGGATTTCCTGTCTCCACCTCCCATCTCACTACAGGAGTGCTGGAATTATATAGACTCACACCACTATGCCTGGGTTCTGAGGATTCAAACTCATGTCTTTAAACTGTGGTAAGCACTCTATCCACTGAGTCATCTTCCCAGCCCCTTTCCTCTTTTTTTTAGTTTGTTATCAAATATTTTGATATGGTGATAGAGAACTGACTAGCACACACAGTAGGATTTTGAGGATTCTTCCACAGCCCTGTGAGTGGCTGATTAGCTCCAGGCTTTGGAAAATAAACGTATGTCTGAGACACGTGTAGAGATTTTATCCACAGTCAGATGCAGAATCTTAAGGAAGACCAAGAGACAAATGGTCGTGATACAAAAGCATGCTCCACTAGAATCTCCTGGGAATAAACTGGGGAGAGTTGGATAACAGCTATTCAAAGAGAACAGCGAGGCCCAAATACCTCTAGCTTTAAAAGAAAGGAAAATGGGGAAATTTACAAAACAGGAAAGAAACTCCAGAGCCTGCTCTGGAGGGACTGGCTTGGTTTAGAGAACTCTCCACTCACAGTGAAAGTCAGGCCCAGCAGCACAGACAAGAACCACAGTTTAAGGAAGAGGGGGGTCAGAAAATCTGCACTGCACTCTCAGCAATGGACCTTTCAAGAGCAGAAAAAGAGGGAGGAGCCTAATGAAAGATATGTGGAGTGACACTGGCAGAGATGCCAGTCTCAGAATTTGGTACTAGGCATTCAACACTCCACCAGGTACTTTACTATCTTTAAAAGACCAGAACAGCTGCAGGCCATCTTAAAAGACTCCTGCTGTCAGTGGCTCAGCAGCCCAGGACCCTCTATGAACCACATTCTTAGGAATCTGAGAGGAAACATCACAAACTGTATGCTAAAACCTCGGCAGCTACACTTAATGAAGAAAAGAATCAGAATCACTTGGGATTCAGCAAGGTGGAAACTTGGTCAGAGAAAGTGAGCAGTGGACCGTAGACAGAGGCTGCAGGCAGTGCACTAGAAACCTGGAAGGAGCTCCGAGGAGTAGGGCCAGCATTCACAGTGGAGTCTGGAAGGACTGCCCAGAGGCATGACCAGCATCTTCAAGTCTACTAGTGAAAGACCACCCACTGACAAGACCAGCATCCATCACTCACAAGAAGGTATGATTGTTTCTTGTTTCATTACTGCTGTGCTTTCAGAGTGGTCCTGCCCTTTGATAGTGATTGTTTTGCCAATAGTCTTCTAATTTGGGGGGATTACCAGGAGTGGAACCTAGTATCCAGAATACCATCTAGCAGAGAAAAGAAAAAAAAATACCTCAATTCTGTCACAACTTGGTCCCTCTTAAATGCTGCAAACACTTTGAAAGAATAAGGGTGATTAAAAAAAAATTGACTGCCAGGCAGGGTGCCACACACCTTTAATCCTAGCACTCAGGAGGCAGAGGCAGGTGGATCTTTGTGAGTTCAAGGCCAGCCTGGTCTATGGAGTGAGTTCCAGGACAGCTGGGGCTATAGGGAGACACTGTCTCAAAAAGACCAAAAAAATAAAAATAAATAAAAAATAACAAAAAGCATCTGAAGCAGGGCTTGGTGGTACACACCTTTAATCCTAGCACTTGGGAGGCAGAGGCAGGTGGATCTCTGTGTGTTCAAGGCCAGCCTGGTCTACAGAGTGAGTTCCAGGACAGCTGGAGGGAGCTACAGGGAAACCNAAAAAAAAAAAAAAAAAAAAAAATGACGCCTCCAAAAAGTATCAGTCCCAACACCAGAAGGAACAAGGAGGGGAGACCTGTGCTCAGAGGTGAGCAGTGGCCAGGACCTTTTGGGAAGCCAGCCCTCAGTGGCCCAGGTTCAACCACCCAGGCCCTGCATGTGCTTGGTGATAGGCATGGGCGGAGTCTCCCAGCCAGCACAGCAGAAGGGACAAGGAAGGGAGACCAGCACTGAGGTCAAGGAAGCAAAGCTTACCACCACCCCCCCACACACAATAGAGTTGTCATTCCAAGGGTCAAGGAAGTAGAAGAGACAGGAAACTTCCACAACTCCAGTCCCAGCACACTAGGTTTCACCGCCAACCAAGAGGAATTGGCCAGAGGGAAACAGTACACATAGCACTCAATGGTGAACCGACCTGGTTATTACCTATCCAATCTCCAGAAAACCTTGAGAACAGAAAAGGAAGAGTTAGCTAGAACTTCCAATATATAACCAAAAGTGGAAACCTGAAACTCAGACCAGCCAGCCCTCCATAAACAAGGAGAAGGCAAAGAAAGCACCTGAAGGAAATAAGCAAAGCAAGCCTCCAAAGCAATGAAGGAAAAATTCAGATTTGCACCAGAATACAAACAGTAAAATAAGCCCACATGCCAAAAACACAATGAAAAAACAAAATGGGAAAAACACAGAATAAATCCACACCAAACTCACCAGTCCAATAAAAGGAGAAGACTTTGTAACTGAGACAGCAGCTGCACAGGAACACAATGAGATTTCCCTAGAAACAACCCAAGACACAGATTAGAAGAACAATCTTAGACATACTCACAGAAATCAGGGAATATAAAAAACAAATCAAAGAACTAAAGAAAGAGAATGACAAACTCAGGAAGGAACTAGAGGGAGAGAATGACAAACTCTGGAAGTAAGTGGAAATGCTAAAAAGATATGAGACTTAAATTAAAAAGAAAACAGACCAGAGAAGCAAGGAGCTACAAGAAAAGAATGACAAGCTCCAAAAGGAAATGGAAATACTAAAGAAATCACAAGATGAAATGAAACAGGAAATTGAATACTCATGCAATCAACAGGAAAGAATGGGAGAAAGCTTCAGGAACAGATTGGAGGAAGCAAATAATAGAATATCAATTGGAAGATAAAGTGGAAGAATTGGAATGCATAAGAAAAAATATGAAAAATTTAAAAAATGCAAGAATGGGACAATCAGGAAATGTGGGCTACTATGAAAAGACTAAACCTCCATAGGGGGTTCTATCATAGGGATCAAGGAAGGAGACGAATCCCAAAACAACAGTATTGATCAAATCTTCAACAGAATAATAGAAGAAAATGTCCCCAAACTGAAAAAAGACAAACCCATACAAATACAAGAAGCACATAGAACACCAAATAGACAAGATCAGAAAAGAAACTCCCCATGCCATATCATAGTTAAAACTCTAGATGCCCAAAACAAAGACAAAATACTGAAAGCAATGAGAGAAAAACAACAAATTATATATAAGGGGAAACCCATCAGAATTACAGCAGACTTTTCAATGCAAACTATGAAAGACAGAAAAAGTGGACCAAAGTATTCCCAATATTAAACGACTACAGATGCCAACCCAGATTACTATACCCAGCAAAAATGTTCATCATAGTTGAAAGAGAAAGAAAAATCTTCCATGACATAAACAAGATGAAAGAATACATGGGAGTGCACAGAGCTTAGATTGGGGATTTCCCAGGAGCACCTGAAGCACAGGGATGATGAAAACTCCACCAGAAAACTCCTAGAAATGATTAAGAGTTTCAATAAAGTGGCAGGATGCAAAATTAACTTAGAAAAATCAGTAGCCTTTCTTTACACCAACAACAAGCAACTGAAGAAGGAATACAAAGAGACCTTCCTACTCACAATAGCCTCAAAAACAATAAAATACCAAGGAACAAACCTAACCAAAGACACCAAAGATCTCTACAAAAAAATTTTAAACCCCTGAAGAAGGAAACTGAAGAAAACATCAGAAGATGGAAAAACATCCCATGCTCATGGATTGGGAAAATTAACATTGTAAAAATGTCCATTCTACCAAAACTCTTATATAGACTTAATGCAATGCCAATCAAAATCCCCAAAAGTTTCTTCTCAGGCTTGGAAAAAAAAAGTGCTTAAATTCATTTGGAAAAACAAAAGACCCCAAATAGCCAAAACAACCCTGAGTGAAAAGAGCTACACAGGGGTTATCTCTATACCAGACTTCAAGCTATACTACAGGGCTATAGTCATAAAAACAGCCTGGTACTGGCACAAAAACAGACCTGTTGACCGACGGAACAAAACTGAAGATCCAAACCTGAGCACATACAATTTCAGCCACCTCATATTTGACCAGGGGGCCAAGAAGACACAATGGAGCAAACACAGCATCTTCAGCAAGTAGTGTTGGCAAAACTGGATCACCACTTGTAGAAGAATGAAATTAAACCCCTACCTCTCACCCTGTACAAAAGTCAACTCCAGATGGATCAAAGACCTCAACATGAAACCCCAAACTCTGGAGGTGATAGAAGAAAAAGTTGGCAACAGACAGACATAGGCATAGAAAAAGATTTCCTAAATCAGACAGCAACTGCACAAGAATTAAGGTTGACAATTGACAAATGGGACCTCATTAAACTCAAAAGCTTCTGTACATCAAAAGAAACAATAAAGGAAGTGAAGAGAAAACCCACAGAGTGGGAGGAAACCTTCCCCAAGATACATCTGACAAAGCATTGATTTCCAGAATATATAAACTACTCAAAAAACAAAGAAGAAAGAAGACAAATGACCCACTCAATAGATGGAGCAAAGAGCTGAACAGAGACTTCACAAGTGAGGCATTAGAGATGGCTGAGAAACATCTTAAAAAGTGTTCAACGTCACTAATAATTAAAGAAATGCAAATTAAAACCACTTTAAGATATCATCTCACTCCAATAAGACTGGCTAGGATCAAGAAAACAAATGATACCAAGTGCTGGAGAGGTAGTGGGGAAAGGGGAACACTCATCCACTGCTGGTGGGAAAGTAAACTCACATAGCCACTATGGAAAGCAGTGTGGAGAACCCTTGGAAGACTTGGAATGAACTTGCCACCTAACCCAGCCATACCATGCCTGGATATGTACCCACAAGACTCATCTTACCACAGGGATACATGCATAGCCATGTTTATTTCAGCCCTCTTCACAATAGCAAGGAGCTGGAACCAACCCAAGTGCCCCTCAACTGATGAGTGGATAGAGAAAATGTGGTACATCTACACAGTGGAGTTCTATGCAGCGGTAAAGAAAGATGACATCATGAACTTTGCATGTAAATGGATGGAACTAGAAGATATCATGCTGAATCAAGTAACACAATCCCAGAAAAACAAACAATGAATAGTATCCCTCATCTGTGAATGCTAGCACCAATTACCTAATTGTATGGCAAACTGAGCAACTTTAATGTGATCTGAAAAGAACTGTGCTCTTATATTGTAGAATCCCTTAGAAAAATAAACAAAAAAACCAACCCTTCAAACAATACTCTGAGCAATGCAAAGGACAGAAGAAAGGATCAACTCTCCCCAAAAAGTGAGAGAAGGAAACTAATAAAAGTATAATTACAAAAATACAAACCTAGACCAAGAATGCAAACAGAAAATAGGATAAAAAGAAGCAACACACATCTCTCAATAATAACCTTAAATATTAATGGGCTAAATTCCCCAATCAAAAGACATAGACGGGGAGAATGGATTAGAAAACAGAATCTATCTATATGCTGTCTACAGGAAACACATCTCACCCTCAAGGATAGGAACCAACTTAAAGTGAAAGGATGTAAAAAATATTCCAAGCAAATGGAACTAAAAAGCAAGCAGGAGTTGTGATTCTAATATCAGACAAAACAGACCTCAAAGTAAAACTAATCAGAAGAGACAAACAGGTCCATTACATCCTTATCAAAGGAACAATTAACCATGAAGATTTCACAATCATAAATGTATATGCACCAAACTCTGGTGCACCCAAATTTATAAACACAATCCCGCAAGACCTTAAGGCACAGATTAATCCTAGTACACTAATAGTGGGGGACAACAATACTCCACTGAGCTCTTTAGATAAGTCAACTGGACAAAGAATAAAGAGAGATATCTGAACTGAATAATACAATACACCAAATGAACCTCACAGACATCTACCGAATATTCCACCCAAACACCAGAGAATATATTTTCTACTCAGAACCACATGGAACCTTCTCCAAAATCGACCACATACTGGGACACAGAATAAACCTCAACAAATACAAAAGGATTGAAATAATTTTATATATTCTATCATACCACAGTGCAATAAAGCTGAATATCAACATTAGCATAAGCTCTGCCACCTACAAGAACATCTGGAGACTAAACAACACTCTCCTGAATAATGAATGGGTCAAGGAAGAAATTAAGAAAGAAATAAAATCATTCATGGAACTAAATGAAAATGACAATACAACACAACAAAACCTGTGGGATACTTTAAAATCAGTCCTAAGAGGGAAATTTATACCCCTGGGTGCCTACATTAAAAAAACAGAAAGAGTGCAAATAAACGATCTAACACTGCAGCTAGAAACACTTGAGAGACAACAACAAATGAACCCTAAACTCAATAGACAGGAAGAAATAACAAAAATCAGAGCACAAATCAATGAAATAGAAACAAAGAAAACAATACAAAGGAACAATGAATCCAAAAGTTGGTTCTTTGAAAGGGTAAACAAGATAGACATGTAGCCCAGTTAACAAAAAGAAAGAAACAGCAACTCCAAATCAATAGAATTTGTGATGAAAGGGGAAACATCACAACAGATAATGAAAAAATCCAGACAATCATATGGGAATACTTCAAAAACCTATACTGTACTAAACTTGAAAATCCAAGAGAAATGGATGAACATTTGAAATCGTAGGACCCAACAAAGCTTAACCAAGAAGAGATTGACAACTTAAACAAACTCATAATATTTGGCAAAATTGAAGATGTAATAAAAAGACTTCCCAAATAAAAAAATCCCAGGTCCAGATGGGTGTACAGCAGAATTCTATAAAACATTTAAAGAAGACTTACAGTCATTACTTCTCAAACTGTTCAGAAGAATACAGAGGGAAATCTCCCAAATTTCTTCTATGAAGCCAGCCTCACTCTAATACCAAAACCAGGCAAAGATACAACCAAAAAAGAAAACTATAGATCCATCTCATTAATGAACACAAATGCAAAAATTCTCAACAAAATACTTGTAAATCGCATACAGGCCCATATCAAAAAGATCATCCATCATGATCAAGTTGGATTCAGACCAGAGATGCAGGAATGGTTCAATATACATAAATCAATAAATATCATAAAACACATAAATGGACTGTAAAACAAAAACCACATGATCATCTCAATTGATGCGGAAAAAGCCTTTGACAAAATCCAACATCCCTTCATGCTTAAAGTCCTAGAGGGAATTGGACTAGAGGGATCATTCCTCAATGTAATCACAGCCATGTACAAGAAACCCACAGCCAACATCATCCTAAATGGAGAAAAGTTAGAAGCATTCCCCTTAAAGGCAGGAACACAGCAAGGCTTCCCACTATTGCCACTTCTCGTCAATATAGTGCTTGAAACACTTGCTAAGGCAATAAGGCAAGAAAGGGAAATTAAAGGAGTACTAATTGGAAAAGAGGAAGGCAAGCTATCCGTTTTGCAGATGATATGATAATTTACCTAAGGGATGCTAAAACCTCCACCAGAAAACTCCTTGAAATGATCAAGACTTTCAGTAAAGTGTCAGGATACAAAATTAACTTACAAAAATCAGTAGCCTTTCTTTATACCAACAACAAGAAACTGAAGAAGGAATATAAGGAAACCTTCTCACTCACAAAGCAATAAAATACCTGGGAACAAACCTAACAGACTTGGAAAAAAATCCTTAAATTCATATGGAAAAACAAAAGATCCTGAATAGCCAAAGCAATCCTGAGTGAAAAGAGCAGTAATACAGGGGGGATGACTATACCAGACTTCAAACTATATTACAGGGCTATAGTCATAAAAATAGCCTGCTACTGGCACAAAAACAGACCTGTAGACCAATGGAACAAAACTGAAGACCCAATTTGAGCACACAAAATTTCACCAGCCTCATATTTGACAAAGGGTCCAAGAAGACTCAATGGTAGAAAGACAGCATCTTCAGCAAATGGTGTTGGCAAAAGTAGATCACCTCTTGTAGAAGAATAAAACTGAACCCCTACCCTCACCCTGTACAAAAATCAACTCAAAATGGATCAAAGACCTCAACCTGAAACCCCAAACTCTGAAGATGATAGAAGAAAAGATTGGCAGCAACCTACAAGACACAGGCTTAGGAGAAGACTTCCTAAATCAGACAGCTGCTGCACAGGAAGTGCAGTGGACAACTCACAAGTAGGACCTCATTAAACTCAAAAGCTTCCCTACAGCTAATGAAACAATCAGTGAAGTGAAGAGAAAACCCACAGAGTGGGAGGAAACCTTCACCACAGATACACCTGACACAACATTGACTTCCAGAATATATAAACTACTCAAAAATCAAAGAACTACGAAAATAAATGACTCACTCAAAAGACAGAGTAAAGAGCTGAACAAAGACTTCACAAATGAGGAAATAAAGATGGCTGAGAAACACCTTTAAAATGTTTTAACATTGTTAATAATTAAGGAAATGCAAACTAAAACAATTTTAAGATATCGAGTCACTTGGATAAGACTGGCTAGGATCAAGAAAACAAATGATACCAGATGCTGGAGAGATTGTGGGGAAAGGGGAACACTCATCCACTGCTGGTGGGAATGTAAACTCATACAATCACTATGGAAAGCAGTATGGAGAACTCTGAAGAAACTCAAGATGAGCTTACGACCTGACCCAGCCATACCACTCTTGGATATACCCACAAGACTCATCCTACTGCAGAGATACATGCACAGCCATGTTCATTGCCGCTCTCTTTACAATAACAAAGAGCTGGAACCAACCCAAATGCCCCTCAACTGACGAGTGGATAGAGAAAATGTGGTACATGTACACAATGGAATTCTATGCTGCAGTAAAGAAAGATGGCATCATGAACTTTGCAGGTAAATGGATGGAATTAGAGGATATTATGCTAAGCAATACAGTCTAAGAAAAGCAAACGACAAATGGTATCCTGCATTTGTGGATGCTAGCACGAAGCACTGAGTTGTAAGGCAAACTGAGCAACATAAACTTTATATACCCCTTTCCCTGAAAGCAGCTGTGCTCTGAAAATGTAAATCCTTTACTAGGCTCTAGAATTAACCTACCACTTATTTTTAGACTTTGTAATCTTGTTATATGGGTGGAGGATACATAGGCATATTTTAGAGTAATATAAATTTAAAAAGGAAAAATGTGAATTCTGAAATATGATATGGAAATAACAGTTTGTGTACAGGTGATATCATTTTAGTATAGGTGTTCCATATATATATATATATATATATATATATATATATATATATATATGCATATATTGAAGTGGTACAGATTGGAGGGAACAACAGCAGAGGAACAGGGACAGGGAACTGACTGAAACAGTAAAGTTCCCCCAAGGACAATAATCCTCTGCTTTGAAAAACCTTTGAAAAGAATCAGAAAAAGATACAGGGCAGGGATACCAGGGTGCATGAACTCAGGTGTGGTTGGGGGCATGGAAGACAAGATGAGTCTAGATTGGATTGAGAAATGATGTATCAATAGTCTAAATCTGGAGCTGATACACATGTCTATGTATGACACATGTAGAGGTTCCTGATGCATGGCCACTGCATCCCAGTGACATTCCATTTTCTAGAGGTTTTTTGTTTTGTTTTGTGTTTTGTTTTTCATTTTTTTCCTAAAGCTCAGAGACTAGTTAGCTCTTTCTCTCTTTTTGGATACCTTTTTTTTACTTAGAAGAATAATCAAAAAGAACTAAGGTGAATCACATTTTAAAATTATTATATTCTTTGTATTACTGATTGAATAAATAATAAATTTGAAAACAACAAAAAATTATCAGTCACACACAAATGGCCTCCAATGAGAATGATTTACATGAAATTCGAGACAAACAATTCAAAATAAGTATGTTCAAAGAAATCAAAGAGGACATTTAAAAAAAAAAAAAAAAACCTCTGAGCCAGGCATGGTGGCGCACGCCTTTAATCCTAGCACTTGGGTGGCAAAGGCAGGCGGATCTTTGTGAGTTCAGGCCAGCCTGTGTTGGTCTACAGAGTGAGTTACAGGACAGCTGGGGCTACAGGGAGACCCCCAAAAAAACCCTCTGAATGAATTCCAAGAGATTCAAATGGCTGAGTAAAATAAGGGAGTCAATACAGGGTATGAAAGTGGAGTTCAATAAGAGACAAAAACACCGAAGAAAAATCAACCTGAAGTAGTAGAAATGGGAAAAGTTCCATGGAAAGCCTCACCAATATAATGGATTAAGGAGAGGGCAGAATATCTAGGCTTGAAGACAGAATAGATGGATGGACCACTCAGATAATGAAGAAGATAAACTGATCAGGCAGTATGAACGGAACATTTGAGATCTATGGGATACTGTTGAAAAACAAATCTCCAGTCACCTGGCCTGGAGACTCAGGTAGGCTGCCAACCTAAACCCCTTCTCACCTCACCTGCACCTGCAAGGATCTTCATCTCATTCTGGTCCCCTTTCTCCCTTTGGGATAGCCAGGAAACCCTGACCCCCAAGTTCCCCTCAGGACTCACCAGATCCCTGCCAGCTACCTGACTGAAACCCTCCAATTCTTCCATCCAGGGTTCAAACCCAGGATTAGTTTTACACTCCCAAAGGAAACTGGTCCGGGCTCCCTGATCAAGCTACTGCAGGCACCAGACTGTAGCTGTCAGGTACAATACCTAAGATAGAGGCTATAGCTGTAAATTCTAGACAGAGAAAATGAACATCTTAATCTAATCCTGCTATGAACTAGCCCCCTCCTGAAAATTATAAACACCTATGCTGAAAGAAGGCAACTTGAACAAAAAAAGAAAAAAACCACAAACAACAAACTAACCCCACATGTGCAAATCCCAATGCGGAAATAAAAACAACATGAGCAAAGTAACATGTCTCCTCCAAAAAATATAACTCACACAGTAATGGGACCTAATAAAAATGACCTGGAAAAACTTTGAGACAAAGAATTCAAAAGAGTAATTATAGCTAGGGTCAAATAACTCAAAAATAACAAAAAGAAAGAGATGAATTAAATAAGGAAACCAATCCAAGCCATGCAAACAGAGTCTGAAATCTTAGAGAAAAAACAAACTGAAATGATGCCAGAAATGAAAAACTCATTAAAAACCTCAGTGGAAACCTTCGCTAACATAATAGATCATGTTAAAAACAGAGACTCTGGCACTGAATACAAAATACAGGAATTGGATCACTTAGTAAAGGTCAATTCTCAATGAGAACTTTCTTTCAAATATGAAAATAATTTGGGAGAATTTTAGGACACCATGAAAAGACCTAACCTTTGAATTATGAGCCTAGAGAGAGAACAGCATCCTGGTGGCATAGAAAATACCTTCAGTAAAACCACAGGAGGAAACTTCCCAAACCTAGCCAATCCAGGAACAAGAGGCCTACAGAACACCAAATAGACAGGACAGAAATAATTAACTAAGGTCTCAATAAAGAGATATATTAACAGATTGGATTAGCAAACATAATCCATCTTTTTGTTGCCTCCAAGAAACACAACTTCAGCAACAACCATAGACACCAGGATGGTAAAAGCTATACCAAATAAATGGAACTAAGAAACAAGCATATGTAGTCATTTACTACCATTGCAGAGAAATTTTCCTCTTGGGCTAGGAAGCATCTCACAACCCTACCCAGACTTTGCCGTTTTCAGGTTGACCCCCATTAATTAAGGCAATGCAAGTAGAGAGTTCTCCAATCGCAGTTAAAACTAGAGATTTTTTTTTTTTTTTTGCGGTTCTTAGCCTCAGCCTTTAACAGCTGTGCTATCCCTCCAGCCCAAAACTAGAGATCTTTAATGGGCTTGCTTACAAAATAATAGTAAAGAGGCAGAATTTACCCATGTCCTTCAGAATGCCAACCTACAAAAGACCAGGTGAGACCTGCCTTCCTGGGGGCTTTGGGCACCCCTGTGCCCCATGGAGGCCTGGTATCACTTGGGAACTTCCAACCTTCCGGTCCCAACATGCAGTGTGGGCAGAGTTAGCTGTGCATCACACAGCACAAGACCAGCATGCGCCCCTCTGGGCGAGTGGACTTCACCCATGTCCTGCAGAACACCAACCTGCAAAAAGACCGGCCTAGGGAAGCAGTGGTGCAGAGGATCTAGCTGTGCAGCCAACATTAAGGCACCAGAACCCAAAGAAACAAATAAACAAACAAATCCACATGCCAAAGACACACACACACACACACACACACACACACACACACACAAAAGCCATGGGAAAAGATCATAATAAATCCATACTGAACTCTACCAACCCTAAAGAAGACTCCTACAATGAGATCTCCCTGGAATGAAACCAAGACACAGACTTTAGAAAAACAATTGTGGACATATTCAAAGAAATTAGAGAACTAAGGGAAGAGAATAAAAAACTCAAGAAGTATCAAGAGGGTGATAATGACAATTGTTGGAAAGAACTAAGGGGAGAGATTGAAAAACTCAAGAAGGACCTAGAGGGAGATAATGAAACTGTCATTATCTCCCTTTACTTCTTTCCAAAGTTTGTACATGACAAACTGCAGAAGGAAGTGGAAATGCTGAAAAGATCCCAGGCTGAAAAGAATGACCAACAAACCAAGGACCTACAAGATGAGAATGACAGGCTCCATAAGGAAGTGGAAACACTGAAGAAATCACAGGATGAAATTAAAAAGGAAATTGAACATTTATCCAATCAACAGGAAAGGAAGGGAAAAAGCCTCAGAAGCAGAATGGAAGAAGCAGAAAAAAGAATACCAGACCTGCAGGATAACATGGACCAACTAGAATGCTCAAGTAAAGATTATGAAAATTAAAAAAAAAAAACAAAAAACACAAGGGGGGGCTGGAGAGATGGCCTAGTGGTTAAGAGCGCCGACTGCTCTTGCAGAGGACCCAGGTTCAATCCCCAGCACCCACATGGTGGCTGAGAACTGTCTGTAACTCCAATTCCAGGAGAACTCCAGTTCCAGGGGAATCCGACACCCTCTTCTGAACTCCACGGCATTGCACGACACAGGTCCACAAACCTGCATGCAGACAGTACATTCATACACATAAAAAATAAATAAATAAAATAAAAACAAAAACAAAACACAAGAGTGGAACAACCAAGAAATGTGGGACACTATGAAAAAAAAAAAAAAAAAAAAAAAAAAATAAAACCTCTGCATCATAGGAATAGAGGAAGGAGAAGAATCCCAAGACAACACTATTGACCAGATCTTCAACAGGATAATAGAAGAAAATTTCCCCAAACTGAAAAAAGATAAACCCATACAAATACAAGAAGCACATACAACACCAAACAGACAAGACCAGAAAAGAAATTCCCCACACCATATAATTGTCAAAACACAAGATGCTCAAAACAAAGACAAAATACTGAAAGCCACAAGAGAAAAACGACAAGTTACATATAAGGGGAAACCCATCAGAATCACAGCTGATTTCTCAGTGCAAACTATTAAAGCTAGAAGAATGTGAACCAAAGTATTCCCAGTACTAAATGACTTTAGATGCCAACCCAGACTACTATACTCAGCAAAAATGTCAATCATAGTTGAAGGAGAAAGAAGAATCTTTCATGACATAAACAAGATGAAAGAACACATGCCTAAGAAACCAAAATTTCAGAAAATCCTCGAAGCAATCCAAAGAACAGAGGAAAGAAGCAACTATCCCTAAGCAATTAAAGAGAGAAAGCAACAAAATCATAACAGAGGAAATATAAACCTAGACCAAGAATGCAAACAAAAAATAAGGTAAAAGGAAGCAACACACATCTCTCAATAATAACCTTAAATGCTAATGGTCCAAACCCCCCAATCAAAAGGCATAGAGACTGGGAGAATGGATTAGGAAACTGAAGCCTTCTATATGCTGTCTACAAGAAACCCATCTCACCCTCAAGGACAGACACCAACTTAGAGTGAAAGGATGGAAAAAATCCAAGCAAATTGTACCAAGAAACAAGCTGGAGTGGCTATTCTAATATCAGACAAAATAGATCTCAAAGTAAAATTAATCACAAGAGACAAAGAGGGCCATTACACCCTTGTCAAAGGAACAATGAACCATGAAGACTTCACAATCCTAAATGTCTATGCACCAAACTCTGGTGCACCTAACTTTATAAACACAACTCTGCAGGACCTCAAGACACAGATTAATCCTAACACACTAATAGTAGGAGACATCACACCCCACTGAGCCCCTTGGATAGATCAACAAGACAAAACATAAACAGAGAGACATCAGAACTGAACAATACAATACACCAAATGGACCTCACAGATATCTACAGAATATTCCACTCAAATACCAGAATATATACTTTCTACTCAGCACTTCATGGAACATTCTCCAAAATCGACCACTGGGGCACAAAAGGAACCCAAATAAATACAAAAAGATAGAAATTATTCCATGCATTCTATCAGACCACAGTGCAATAAAGCTCAATATGAACTCCAGAATAAGTCCAACTAGCTAAAAGAGCACATGGAGACTAAACAACACAATCCTGAACAATGAATGGTTCAGGGAAGAAATAAAGAGTGAAATAAAAGTATTCATGGAACTGAATGAAAAAGACAATACAACACAACAAAATCTGTGGGCTACTTTAAAGGCAGTCTTGAAAGGGCAATTTATAGCCCTAAGTGCCCATATCAAAAAAAAAGAAAAGAAAAGGAACAAATAAACAATTTAACACTGTGGCTAAAAACACTTGAGAGACAACAACAAATGAACCCTAAACCCAACAGACAGGAAGAAATAACAAAAATCAGAGCAGAAATCAATGAAATAGAAACAAAGAAAACAATACATAAAATCAATGAATCCAAAAGCTGGTTCTTTGAAAAAAAGTAAACAAAATAGACAGACATCTAGCCCAGTTAACCAAAAAGAGAGAGAGAGAGAGAGAGAGAGAGAGAGAGAGAGAGAGAGAGAGAGAAACTCCAAATCAATAGTATTCATGATGAAAGAGGAAACATCACAACAGACAAAGAAAAGATCCAGACAATCATATGGGAATACCTCAAAAATTTATACTCCACTAAATTTGAAAACGTAAAAGAAATGGATGAATATCTGAAATTTTGGGAACCAACAAAGCTTAACCAAGAAGAGATTGGCAGTTTTAACAGACCCATAATATTTGAGGAAATTGAAGATGTAATTACAAACCTCCCAACTAAAAAAGCCCCAGTCCAGATGGTTTCATGTCAGAATTCTATAAAACATTTAAAGTGGTCCTACAACCATTGCTACTCAAACTGTTTAAAAGAATACAAAGAGGGGCTGGAGAGATAGCCTAGCGGTTAAGAGCGCCGACCGCTCTTACAGAGGACCCGGGTTCGATCCCCAGCACCCACATGGCGGCTGAGAACCGTCTGAAACTCCAATTCCAGGAGAACTCCAGTTCCAGGGGAATCCGAGGCCCGCTTCTGACCTCCGCGGCATTGCACGACACGGGTGCACAAACCTGCATGCAGACAGTACATTCATACACATACATAAATAAATAAAATTAATAATAAAAAAAAAGAATACAAAGAGAGGGAATTCTGCCAAACTCCTTCTCTCTTTTTTTTTGTCTCTTTGAGACAGGGTCTCCCTGTAGCCCCAGCTGTCCTGGAACTCACTCTGTAGACCAGGCTGGACTTGAACTCACAAAGATCCACCTGCCTCTGCCTCTCAAGTGCTAGGATTAAAGGCGTGCACCACCACACCCAGCTCCAAACTCCTTCTATGAAGCCAGCATCACTCTAACACCAAAGCCAGGCAAAGATGCAAGTGAAAAAGAAAGCAATAAACCCATCTCACTAATGAACATAGATGCAAAAATTCTCAACAAAATACTTGCAAATTACATACAGACCCACATCAAGAAGATCATCCATCATGGTCAAGTTGGATTCATACCAGAGATGCAGGGATGGTTCAACATATGTAAATCAATAAATTTCATAAAACACATAAATGGCCTGAAAGACAAAAAACACATGATCAACTCAATTGATGCAGAAAAAGCCTTTGACAAGATCCAGCATCCCTTCATGTTTAAAGTCCTAGAGGGAATAGGACTGAAAGGAACATTCCTCAATATGATCAAAGCCATGTATAGCAAACCCACTGCCAACATCATCCTAAATGGAGAAAAATTGGAACCATTTCCCCTAAAGGTGGGAACCTGGCAAGGCTGTCCCCTATCACCACTCCCCTTCAACATAGCACTGGAAACACTTGCTAGGGCAATAAGACAAGAGAAGGAAATGAAAGGAGTATTAATTGGAAAAGAAGAAGTTAAGCTATCCCTTTTTGCAAATGATATGATAGTTTACCTAAGGGATTCTAAAAACTCCACCAGTAAACTTCTAGAAATGATTAAGAGTTTTAGTAAAGTGTCAGGCTACAAAATTAACCTAGAAAAATCAGTAGCCTTTCTTTACACCAACGATAAACAAGTGGAGAAGGAATATAAGATCTTCCCACTCACAGTAGCTCAAAAATAATAAGATATCTGGGAACAAACCTAACCAAAGATACCAAACACCTCTACAACAAAAATTTTAAACCCCTGAAGAAGGAGATTGAAAATGACATCGAAAGATGGAAAGACCTCCCATGCTCATGGATTGGGAAAATTAACATAGTAAAATTGTCCATTTTACCCAAATTGGTATACAGATTCAGTGCAATCCCAATCAAAATCCCTATGAGCTTCTTCGCAGACTTGGAAAAAAATCCTTAAATTCATATGGAAAAACAAAAAGACCCCGAATAGCTAAAGCAACCCTGAGTGAAAAATGCAATACAGGGGGGATTGCCCTACCAGACTTCGA
This sequence comes from Rhizomys pruinosus, assembly GCA_009823505.1. Classification (NCBI taxonomy): domain Eukaryota; kingdom Metazoa; phylum Chordata; class Mammalia; order Rodentia; family Spalacidae; genus Rhizomys; species Rhizomys pruinosus. The sequence goes on along the minus strand of VZQC01003239.1, from coordinate 3,445,629 downwards.
ATTATATTATAGGGCCATAGTCATAAAAACAGCTTGGTACTGGCACAAAACAGACCAGTTGACCAATGGAACAAAATCGAAGGTCCAAACTTAAGCTCATACAATTTCAGCCACTTCATATTTGACAAAGGGGCAAAAAACCTCAATGGAGGAAGGATAGCATCTTCAGCAAATGGTGCTGGCAAAATTGGATCATCATCTGTAGAAGAACAAAATTAAACCCTGGCCTCTCACCCTGTACAAAAATCAACTCCAAGTGGATCAAAGATGATTCAACATGAAGCCTGAAACCCTGAAGGTGATAAAAGAAAAAGTTGGCAACATCCTACAAGACATAGGCATAGGGAAAGACTTTCTAAATCAGTAAGGTCAACAGTGGACAAATGGGACCTTAGAAAACTCAAAAGCTTCTGTACAGCAAAAGAAACAATCAAGGAGGTGAAGAGAAAATCCACAGAGTGGGAAGAAATCTTTACCAGTGACACATCAGACAGAGCATTAATGTCAAGAATATATAAACTACTCAAAAAACAAAGAAGTCAAATGACCTACTCAAAAGATCGAGTAAAGAGCTGAACAGAGTCTTTACCAGTGAGGAATTGAAGATGGCTGAGAAACATCTTAAAAAGTGTTGAACATCATGAATAATTAAGGAAATGCAAATTAAAACCACTCTCAGATATCATCTCACTCCAGTTTGGCTAGCTAATATCAAGAAAATAAAAGACAACAGATGCTGGAGGGGTTGTGGGGAAAGATGAACACTCATCCACTGCTGGTGGGAATGTAAACTTGTACAACCACTATGGAAAGCAGTGTGGAGAACCCTTAAAAGACTCAGAATGACAAGCAAGACTCCTCCGTCAATATCAGCTACACCTCAACAGCCTGGAGATACTGTGCAACAGTGGTAGCCAAGTGTATATATATATATATATATATATATATATCAAATCTATTTGGCTATTGGCTCTCTCCTTGGAGGAATAACTCACAGCAGATGCCACAAGCTTGTGTCCTCTGGTGGTTGGGCGATGTTGTGAGCCACAGTAAGAACTTGTCACCCTTTATAGAGAAACCACAGTTTGCGGATTAGCATACCATCCAAGCATCTGTGTCTATGCTCACAGCTTAGCTTGACATAATAAGTGGTACTGCTTAAATGCCTGTACATCCAATAGCTTGTGCTTTGTTAGTATGACTAAAAAGGGTATCACTGGGAAAGCTGTCAATCCATGAAGGGAAACAACCTGAACAGACTGGAGTCCAAAATGACAACTCCAAAGAAATTAGACTGTTTTCTTCTCACCCACTTGTGCCCCTTTCCCAAAGCCCAGGGAACAAACTGCGGAAGAGGAGGCGTGGTAGATTGTAAGGGCTGCGGAGAGATAGGGGTGAATCATGAGACTACAGGAATATAGTCTGGACTCCTGATTGATCAACATGCCTGTGCATACAAGCTTCTCCAACTGGACTATGGGAACCTTGGGTTGTTCAAAATTTGGACATAGATACTTGCAAAATGCACCAATTACCTAATTGTATGACATACTGAGTAACATCAATGTTACCTGCAAACAACTGTGTCAATATATTGTAGAATCCCTTAAAAATAAAATTAATTAATTAATAAAATTAAAAATGTCCATTCTACCCAAATTAATATACAGATTCAATGCAATCCCAATCAAAATCCCCATGAGCTTTTTCACAGACTTAGAAAAAAAATCCTTAAATTCATATGGAAAAACAAAAGACCCCGTATAGCTAAAGCAACCCTGAGTGAAAAGTACAATACTGGGGGCATTACATTATCAGACTTCAAGCTATATTACAGGGCTATATTCATAAAAACAGCCTGGTACTGGCAAAAAAACAGAACCATTGACCAATGGAACAAAACTGAAGATCCAAACAATTTATTTTCAGATGACATAATGGTAGTATAAGTGATATACATATATACATATATATATATGCACATATTGAAGCAATACATATTGGAGGGGACAATAACAACAAAAGAATTGAGACAAAGAACTGACTGAAACAGTAAAGTTCTCCCCAATACAACAATCCTCTGCTTTGAAAAGCTTTTAAAAGTCTCAGGAAAAGACAGAAAATTTATATGGCAGAATGCATGATCTCAGGTGGGGTGGGGGATATGGAAAGGGGAATGACTCTAAATTGGAATGAGTAATGATGTATGAAATGCACAAAATTTAATAAAAATATTTTTAAAAGAATTCTACATTATAACAAAAAAAAAGACTCAGAATGAGCCTACAACCTGACCCAGTCATACCACTCCTGGGTATATACCCCAAAGACTCATCCTACCGCAAAGATACATGCACATCCATGTTTATTGCATCTCTCTTCACAATAGTGAAGAGCTGGAACCAACGCAAATGCCCCTCAACAGACAAGTGGATGACAAAAATGTGGTATATCTACACACTGGAGTACTATTCAGTGGTAAAGAAAGAGGGCATTATGAACTTTGCAGGTAAATGGATGGAGCTCGAAGCTATTATGCTGAGTGAAGTAACACAGTCCTAGAAAGACAAACAGAGAATGGTTTCCCTCATTTGTGGATGCCAACACCAAATCCCCCAGATGAAAGGCAAGCTGAGGGACATTATGGTTATATTTCTGTTTATCTGAAAGCAACTATGTATGTTGTTATAATGTGAATCTCTCAATGGGCTCTAGAATCCACCCACCAATTATTTTCAGACTCTGTAATTACCATATATGTGTGGAGAGTATGTATTCATATTTTAGAGTAATATAAAATTAATGGAGGAAAATGTGAATTCCCAAACATAAGAAAAAGACTGAAAGAAAGATGCAGGACAGTTATGGCAGAATGCATGATCTGGGATGGGGTGGGGTGGGGGGAAGGGAAAGGGGAATATGCCTGAACTGAATGGAAATATGATGTATGAAATACATAAAACATCAATAAATAAGAAAAAAAAAAAACAAAATAATAGTAAAGAAACACACATTCACTTAAGCCCCACACGTAGCCGGATTCCCCTGTTCAACATGGCCACCTGGAGTTTCTGGAGGAACCCTGTGATGTCCTCTGCTCCTCAAAATGGCAAGAGAGAGTCCAGCTTCATGTGGGCCTTTTATACATCTCTGCCCCTCCTAATGTCCCAGAATTCCATAGTTAGAATGCCAGTATCAAGGGATTGTCAGCACCTCGGGAATATTCACTGCACCACAAACAAAGCTCAGGGTGGTGAGCTCCTTACAAAGAAGAAATAATCCATCCCACAACTATCTAAAATAGACTTCAAGCCAAAACTAATCAGAAGAGATAAAGAGGGACATTTCATATTCATTAAAGGAAAAGCTTTCCAACTAGATATTACAAACCTAAACATATGTGCACCAAACACAAGGACACTCAATTTAATTTTTAAAATATGATCTAAGCCCAGCATGATGGCACATACCTTTAATTCCAGCACTCGGGAGGCAGAGGCAGGCATATCTCTGTGAGTTCAAAGCCACCCTGGTCTACATGGCAAGCTCCAGGCCAGATAGGACTAAAGGGAGACCCTGTCTCAAAAAGACAAAAAAAAATCTAAAACCACAGATGAATCACAACACAGTGATAGTAGGTAACTTAAATACCCTATCATTAATAGACAAGTCATGAAAAAAAATAAAGCTCAGCACATATATGACATCACAAATGAAATGGACCTAACAGATATTTACAGAACATTCTACCCAAACACTAAAGGATCCACATCTTCTCAGCAGCCCATGGAACTTTCTCTGAAATTGTCCACATATTAGGACACAAAGCAAGATTCAACAAACAGGGAAATTAAAATAGCATCCTGCATTCTCACTGATAATAAAGAAATAAAGCTGGATATCAGCAGGAAAAGAAGTGCAGAAATATACAAACTTATGGAAACTAAACAACACACTACTAAATGAAAAAATGGGTCAAGGAAGGAATCAAAAGGGAAATTTAAAAATTCTTAGAAATGAATTTAAAATGAAAACACACATACCAAAATCTATGGGACACAATCAAGCAGGCCTAAGTGGACAGTTCATAGCACTGAATGCCTACACCAGGAAATTAGAAATATCTCATATTAATAGTTTAATGATGCACCTGAAGGCCTGGGAAAACCAAGAATGAGTAACACCTAAAAAGAGTAGAAAGGAGGAGATAAACAAGATCATGGCTGAAATCAATTAAACAAATGAAAAAAATATGCAAAGACTCAAGGGAATGAAGAGGTTCTTTGAAAAGATTAACAACACTGACAAAGCTTTACTCACATTAACTAAAGGAAATAGAAAGAGAACACAGATTAATATAATCAGAGATTTTTTAAAAAGGAAAACATTACAACAGACACTGAAGAAATTTTAAAAAAATCATAAGGTCGGGGCTGGAGAGATAGCCTAGCGGTTAAGAGCACCGACTGCTCTTGCAGAGGACCCGGGTTCGATCCCCAGCACCCACATGGTGGCTAAGAACCGTCTGTAACTCCAATTCCAGGAGACCTCCAGTTCCAGCGGAATCCGAGACCCTCTTCTGACCTCCACGGCATTGCACGACATGGGTGCACAAACCTACATGCAGACAGAACATTCATACACATACAAAAATAAATAAATTTTAAAAAATCATGAGGACATACATTAAAAACTTATTCCACTAAACTGGAAAATCAAAAAAATGAATGGATTTCTGATATATACAGCCTACCAAGTTAAATTAAGATGAAATAAATAATTTAAACAGACCCACAACAACCAATGTGATAGAACAGTAATTAAAAATCTCCTAACTCTAAGGAGTCTAGGACCAGGTGGATTCAGCACAAAATTCTACCAGACCCTCAAAGAACTAACACCAATACTCCTTAGATTATTCTGTAAAATAGAAAAGGAAGGAACACTTTCCATCTTTTTTTCCTGTAAAGCCAGTGTTATTTATTATTTATTCTTTGTTGCTATCATAAAGTAACATCACCAAGGCAACTTAGAGAAGGTAGAGTTTATTTGGCTTATAGTTCTAGAGAGATAGGAGTCCATCATGGCAGAGGAAGCATGGCAGAAGACAGCTGCAGCAGAAAACTGTGAACTCACATTTTAACCACTCTCAGGAAGCAGAGAGAGTGTAACTGGAAATGTGCATGACCACAAACACTCAAAGACTTCAGAGAGTAACATGCTTACTTCAAAAAGCTGCACTCCTTGGGATTCCATGATTCTCCCAAAACAGTGTTCAAATATTTGAGTCTTTGGAGGATACTTCTCATTCAAACCAGCACACCAGTATTGCTGTAATGCTAAAAACCAGACAAAGACCCAACGGAAAATGAAAATTATAGGCCAATCTCATAAACACACACACACACATACACACACACACACACACACACACACAAACACACACACACACAAATCAATAAAATGCTTGCAAACCAAAATCAAGCACACATCAAAACATCATCCACCATGATCAAGTAAGCTTGATCTCAGACACAATTCTTGATCGCTTGATCACAGGGACAATTCAACATAATAAAACCATAAATATAATCTATGCATAAATAGCCTCAAAGCCAAAAGATGCATGATCATGTCATTATGTGAAAAGTCATTTGACAAAATCCAGCATCAGTTCATGATAGAAGTCATGGAGAATCTAGTAATAGAAGGGTCATGTCTCAACATAATAAAGGCAATATATAGCAAGCCTACAGCCAACATCATGCTAAATGAAGAAAACCCCAAAGCATTTCCACTAAAATCAGGAACAAGTCAAGGTTGTCCACTCTCTTCATTCCTGTTCAATATAGTGCTTGAAGTCTTAGCTGGAGCAAAAAGAGAAATGAAGGAGATAAAGATGACATGAATTAGAAAGGAAGAAGTAAAAGTATCTATTTGCATATGATATGATTCTATACATAAAAGACCATTAAGACTCCACCAGAAAACTCCTAGTGCTGATAAACACATTCAGTTAAAGGAGCAGGCTATAAAATTAACACACAGAAATTAGAAGCATTTCTATACACCACAAATAAACACCGAGAAAGAAACCAAAGAAACAATCTTACTTGCAACAATCTTAACATAAAAAACTTAAATAAGATATTTTGAAATAAACCTAACCAAGGAAGTAAAACCTTTAATAAAAATTTTAAGACATTGAAGAAAGAAAATGAGGAAGATACTAGAAAAGGGAAAGAGAAGAAATTAGCTCTCTTGACTTGCACAAAACTCAACTCTAAATGGATCAAGGATCTCAACATAATGCCTAATACCCGGAATCTGATAGAGGAGAAAGCTGAGGATACACTGGAACTTAAAGTCACAGGAAAGGGCTTTCTGTATAGGACCTGGGTAGCACTGGCATTAAGACCAACAACTGACAAATGAGACCTCGTGAAACTAAAAAGCATCAAATGACATCATCATTAGAGTGAAGATGCAGTCTACTGAATGGAAAAAAAAAGCTTCACCAGATATATATCTGACAAAAGGTTAGTAGCTGGAATATATAAAGAACTAAACAAATTTAACATCAAAAAAACAAACAACCCAATTTAAAATTGGAGCAAGGAAATAAACAGAGAATTCTTGATAGATGAAATGCACATGGCTGAAAGTTTTTTAAACAGAGAAAATGAACAAATCTGTGATTTCTTTCATATTTCTAAATTCTTTTAAAAAATATTTTTATTGGCCAGGTGTGGTGGCACACGCCTTTAATCCTAGTACTTGGGAGGCAGAGGCAGGCAGATCTTTGTGAGTTCAAGGCCAGCCTGGTGTACAGACCAAGACATCTGGGGCTACAGGGAGACCCTGTCTCGAAAAGACCAAAAACAAAATTTTTATTGAAGTTTTGTGCATTTTATACACCACTCGTCAGTCCAATCTAGACTTATTTCCCCTTCCATGCCCCTCACCCCACCCAAGCCCATGCACCCTGCCATTTCTGCCCTGTATCTTTTTCTGAGTCTTTTCAAAGTTTTTCAAAGCAGAGGATTATTAACCTTGGGAGAACGTTACGGTTTCAGTCGGTTCCCTGTCCCAGTTTGTGATGGTTAATCCTGGGTGTCAACTTGACTGGACTAAGGAACAAATAAGAGAAAAAGGATCTTTGGATTGGACCACCTCAACCTGGATGACTCACCCCAAATGTGGGTGTTACCTTCTGCCAACAGGCAGTATTAAATGCCATGGCAAAGGGAGTTGGTCCCTTTTTTCCTGCGGCTTGTCTCTCTCTCACTGGTGAGTTTGTCTTGCTGCTGTGATCAACCCTACAGATCCCAGTGTGTACTGAGACCGGCAGATCTCCTGGAATCCATTGGGCCTTTAGCACTCCAATGCAGCACGTCTACTGTTGGACTCCTTGAACCCTGTCACATGAGCAAATTAATAAATTGTATATAGCTATATATTCATCCTGTTACTTCTGTTTCTTTAGAGAACTCTGACTAATACAGATTTTGGTACCAGGAGTGGTTCTAGAGAAACAGAATTGAAAGGATGAATTTCTTTAGTGGGCTTGGTAGTCTCTGGAGCCAGCTCTCCAACCCAATGAAGCCTAGAGTTACTGAAGGCTTTCCTGGTGGTATGAAGAGGAATGATAATCCTTGGTGCAGACTATTTCATGTAATTATGAAGATAGATCCATTTGACTCACCTAACTCGCCTCTTGTGAGAAGCAAGGAATTTAGCAACTCTATATATAAAATGTTCGAGAAATTGGGAAAAAATAAGGAAAATAATGATGTTGCCTTGTTGCTCCTAGCATCTCTGGATAAAGTGATAGAGGAAAATAAGGAGCTCAGTGATAAAAATGACCAGCTCCAGCCAGGCGTGGTGGCACACGCCTTTAATCCTAGCACTTGGGAGGCAGAGGCAGGCAGATCTTTGTGAGTTAAAGACCAGCCTGGTCTACAGAGTGAGTTCCAGGACAGCTGGGGCTACAGGGAGACCCTGTCTCAAAAAGACTAAATAAATAAATAAATAAATAAATAAATAAATAAATAAATAAATAAATAAATAAATAAAAAATAAAAACGACCAGCTCCGTAATTCGAAACAACAGTTTAAAGGTTTCCAAGTGTGCTCTGGAAGAGAATCTTCTCTCCAGCAGCCAAAGAGCTAAAGCGGCAGAAAATCAAGTTGGAGCCCTTATTATACATTTGGCTGATTTACAATGCAAATTTAATTCCCAGCCATGAAGAGTGTCAGCAGTCAAAGTGAGAGCACTGGTGGGGAAAGGGTGGAACCCTGAAACTTGGGATGGAGATATGTGGGAGTACCATGATGATGAGGATTTTGAACCCTCAGATTCTGAGGGATTTTCTTTATTTGAGGAATTAATCTCCCCACCCTCAGCAGAGAATCCACACCCTGCAGATCCCTCCTCCCCACCCTTGCCTGAGGAAACTAATCTCCCCC